>JAOTQM010000033.1:5682500-6043301 GCA_026939265.1 Oreonectes daqikongensis | reverse complement strand
CAAAACTCACATATTGTCATATTTGAGTTTTCTGACAAGGCCTAATCAAAAAAGCTGAGAACTGATGAAAACATGATTTAACACTCATTCATGTTCCTGGGATGTCAGAATAGAGCTTTCTTTGCAAAACTCATGCCATGTCATATTTGAGTTTTCTGACAAGGCCTGATTAAAAAAGCTGAGAGAACTGATGAAAACATGACTTTAGCACTTATTTCATGTTCCTGGGATGTCAGAATAGAGCTTTCTTTGCAAAACTCACTTTATTGTCATATTTGAGTTTTCTGACGATGCCCTGATCAAAAAAGATGAGAACTGATAAAAACATTACTTTAACACTTATTTCATGTTCCTGGGATGTCAGAAAAGAGCTTTCTTTGCTAAAACTTATGTCCATGTCAGATTTGGTTTTCTGATAAGGCAGAGATTTAAAAAGCTGAGAACTGATTATTAAAACATGATTTAACAATCAGTTCATGTTCCTGGGATGTCAGAATAGAGCTTTCTTTGCCAAACTCGTTATTGTCATATTTGAGTTTTCTGACAAGGCCTGATCAAAAAAGCTGAGAAATGATAAAAACATGACTTTAACACTCATTTCATGTTCCTGGGATGTCAGAATAGAGCTTTCTTTGCAAAACTCACGTTACTGTCATATTAGAGTTTTCTGACAAGGCCTGATCAAAAAAAGCTGAGAACTGATGAAAACATGACTTTAACACTTATTTCATGTTCCTGGGATGTCAGAAAGAGCTTTCTTTGCTAATCTTATGTCCATGTCAGATTGTTGTTCCTGACAAGGCAGAGATTAAAAGCTGAGAACTGATGATATTAAAACATGATTTAACACTCAGTTCATGTTCCTGGGATGTCAGAATAGAGCTTTCTTTGCAAAACTCACGTTATTGTCATTTGAGTTTTCTGACAAGGCCTGATAAAAAAAGCTGAGAACTGATGAAAACATGACTTTAACACTTATTTCATGTTCCTGGGATGTCAGAATAGAGCTTTCTTTGCAAAACTCATGTTTTTGTCATATTTGAGTTTTCTGACAAGCCAGATCAAAAAAGCTGAGAACTGATGAAAACATGACTTTAACACTCATTTCATGTTCCTGGGATGTCAGAATAGAGCTTTCTTTGCAAAACTCATGTCCATGTCATATTTGAGTTTTCTGACAAGGCATGATCAAAAAAGCTGAGAACTGATGAAAACATGACTTTAACACTCATTCATGTTCCTGGGATGTCAGAATACAGCTTTCTTTGCAAAACTCATGCCCATGTCATATTTGAGTTTTCTGACAAGGCCTGATTAAAAAAGCTGAGAAATGATGATGAAAACATGACTTTGCACTAATTTCATGTTCCTGGGATGTCAGAATAGAGCTTTCTTTGCAAAACTTATGTTATGTCATATTTGAGTTTTCTGACGATGCCTTGTTCAAAAAGCTGAGAACTGATGAAAACATGATTTTAACACTCAGTTCATGTTCCTGGGATGTCAGAATAGAGCTTTCTTTGCAAGACTCATGTCCATGTCAGATTTGAGTTTTCTGACAATGCCCTGATCAAAAAAGCTGAGAACTGATGAAAAACATGACTTTAACACTATTTCATGTTCCTGGGATGTCAGAATAGAGCTTTCTTTGCAAAACTCACGTACTGTCATATTAGAGTTTTCTGACAAGGCCTGATCAAAAAAAGCTGAGAACTGATGAAAACATGACTTTAACACTTATTTCATGTTCCTGAGATGTCAGAAAAGAGCTTTCTTGCTAATCTATGTCCATGTCAGATTTGTTGTTTCCTGACAAGGCAGAGATTTAAAAAGCTGAGAACTGATGATTAAAACATGATTTTAACACTCAGTTCATGTTCCTGGGATGTCAGAATAGAGCTTTCTTTGCAAAACTCACGTTATTGTCATATTAGAGTTTTCTGACAAGGCCTGATAAAAAAAGCTGAGAACTGATGAAAACATGACTTTAACACTTATTTCATGTTCCTAGGATGTCAGAATAGAGCTTCTTTGCAAACTCATGTTTTTGTCATATTTGAGTTTCTGACAAGGCCGGATCAAAAAAGCTGAGAACTGATGAAAACATGACTTTAACACTTATTTCATGTTCCTGGGATGTCAGAATAGAGCTTTCTTTGCAAAACTCACGTTATTGTCATATTTGAGTTTCTGACAAGCCTAATCAAAAAAGCTGAGAACTGATGAAAACATGATTTTAACACTCAGTTCATGTTCCTGGGATGTCAGAATACAGCTTTCTTTGCAAACTCATGTCCATGTCAGATTTGTGTTTCTCTGTAAGGCAAAGATTTAAAAAGCTGAGAACTGATGAAAACATGATTTTAACACTCAGTTCATGTTCCTGGGATGTCAGAATAGAGCTTTCTTTGCCAAACACATATGTCATATTTGATTTTCTGACAAGGCCTAATCAAAAAAGCTGAGAACTGATGAAAACATGATTTTAACACTCAGTTCATGTTCCTGGGATGTCAGAATACAGCTTTCTTTGCAAGACTATGTCCATGTCAGATTTGTGTTCCTGACAAGGCAGAGAATTAAAAAGCTGAGAACTGATTATTAAAACATGATTTTAACACTCAGTTCATGTTCCTGGGATGTCAGAATGGCTTTCTTTGCAAAACTCACGTTATGTCATATTTGAGTTTTCTGACAAGGCCTGATAAAAAAAGCTAAGAACTGATGAAAACATGACTTTAACACTTATTTCATGTTCCTGGGATGTCAGAAAAGAGATTTCTTTGCTAAACTTATGTCCATTACAGATTTGTTTTTCCTTACAAGACAGAGATTTAAAAAGCTGAGAACTGATGAAAACATGACTTTAACACTCATTTCATGTTCCTGGGATGTCAGAATAGAGCTTTCTTTGCCAAACTCACATTATTGTCATATTTGACTTTTCTGACAAGGCCTAATCAAAAAAGCTGAGAACTGATGAAAACATGATTTTAACACTCATTTCATGTTCCTAGGATGTCAGAATAGAGATTTCTTTGCAAAACTCATGCCCATGTCATATTTGAGTTTTCTGACAAGGCATGATTAAAAAAAGCTGAGAACTGTTGAAAACATGACTTTAGCACTTATTTCATGTTCCTGGGATGTCAGAATAGAGCTTTCTTTGCAAAACTCACTTTATTATCATATTTGAGTTTTCTGACGATGCCCTGATCAAAAAAGATGAGAACTGATAAAAACATTACTTTAACACTTATTTCATGTTCCTGGGATGTCAGAAAAGAGCTTTCTTTGCTAACTTATGTCCATGTCAGATTTGTGTTTCCTGACAAGGCAGAGATTAAAAAGCTGAGAACTGATTATTAAACATGATTTTAACAATCAGTTCATGTTCCTGGGATGTCAGAATAGAGCTTTCTTTGCCAAACTCACGTTATTGTCATATTTGAGTTTTCTGACAAGGCCTAATCAAAAAGATGAGAAATGATAAAAACATTACTTTAACACTCATTTCATGTTCCTGGGATGTCAGAATAGAGCTTTCTTTGCAAAACTCACGTTACTGTCATATTAGAGTTTTCTGACAAGGCTGATCAAAAAGCTGAGAACTGATGAAAACATGACTTTAACACTTATTTCATGTTCCTGGGATGTCAGAAAAGAGCTTTCTTTGCTAATCTTATGTCCATGTCAGATTTGTTGTTTTCTGACAAGGCAGAGATTTAAAAGCTGAGAACTGATTATTAAAACATGATTTTAACACTCAGTTCATGTTCCTGGGATGTCAGAATAGAGCTTTCTTTGCAAAACTCACGTTATGTCATATTGAGTTTTCTGACAAGGCCTGATCAAAAAAGCTGAGAACTGATGAAAACATGACTTTAACACTTATTTCATGTTCCTGGGATGTCAGAATAGAGCTTTCTTTGCAAAACTCATGTTTTTGTCATATTTGAGTTTTTGACAAGTCCAGATCAAAAAAGCTGAGAACTGATGAAAACATGACTTTAACACTCATTTCATGTTCCTGGGATGTCAGAATACAGCTTTCTTTGCAAGACTCATGTCCATGTCATATTTGAGTTTTCTGACAAGGCTGATGATCAAAAAAGCTGAGAACTGATGAAACATGACTTTAACACTCATTTCGTGTTCCTGGGATGTCAGAATACAGCTTTCTTTGCAAACTCATGCCCATGTCATATTTGAGTTTTCTGACAAGTCCTGATTAAAAAAAGCAGTGAGAAATGATGAAAATATGACTTTTGCACTAATTTCATGTTCCTGGGATGTCAGAATAGATCTATCTTTGCAAAACTTACTTTATTGTCATATTTGAGTTTTCTGACGATGCCTTGTTCAAAAAAGCTGAGAACTGATGAAAACATGATTTTAACACTCAGTTCATGTTCCTCGGATGTCAGAATACAGCTGTCTTTGCAAGACTCATGTCCATGTCAGATTTGAGTTTTCTGACAAATGCCCTGATCAAAAAAGCTGAGATCTGATGAAAAGATGACTTTAGCACTAATTTCATGTTCCTGGGATGTCAGAATAGAGCTTTCTTTGCACAACTCATGTCCATGTCATATTTGAATTTTATGACAAGGCAAAGATTTAAAAAGCTGAGAACTGATGAAAACATGATTTTAACACTCAGTTCATGTTCCTCGGATGTCAGAATACAGATTTCTTTGCAAAACTCATGCCCATGTCATATTTGAGTTTTCTGACAAGGCATGATTAAAAAAAGCTGAGAACTGTTGAAAACATGACTTTAGCACTTTTTTCATGTTCCTGGGATGTCAGAATAGAGCTTTCTTTGCAAAACTCACTTTATTATCATATTTGAGTTTTCTGACGATGCCCTGATCAAAAAAGATGAGAACTGATAAAAACATTACTTTAACACTTATTTCATGTTCCTGGGATGTCAGAAAAGAGCTTTCTTTGCTAAACTTATGTCCATGTCAGATTTGTGTTTCCTGATAAGGCAGAGATTTAAAAAGCTGAGAACTGATTATTAAAACATGATTTTAACAATCAGTTCATGTTCCTGGGATGTCAGAATAGAGCTTTCTTTGCCAAACTCACGTTATTGTCATATTTGAGTTTTCTGACAAGGCCTAATCAAAAAAGATGAGAAATGATAAAAACATTACTTTAACACTCATTTCATGTTCCTGGGATGTCAGAATAGACCTTTCTTTGCAAAACTCACGTTACTGTCATATTAGAGTTTTCTGACAAGGCCTGATCAAAAAAGCTGAGAACTGATGAAAACATGACTTTAACACTTATTTCATGTTCCTGAGATGTCAGAAAAGAGCTTTCTTTGCTAATCTTATGTCCATGTCAGATTTGTTGTTTCCTGACAAGGCAGAGATTTAAAAGCTGAGAACTGATTATTAAAACATGATTTTAACACTCAGTTCATGTTCCTGGGATGTCAGAATAGAGCTTTCTTTGCAAAACTCACGTTATTGTCATATTAGAGTTTTCTGACAAGGCCTGATAAAAAAAGCTGAGAACTGATGAAAACATGACTTTAACACTTATTTCATGTTCCTAGGATGTCAGAATAGAGCTTTCTTTGCAAAACTCATGTTTTTGTCATATTTGAGTTTTCTGACAAGTCCGGATCAAAAAAGCTGAGAACTGATGAAAACATGACTTTAACACTTATTTCATGTTCCTGAGATGTCAGAATAGAGCTTTCTTTGCAAAACTCACGTTATTGTCATATTTGAGTTTTCTGACAAAGCCTAATCAAAAAAGCTGAGAACTGATGAAAACATGATTTTAACACTCAGTTCATTTTCCTCGGATGTCAGAATACAGCTTTCTTTGCAAGACTCATGTCCATGTCAGATTTGTGTTTCCTGATAAGGCAAAGATTTAAAAAGCTGAGAACTGATGAAAACATGATTTTAACACTCAGTTCATGTTCCTGGGATGTCAGAATAGAGCTTTCTTTGCCAAACTCACATTATTGTCATATTTGACTTTTCTGACAAGGCCTAATCAAAAAAGCTGAGAACTGATGAAAACATGATTTTAACACTCAGTTCATGTTCCTCGGATGTCAGAATACAGCTTTCTTTGCAAGACTCATGTCCATGTCAGATTTGTGTTTCCTGATAAGGCAGAGAATTAAAAAGCTGAGAACTGATTATTAAAACATGATTTTAACACTCAGTTCATGTTCCTGGGATGTCAGAATGGAGCTTTCTTTGCAAAACTCACGTTATTGTCATATTAGAGTTTTCTGACAAGGCCTGATAAAAAAAGCTAAGAACTGATGAAAACATGACTTTAATACTCATTTCATGTTCCTCAGATGTCAGAATACAGCTTTCTTTGCAAGACTCATGTCCATGTCATATTTGAGTTTTCTGACAAGGCATGATCAGAAAAGCTGACAACTGATGAAAACATGACTCTAATACTCATTTCATGTTCCTCAGATGTCAGAATACAGCTTTCTTTGCAAGACTCATGTCCATGTCATATTTGAGTTTTCTGACAAGGCATGATCAGAAAAGCTGAGAACCGATGAAAACATGACTTTAATACTCATTTCATGTTCCTCGGATGTCAGAATACAGCTTTCTTTTCAAAACTCATGCCCATGTCATATTTGAGTTTTCTGACAAGTCCTGATTAAAAAAAAGCTGAGAAATGATGAAAATATGACTTTTGCACTAATTTCATATTCCTGGGATGTCAGAATAGATCTATCGTTGCAAAACTTACTTTATTGTCATATTTGAGTTTTCTGACGATGCCTTGTTCAAAAAAGCTGAGAACTGATGAAAACATGATTTTAACACTCAGTTCATGTTCCTCGGATGTCAGAATACAGCTTTCTTTGCAAGACTCATGTCCATGTCAGATTTGAGTTTTCTGACAAATGCCCTGATCAAAAAAGCTGAGATCTGATGAAAAGATGACTTTAGCACTAATTTCATGTTCCTGGGATGTCAGAATAGAGCTTTCTTTGCACAACTCATGTCCATGTCATATTTGAATTTTATGACAAGGCAAAGATTTAAAAAGCTGAGAACTGATAAAAGAGCTTTCTTTGCTAAACTTATCTCCATTACAGATTTGTGTTTCCTTACAAGGCAGAGATTTAAAAAGCTGAGAACTGATGAAAACATGACTTTACCACTAATTTCATGTTCCTGGGATGTCAGAATAGAGATTTCTTTGCAAAACTCATGCCCATGTCATATTTGAGTTTTCTGACAAGGCATGATTAAAAAACGCTAAGAACTGTTGAAAACATGACTTTAGCACTTATTTCATGTTCCTGGGATGTCAGAATAGAGCTTTCTTTGCAAAACTCACTTTATTGTCATGTTTGAGTTTTCTGACAAGGCCTGATCAAAAAAGCTGAGAACTGATGAAAACATGACTTTAACACTTATTTCATGTTCCTGGGATGTCAGAATAGAGCTTTCTTTGCAAAACTTATGTCCATGTCAGATTTGTGTTTCCTGATAAGGCAGAGATTTAAAAAGCTGAGAAGTGATTATTAAAACATGATTTTAACAATCAGTTCATGTTCCTGGGATGTCAGAATAGAGCTTTCTTTGCCAAACTCACGTTATTGTCATATTAGAGTTTTCTGACAAGGCCTAATCAAAAAAGATGAGAAATGATAAAAACATTACTTTAACACTCATTTCATGTTCCTGGGATGTCAGAATAGACCTTTCTTTGCAAAACTCACGTTACTGTCATATTAGAGTTTTCTGACAAGGCCTGATCAAAAAAAGCTGAGAACTGATGAAAACATGACTTTAACACTTATTTCATGTTCCTGAGATGTCAGAAAAGAGCTTTCTTTGCTAATCTTATGTCCATGTCAGATTTGTTGTTTCCTGACAAGGCAGAGATTTAAAAGCTGAGAACTGATTATTAAAACATGATTTTAACACTCAGTTCATGTTCCTGGGATGTCAGAATAGAGCTTTCTTTGCAAAACTCACGTTATTGTCATATTAGAGTTTTCTGACAAGGCCTTATAAAAAAAGCTGAGAACTGATGAAAACATGACTTTAACACTTATTTCATGTTCCTGGGATGTCAGAAAAGAGCTTTCTTTGCTAAACTTATGTCCATTACAGATTTGTGTTTCCTTACAAGGCCTGATTAAAAAAAGCTGAGAACTGATGAAAACATGACTTTAACACTCATTTCATGTTCCTGGGATGTCAGAATAGAGCTTTCTTTGCACAACTCATGTCCATGTCATATTTGAGTTTTCTGATCAAGGCCTGCTCAAAAAAGCTGAGAACTGATGAAAACATGACTTTAATACTCATTTCATGTTCCTCGGATCTCAGAATACAGCTTTCTTTGCAAGACTCATGTCCATGTCATATTTGAGTTTTCTGACAAGGCCTGATTAAAAAAAGCTGAGAACTGATGAAAACATGACTTTAGCACTTATTTCATGTTCCTGGGATGTCAGAATAGAGCTTTCTTTGCAAAACTCACTTTATTGTCATATTTGAGTTTTCTGACGATGCCCTGATCAAAAAAGATGAGAACTGATTAAAACATGACTTTAACATTTAGTTCATGTCCCTGGGATGTCAGAATAGAGCATTCTTTGCAAAACTCATGTTATTGTCATATTTGAGTTTTCTGACAAGTCCTGATCAAAAAAGCTGAGAACTGATGAAAACATTACTTTAATACTCATTTCATGTTCCTCAGATGTCAGAATACAGCTTTCTTTTCAAAACTCATGCCCATGTCATATTTGAGTTTTCTGACAAGGCCTGATTACAAAAAGCTGAGAAATGATGAAAACATGATTTTAACACTCAGTTCATGTTCCTCGGATGTCAGATTACAGCTTTCTTTGCAAGACTCATGTCCATGTCAGATTTGAGTTTTCTGACAAATGCCCTGATCAAAAAAGCTGAGAACCGATGAAAACATGATTTTAACACTCAGTTCATGTTCCTCGGATGTCAGAATAGAGCTTTCTTTGCACAACTCATGCCCATGTCATATTTGAATTTTATGACAAGGCAAAGATTTAAAAAGCTGAGAACTGATGAAAACATGGTTTTAACACTCAGTTCATGTTTCTGGGATGTCAGAATAGAGCTTTCTTTGCAAAACTCACGTTATTGTCACATTAGAGTTTTCTGACAAGGCCTGATTAAAAAAAGCTGAGAACTGATGAAAACATGACTTTAGCATTAATTTCATGTTCCTGGGATGTCAGAATAGAGCTTTCTTTGCAAGACTCATGTCCATGTCAGATTTGTGTTTCCTGATAAGGCAGAGATTTAAAAAGCTGAGAACTGATTATTAAAACATGATTTTAATACTCAGTTCATGTTCCTGGGATGTCAGAATAGAGCTTTCTTTGCAAAACTCACGTTATTGTCATATTAGAGTTTTCTGACAAGGCCTGATAAAAAAAGCTAAGAACTGATGAAAACATGACTTTAACACTTATTTCATGTTCCTGGGATGTCAGAAAAGAGCTTTCTTTGCTAAACTTATGTCCATTACAGATTTGTGTTTCCTTACAAGGCAGAGATTTAAAAAGCTGAGAACTGATGAAAACATGACTTTAACACTCATTTCATGTTCCTGGGATGTCAGAATAGAGATTTCTTTGCAAAACTCATGCCCATGTCATATTTGAGTTTTCTGACAAGGCATGATTAAAAAAAGCTGAGAACTGTTGAAAACATGACTTTAGCACTTATTTCATGTTCCTGGGATGTCAGAATAGAGCTTTCTTTGCAAAACTCACTTTATTGTCATATTTGAGTTTTCTGACGATGCCCTGATCAAAAAAGATGAGAACTGATCAAAACATTACTTTAACACTCATTTTATGTTCCTGGGATGTCAGAAAAGAGCTTTCTTTGCTAAACTTATGTCCATGTCAGATTTGTGTTTCCTGATAAGGCAGAGATTTAAAAAGCTGAGAACTGATTATTAAAACATGATTTTAACAATCAGTTCATGTTCCTGGGATGTAGGAAAAGAGCTTTCTTTGCAAAACTCACGTTATTGTCATATTATAGTTTTCGGACAAGGCCTGATCAAAAAAGCTGAGAACTGATGAAAACATGACTTTAACAATTATTTCATGTTCCTGGGATGTCAGAATAGAGCTTTCTTTGCAAAACTTATGTCCATGTCAGATTTGTGTTTCCTGATAAGGCAGAGATTTATAAAGCTGAGAACTGATTATTAAAACATGATTTTAACAAACAGTTCATGTTCCTGGGATGTCAGAATAGAGCTTTCTTTGCAAAACTCACTTTATTGTCATATTTGAGTTTTCTGACGATGCCCTGATCAAAAACAAATAAGAACTGATTAAAACATGACTTTAACATTTAGTTCATGTCCCTGGGATGTCAGAATAGAGCTTTCTTTGCCAAACTCACGTTATTGTCATATTTGAGTTTTCTGACAAGGCCTAATCAAAAATGATGAGAAATGATAAAAACATTACTTTAACACTCATTTCATGTTCCTGGGATGTCAGAATAGACCTTTCTTTGCAAAACTCACGTTACTGTCATATTAGAGTTTTCTGACAAGGCCTGATCAAAAAAAGCTGAGAACTGATGAAAACATGACTTTAACACTTATTTCATGTTCCTGAGATGTCAGAAAAGAGCTTTCTTTGCTAAACTTATGTCCATGTCAGATTTGTTGTTTCCTGACAAGGCAGAGATTTTAAAGTTGAGAACTGATTATTAAAACATGATTTTAACACTCAGTTCATGTTCCTGGGATGTCAGAATAGAGCTTTCTTTGCAAAAATCACGTTATTGTCATATTAGAGTTTTCTGACAAGGCCTGATCAAAAAAGCTGAGAACTGATGAAAACATGACTTTAACACTTATTTCATGTTCCTGGGATGTCAGAATAGAGCTTTCTTTGCAAAACTCATGTTATTGTCATATTTGAGTTTTCTGACAAGTCCGGATCAAAAAAGCTGAGAACTGATGAAAACATGACTTTAATACTCATTTCATGTTCCTCAGATGTCAGAATACAGCTTTCTTTGCAAGACTCATGTCCATGTCATATTTGAGTTTTCTGAACAAGGCCTGCTCAAAAAAAGCTGAGAACTGATGAAAACATGACTTCAACACTCAGTTCATGTTCCTCGGATGTCAGAATACAGCTTTCTTTGCAAGACTCATGTCCATGTCATATTTGAGTTTTCTGACAAGGCCTGATTAAAAAATGCTGAGAACTGATGAAAACATGACTTAAGCACTAATTTCATGTTCCTGGGATGTCAGAATAGAGCTTTCTTTGCTAAACTTATGTCCATTACAGATTTGTTTTTCCTTACAAGGCCTGATTGAAAAAAGCTGAGAACTGATGAAAACATGACTTTAACACTCATTTCATGTTCCTGGGATGTCAGAATAGAGCTTTCTTTGCAAAACTTACTTTATTGTCATATTTGAGTTTTCTGACAAGGCCAGATTAAAAAAAGCTGAGAAATGATAAAAATATGACTTTTGCACTAATTTCATGTTCCTGGGATGTCAGAATAGATCTATCTTTGCAAAACTTACTTTATTGTCATATTTGAGTTTTCTGACGATGCCTTGATCAAAAAAGCTGAGAACTGATGAAAACATGATTTTAACACTCAGTTCATGTTCCTCGGATATCAGAATACAGCTTTCTTTGCAAGACTCATGTCCATGTCATATTTGAGTTTTCTGATGATGCCCTGATCAAAAAAGCTGAGATCTGATGAAAAGATGACTTTAGCACTAATTTCATGTTCTTGGGATGTCAGAATAGAGCTTTCTTTGCACAACTCATGCCCATGTCATATTTGAATTTTATGACAAGGCAAAGATTTAAAAAGCTGAGAACTGATGAAAACATGGTTTTAACACTCAGTTCATGTTTCTGGGATGTCAGAATAGAGCTTTCTTTGCAAAACTCACGTTATTGTCACATTAGAGTTTTCTGACAAGGCCTGATTAAAAAAAGCTGAGAACTGATGAAAACATGACTTTAGCATTAATTTCATGTTCCTGGGATGTCAGAATAGAGCTTTCTTTGCAAGACTCATGTCCATGTCAGATTTGTGTTTCCTGATAAGGCAGAGATTTAAAAAGCTGAGAACTGATTATTAAAACATGATTTTAATACTCAGTTCATGTTCCTGGGATGTCAGAATAGAGCTTTCTTTGCAAAACTCACGTTATTGTCATATTAGAGTTTTCTGACAAGGCCTGATAAAAAAAGCTAAGAACTGATGAAAACATGACTTTAACACTTATTTCATGTTCCTGGGATGTCAGAAAAGAGCTTTCTTTGCTAAACTTATGTCCATTACAGATTTGTGTTTCCTTACAAGGCAGAGATTTAAAAAGCTGAGAACTGATGAAAACATGACTTTAACACTCATTTCATGTTCCTGGGATGTCAGAATAGAGATTTCTTTGCAAAACTCATGCCCATGTCATATTTGAGTTTTCTGACAAGGCATGATTAAAAAAAGCTGAGAACTGTTGAAAACATGACTTTAGCACTTATTTCATGTTCCTGGGATGTCAGAAAAGAGCTTTCTTTGCTAAACTTATGTCCATGTCAGATTTGTGTTTCCTGATAAGGCAGAGATTTAAAAAGCTGAGAACTGATTATTAAAACATGATTTTAACAATCAGTTCATGTTCCTGGGATGTAGGAAAAGAGCTTTCTTTGCAAAACTCACGTTATTGTCATATTATAGTTTTCGGACAAGGCCTGATCAAAAAAGCTGAGAACTGATGAAAACATGACTTTAACACTTATTTCATGTTCCTGGGATGTCAGAATAGAGCTTTCTTTGCAAAACTTATGTCCATGTCAGATTTGTGTTTCCTGATAAGGCAGAGATTTAAAAAGCTGAGAACTGATTATTAAAACATGATTTTAACAAACAGTTCATGTTCCTGGGATGTCAGAATAGAGCTTTCTTTGCAAAACTCACGTTACTGTCATATTAGAGTTTTCTGACAAGGCCTGATCAAAAAAAGCTGAGAACTGATGAAAACATGACTTTAACACTTATTTCATGTTCCTGAGATGTCAGAAAAGAGCTTTCTTTGCTAAACTTATGTCCATGTCAGATTTGTTGTTTCCTGACAAGGCAGAGATTTTAAAGCTGAGAACTGATTATTAAAACATGATTTTAACACTCAGTTCATGTTCCTGGGATGTCAGAATAGAGCTTTCTTTGCAAAAATCACGTTATTGTAATATTAGAGTTTTCTGACAAGGCCTGATCAAAAAAGCTGAGAACTGATGAAAACATGACTTTAACACTTATTTCATGTTCCTGGGATGTCAGAATAGAGCTTTCTTTGCAAAACTCATGTTATTGTCATATTTGAGTTTTCTGACAAGTCCGGATCAAAAAAGCTGAGAACTGATGAAAACATGACTTTAATACTCATTTCATGTTCCTCAGATGTCAGAATACAGCTTTCTTTGCAAGACTCATGTCCATGTCATATTTGAGTTTTCTGACAAGGCCTGATCAGAAAAGCTGAGAACTGATGAAAACATGACTTTAACACTCATTTCATGTTCCTCGGATGTCAGAATACAGCTTTCTTTGCCAGACTCATGTCCATGTCATATTTGAGTTTTCTGAACAAGGCCTGCTCAAAAAAAGCTGAGAACTGATGAAAACATGACTTTAATACTCATTTCATTTTCCTCGGATGTCAGAACACAGCTTTCTTTTCAAAACTCATGCCCATGTCATATTTGAGTTTTCTGACAAGGCCTGATTAAAAAAAGCTGAGAAATGATGAAAATATGACTTTTGCACTAATTTCATGTTCCTGGGATGTCAGAATAGATCTATCTTTGCAAAACTTACTTTATTGTCATATTTGAGTTTTCTGACGATGCCTTGATCAAAAAAGCTGAGAACTGATGAAAACATGATTTTAACACTCAGTTCATGTTCCTCGGATGTCAGAATACAGCTTTCTTTGCAAGACTCATGTCCATGTCAGATTTGAGTTTTCTGACAAATGCCCTGATCAAAAAAGCTGAGAACTGATGAAAACATGATTTTAACACTCAGTTCATGTTCCTGGGATGTCAGAATAGAGCTTTCTTTGCCAAACTCACGTTATTGTCATATTTGAGTTTTCTGAGAAGGCCTGATCAAAAAAGCTGAGAACTGATGAAAACATGACTTTAACACTTATTTCATGTTCCTGAGATGTCAGAAAAGAGCTTTCTTTGCTAAACTTATGTCTATGTCAGATTTGTTGTTTCTTGACAAGGCAGAGATTTAAAAAGCTGAGAACTGATTATTAAAACATGATTTTAACACTCAGTTCATGTTCCTGGGATGTCAGAATAGAGCTTTCTTTGCAAAACTCACGTTATTGTCATATTAGAGTTTTCTGACAAGGCCTGATAAAAAATGCTAAGAACTGATGAAAACATGACTTTAACACTTATTTCATGTTCCTGGGATGTCAGAAAAGAGCTTTCTTTGCTAAACTTATGTCCATTACAGATTTGTGTTTCCTTACAAGGCAGAGATTTAAAAAGCTGAGAACTGATGAAAACATGACTTTAACACTCATTGCATGTTCCTGGGATGTCAGAATAGAGATTTCTTTGCAAAACTCATGCCCATGTCATATTTGAGTTTTCTGACAAGGCATGATTAAAAAACGCTAAGAACTGTTGAAAACATGACTTTAGCACTTATTTCATGTTCCTGGGATGTCAGAATAGAGCTTTCTTTGCAAAACTCACTTTATTGTCATATTTGAGTCTTCTGACAAGGCCTGATTAAAAAATGCTGAGAACTGATGAAAACATGACTTTAGCACTAATTTCATGTTCCTGGGATGTCAGAATAGAGCTTTCTTTGCAAAACTCACTTTATTGTCATATTTGAGTTTTCTGACGATGCCCTGATCAAAAAAGCTGAGAACTGATAAAAGCATTACTTTAACACTCATTTCATGTTCCTGGGATGTCAGAATAGAGCTTTCTTTGCCAAACTCACGTTATTGTCATATTTGAGTTTTCTGACAAGGCCTAATCAAAAAAGCTGAGAACTGATGAAAACATGATTTTAACACTCAGTTCATGTTCCTCGGATGTCAGAATACAGCTTTCTTTGCAAGACTCATGTCCATGTCAGATTTGTGTTTCCTGATAAGGCAGAGATTTAAAAAGCTGAGAACTGATTATTAAAACATGATTTTAACACTCAGTTCATGTTCCTGGGATGTCAGAATAGAGCTTTCTTTGCAAAACTCACGTTATTGTCATATTAGAGTTTTTTGACAAGGCCTGATAAAAAAAGCTAAGAACTGATGAAAACATGACTTTAACACTTATTTCATGTTCCTGGGATGTCAGAAAAGAGCTTTCTTTGCTAACTTATGTCCATTACAGATTTGTGTTTCCTTACAAGGCAGAGATTTAAAAAGCTGAGAACTGATGAAAACATGACTTTAACACTCATTTCATGTTCCTGGGATGTCAGAATAGAGATTTCTTTGCAAAACTCATGCCCATGTCATATTTGAGTTTTCTGACAAGGCATGATTAAAAAAAGCTGAGAACTGTTGAAAACATGACTTTAGCACTTATTTCATGTTCCTGGGATGTCAGAATAGAGCTTTCTTTGCAAAACTCACTTTATTGTCATATTTGAGTCTTCTGACGATGCCCTGATCAAAAAAGATGAGAACTGATAAAAACATGACTTTAACACTCATTTCATGTTCCTGGGATGTCAGAATAGAGCTTTCTTTGCAAAACTCATGTTATTGTCATATTAGAGTTTTCTGACAAGGCCTGATCAAAAAAGCTGAGAACTGATGAAAACATGACTTTAGCACTAATTTCATGTTCCTGGGATTTCAGAATAGAGCTTTCTTTGCAAAACTCACTTTATTGTCATATTTGAGTTTTCTGACGATGCCCTGGACAAAAAAGCTGAGAACTGATGAAAACATGATTTTAACACTCAGTTCATGTTCCTCGGATGTCAGAATACAGCTTTCTTTGCAAGACTCATGTCCATGTCAGATTTGAGTTTTCTGACAAATGCCCTGATCAAAAAAGCTGAGAACTGATGAAAAGATGACTTTAGCACTAATTTCATGTTCCTTGGATAGAACTTTCTTTGCACAACTCATGTCCATGTCATATTTGAATTTTATAACAAGGCAAAGATTTATAAAGCTGAGAACTGATGAAAACATGATTTTAATACTCAGTTCATGTTCCTGGCATGTCAGAATAGAGCTTTCTTTGCAAAACTCACGTTATTGTCATATTAGAGTTTTCTAACAAGGCCTGATTAAAAAAAGGTGATAACTGATAAAAACATTACTTTAACACTCATTTCATGTTCCTGGGATGTCAGAATAGAGCTTTCTTTTTTAAACTCACGTTCTTGTCAGATTTGAGTTTTCTGACAAATGCCTTGATCAAAAAAGGTGAGAACTGATGAAAACATGACTTTAACACTCATTTCTTGTTCCTGGGATGTCAAAATACAGCTTTCTTTGCAAAACTCACGTTATTGTAAGATTTTAGTTTCCTGACGATGCCCTAATCAAAAAAGCTGAGATCTGTTTAAAAAATGACTTTAAAACTCATTTCATGTTCCTGGGATGTCAGAATAGAGCTTTCTTTGCAAATCTTATGTCCATGTCGGATTTGTGTTTCCTGAAAAGGCAGAGATTTAAAAAGCTGAGAACTGATTAAAACATGACTTTAACACTCAGTTCATGTTCCTGGGATGTCAGAATAGAGCTTTTTTTGCAAAACTTATGTTCTTGTCAGATTTTTGTTTCCTGACGATGCCCTGATCAAGAAAGCTGAGAACTGATGAAAACATGACTTTAACACTCAGTTCATGTTCCTGGGATGTCAGAATACAGCTTTCTTTTTCAAACTCACTTTATTGTCATATTTGAGTTTTCTGACAAATGCCCTGATCAAAAAAGCTGAGAACTGATTAAAACATGACTTTAACACTCATTTCAGGTTCCTGGGATGTCAGAATAAAGCTGTTTTTGCAAAACTCACGTTCTTTCAGATTTAAGTCTCCTGATGATGCCCTGATAAGAAAAGATGGGAACTGATAAAAACATTACTTTAACACTCATTTCATGTTCCTGGGATGTCAGAATACAGCTGTTTCTGCAAACTCACGTTCTTGTCAGAATTGAGATTTCTGACAAATGCCCTAATCAAAAAAGGTGAGAACTGATGAAACATGACTTTAAAATTCATTTCATGTTTCTGGGATGTCAGAATAGAGCTTTCTTTGCACAACTCACGTTATTGTAAGATTTGAGATTCCTGACAATGCCTTGATCAAGAAAGCTGAGATCTGTTTAAAATGTGACTTTAACACTCATTTCATGTTTCTGGGATGTCAGAATAGAGCTTTCTTTGCAAAACTCATGTTATTGTCATTTTTTAGTTTTCTGAAAAGGCCTGATCAAAAAAGCTGAGAACTGATGAAACCATGACTTTATCACTCATTTCATGTTTCTGGGATGTCAGAATAGAGCTTTCTTTGCAAAACTCATGTTATTGTCATTTTTTAGTTTTCTGACAAATGCCCTGATCAAAAAAGCTGAGAACTGATGAAAACATGACTTTAGCACTAATTTCATGTTCCCAAGATGGCTTGTGTGTCAGAATACAGCTTGCTTTGCAAAACTAATGCCCATTTCATATTTGAGTTTCCGGACGATGCCCTGATCAAGAAAGCTGAGAACAGATGAAAACATGACTTTAACACTCATTTCATGTTCCTCGGATGTCAGAATTCAGCTGTTTTTGCAAACCTCACGTTCTTGTCAGATTTGAGTTTCTGACGATGCCCTGATCAGAAAAGCTGAGAAAAGATGAAAACATGACTTTAATACTCATTTCATGTTACTTGGATGTCAGAAAACAGCTTTTTTTTTTCAAAACTCATACCCATGTCATATTTGAGTTTTCTGACAAGGCCTGACTAAAAAAAGGTGATAACTGATGAAAACATTACTTTAACACTCATTTCATGTTCCTGTGATGTCAGAATAGAGCTTTCTTTTTTAAACTCACTTTATTGTCATATTTGAGTTTTCTGACGATGCCCTGATCAAAAAAGCTGAGAACTGATTAAAACATGATTTTAACACTCAGTTCATGTTCCTGGGATGTCAGAATAGAGCTTTTTTTGCAAAACTTATGTTCTTGTCAGATTTTTGTTTTCTGACATTTCCCTGATCAAAAAAGCTGAGAACTGATGAAAACATGACTTTAACACTCATTTCATGTTCCTGGGATGTCAGAATAGAGCTTTCTTTGCAAAACTTATGTCCATGTCAGATTTGTGTTTCCTGACAAGGCAGAGATTTAAAAAGCTGAGAACTGATGAAAACATGACTCTAACACTCATTTCATGTTCCCGGGATGTCAGAATACAGCTGTTTTTGCAAACTCACGTTCTTGTCATATTTTTGTTTTCTGACATATCCCTGATCAAAAAAGCTGAGAACTGATGAAAACATGACTTTAATACTCATTTCATGTTACTCGGATGTCAGAATACAGCTTTCTTTGCAAGACTCACGTTATTGTCATATTTGTGTTTACTGACAAGGCAGAGATTTAAAAAGCTGAGAACTGATGAAAGCATGATTTTAACATTTAGTTCATTTTCCTGGGATGTCAGAATAAAGCTTTCTTTGCAAAACTCTCGTTATTGTCAGATTTGTGTTTCCTGACGATGCCCTGATCAAAAAAGCTGAGATCTGTTTAAAACATGACTTTAACACTCATTTCATGTTTCTGGGATGTCAGAATAGAGCTGTTTTTGCAAACTCACGTTATTGTCATATTTGAGTTTCCTGACAATGCCCTAATCAAAAAAAGCTGAGAACTGATGAAAACATGTCTTTAAAATTAATTTCATGTTCCTAGGATGGCTTGTGTGTCAGAATATAGTTTTCTTTGAAAAACTAATGCCCATTTCAGATTTGAGTTTGCTGACATTGGCCTTGTCAAAAAAGCTGAGAACTGATGAAAACATGACTGTAAGACTCATTTCATGTTCCTGGGATGTGAGAACACAGCTGTTTTTGCAAACTCACGTTCTTGTCAGATTTGAGATTCCTGACGATGCCCTGATCAAAAAAGCTGAGATCTGATGAAAACATGTCTTTATCACTAATTTCATGTTCCCAGGATGGCTTGTGTGTCAGAACACAGCTTTATTTGCGAAACTCACAATCTTGTCAGAATTTTGTTTTCTGACATTTCCCTGATGAAAAAAGCTGAGAACTGATGAAAACATGACTTTAACACTCATTTCATGTTCCTGGGATGTCAGAATACAGCTGTTTTTGCAAACTCACGTTCTTGTCAGATTTGAGTTTTCTGACAAATGCTCTGATCAAAAAAGAGAGAACTGATTAAAACATGACTTTAACACTCATTTCATGTTCCCAGGATGGCTTGTGTGTCAGAACACAGCTTTATTTGCAAACTCATGCCAATGTCAGATTTGAGTTTCCTGACGATGCCCCGATCAAAAAAGCTGAGAACTGATGAAAACATGACTTTAAAACTCATTTCAAGTTCCTGGGATGTCAGAATAGAGCTTTCTTTGCAAAACTCTCGTTATTGTCAGAATTGATTTTCCTGACAATGCCCTGATCAAAAAAGCTGAGATCTGTTTAAAACATGACTTTAACACTCATTTCATGTTTCTGGGATGTCAGAATAGAGCTGTTTTTGCAAACTCACGTTATTGTCATATTTGAGTTTCCTGACAATGCCCTAATCAAAAAAAGCTGAGAACTGATGAAAACATGTCTTTAACATTAATTTCATGTTCCCAGGATGGCTTGTGTGTCAGAATATAGTTTTCTTTGAAAAACTAATGCCCATTTCAGATTTGAGTTTGCTGACATTGGCCTTGTCAAAAAAGCTGAGAACTGATGAAAACATGACTGTAAGACTCACTTCATGTTCCTGGGATGTGAGAACACAGCTGTTTTTGCAAACTCACGTTCTTGTCAGATTTGAGATTCCTGACGATGCCCTGATCAAAAAAGCTGAGATCTGATGAAAACATGTCTTTATCACTAATTTCATGTTCCCAGGATGGCTTGTGTGTCAGAACACAGCTTTATTTGCGAAACTCACAATCTTGTCAGAATTTTGTTTTCTGACACTTCCCTGATGAAAAAAGCTGAGAACTGATGAAAACATGACTTTAACACTCATTTCATGTTCCTGGGATGTCAGAATACAGGTGTTTTTGCAAACTCACGTTCTTGTCAGATTTGAGTTTTCTGACAAATGCTCTGATCAAAAAAGAGAGAACTGATGAAAACATGACTTTAACACTCATTTCATGTTCCCAGGATGGCTTGTGTGTCAGAACACAGCTTTATTTGCAAACTCATGCCAATGTCAGATTTGAGTTTCCTGACGATGCCCTGATCAAAAAAGCTGAGAACTGATGAAAACATGACTTTAAAACTCATTTCAAGTTCCTGGGATGTCAGAATAGAGCTTTCTTTGCAAATCTCAAGTTCTTGTCAGTTTTGAGTTTCCTGACAAGGCCCTAATCAAAAAAGCTGAGAACTGATGAAAACATGACTTTAACACTCATTTCAGGTTCCTGGGATGTCAGAATAAAGCTGTTTTTGCAAAACTCACGTTCTTTCAGATTTAAGTCTCCTGATGATGCCATGATAAAAAAAGATGAGAACTGATAAGAACATGACTTTAACACTCATTTCATGTTCCTGGGATGTCAGAATACAGCTGTTTTTGCAAACTCACGTTCTTGTCAGAATTGAGATTTCTGACAAATGCCCTAATCAAAAAAGGTGAGAACTGATAAAACATGACTTTAACACTCATTTCATGTTCCTGGGATGTCAAAATACAGCTGTAGCAAGTTCGATAGGATAGGAGGAAAGAGGCGGGGTCGGCAAGATATATCCAAATAATATTTATTGTAAAACAAATCAAAAGTGGCTTCCAAAACGCCCAAACAAACACAAATGAACAAACAAAAAAAACTAGCTCCCTTGCTAGTTTACCACGCGCTGATTTGTGTGCTTCCCTGCACACACACAGTCTCTCTCTCTGTCTCTCTCTGTCTCTCTCTCCCGAAGCCGGCCCCGGCGGCGCTTCTTAAGCCTCCTCTCCCCAATCACTGGAACAAGAGACAGCAGGTTAGAAGCCACTCGTGGCGGACTCGCTACCCTCCGTGCTCCGGATCGTAGCTCCGCCCTCCCAGACGGAGCGTGGCCACGCCCCCCTTGCCACATACCCCCACCGCCCGACTCAGGCCGGGGCCTCATCCGGCCTGCAGCTTCCCCCCCCCCTTCCTGGAGAGGAAGTCGGCCACAGCCATCTGCGTCCCCGGTCCGTGGACCACCTGGAACTTGAAGGGCTGAAGAGCTAAATACCAACGAGTGATCCGCGCGTTGGTATCCTTCATGCGGTGGAGCCATTGGAGGGGTGCGTGGTCCGAACAGAGCGTGAACGCCCGGCCCAGGAGATAATAGCGGAGGGTGAGGACGGCCCATCGTATCGCCAAACACTCCTTTTCGATGGTGCTGTACACCGTCTCTCTCCGCGAGAGCTTACGACTGATGTACAGCACCGGCCGTTCGTCACCCTCTACCTCCTGGGACAGGACCGCCCCCAGACCTCTGTCCGATGCGTCCGTCTGTAAAATAAAGGGCAGATTAAAATCAGGAGCGTGCAATAGAGGGCCGCCGCATAAGGCAGCCTTCACTTGGGTAAAAGCCCGCTGGCACGGCTCCGTCCACTGGACGGTATCTGGTGCGTCCTTTTTAGTAAGGTCAGTCAACGGGCTGGTAAGCGTCGAATAGTCGGGGATAAATCTCCTGTAATAGCCAGCCAGCCCTAAAAACTGCCTCACCTCCTTTTTGGTCTTGGGTCTCGGAGAGGCTGCAATCGCTGCCGTCTTGTCAATTTGGGGACGCACCTGTCCGTGACCCAAGTGGAAGCCCAGATACCTTACTTCCACCCGCCCAACCGCACACTTCTTCGGGTTAGCCGTGAGCCCCGCCACTCTCAGCGAATTCAGGACCGCTCTCAGGTGCTGCATATGCCGCTGCCAGTCGTTACTGTAGACTATGATATCGTCCAAGTACGCAGCGGCATATGCTGCATGGGGCAGGAGAATACGGTCCATCAGACGCTGAAAGGTGGCCGGGGCTCCGAATAAGCCGAACGGGAGCGTGACGAATTGGTGTAATCCGAACGGCGTGGTGAAAGCTGTCTTTTCTTTGGATAATGGAGATAAGGGGATCTGCCAATATCCTTTCGTTAAATCCAGTGTCGAATAAAAGCGAGCCGAACCTAGACGATCCAGCAACTCGTCAATACGCGGCATGGGATAGGCGTCGAATTTCGACACAGCGTTCACTTTGCGATAGTCCACACAGAAGCGCACCGAGCCGTCGGTTTTGGGAACTAAAACTATCGGGCTCGCCCAATCGCTGTAGGACTCCTCGATTACTCCCATATCGAGCATAGCGTTTACTTCTTCTTGAACCACCTTTTTTTTGTGTTCTGGTAAACGATATGGCCGGCTGCGAACCACCACGCCCGGCGTGGTCTCAATATGGTGTTCGATAAGGGTAGTCCGGCCGGGTAGGGGCGAGAACACATCGCAAATTGTGCCTGTAAACGAGTTACGTCTGTGATCTGGGAGGGTGAGAGGTGATCTCCCCCGGAGCCGAGGGCGATGTACTGACCAGGTTTGCACACCTCCGGCCCGAGATCATCCTCTCTACTCACCACCGTCGCCAGCATCACAGCGTCAGCCTCATTCCATTTTTTGAGGAGGTTGAGGTGATATATCTGATGTGCCCCGCTCCTATCCGGTCGTATTACTTCATAATTGAGGTCTCCTAGACGCCGTGTGACCACAAAGGGTCCTTGCCACTTGGCGAGTAATTTTGAGCTCGATGTAGGGAGTAAGACGAGTACTTTTTCTCCCGGTGTAAATTTGCGTAATCTAGCGCCTCGGTTATATTGCTGTCTCTGTCTGTCCTGGGCCTGTAACAAATTCTCCATCGATAACCGCCCCAGCGTGTGGAGTTTTGTTCTCAGGTCGAGGACAAACTGAATTTCGTTTTTGCTAGCGGATGTTTCCCTTAGGACGTCCAAAACCCCGAAGGGAGAAAATCCCGTGGAGGCTTGCGGGACCTCGCGGACAGCAAATAACAGAGGTTCTAGCCATTTATCCCAATTTTTGGCGTCCTCGTGAACGAATTTCCGGATCATGGCTTTTAACGTCCGGTTAAAACGTTCGACCAAGCCGTCCGTTTGTGGGTGATAGACGCTTGTTCGGACCGTTTTAATGCCCAATAATCCATACAGTTCGCGCAGTGTGCGTGACATAAACGCCGTGCCTTGATCCGTGAGAACCTCTTTGGGGATTCCCACGCGGGAGATCAATGAGAAGAGGGCTTCCGCAACACTCTTTGCTGAAATGCTGCGGAGCGCCACCGCCTCTGGGTATCGGGTTGCATAATCCACAATGACTAATGCAAAACGATGCCCTCGTGCAGATCGCTCTAACGGCCCGATCAGGTCCATACCAATTCGTTCGAAGGGGGCCTGAACTAAAGGAAGAGGGCACAATGGTGCTTTTGGGGTGGCCGGTGGGTTAACCAACTGGCATTCACGACATGCGGCACACCATCTGCGCACATTCTCGTGGATGCCCGGCCAAAAGAAACGGGCCGTTAGACGATTTAGTGTTGCATTTTGTCCTAAATGTCCTGCCATAGGATTAGAATGGGCCGCCTGGAAAAGCATTTCCCGACGGCCCCTTGGTACGACCAACTGGGTTGTATCTGCCTTTGATTGAGCGTCCTGGGTCACTCGATACAACCGGTCTTTAATAATAGCAAAATATGGGTAAGAGGGTGGTTGCTCAGGTTGGAGAGGCTGACCGTCGATAGAGCGGACCTGGTTAAACGCGTTTTTGAGCGAGTCGTCACGTGACTGCTCCAGGGGAAAATCATCGCACGATGAGAGGTCGCGTCTCAAAATCGCGCTCGGTTCCCCTGAAACAGACCCGGATGGTCCCGGTTCAGCCTCCCCAAGTTGTGCTACGGCCCCCCCCCCGTGCTTTTGTCCTTTCCCGGAGGCATCCGCGCATAAACATCCCATTAATATTTTAAAACCGGGCCAATCCGTCCCCAATATTAGCGGATGCCGAAGGTGCTGGTTAACGGCCACCTTCACATTATGCTTTTTACCCCGAAATTTAATACTTATGGACATTAACGGGTAATTCACCACATCCCCGTGCACACACCTCACTTTAACCATGCGGCTGGTATCCCATGGCGAGTATTGAATCAGGGCTGGGTGAATGGAGGTTTGGTTACACCCCGAATCCACCAAGGCCTGATATGTACCCCCCTCTGTACTCACTGGTACTTGGTACTGGCCAGCTGGACCGCGGGCGGCCTGAGGCGCGTCGGGGACCCGGATCACCACTCCCACCTCCATGAGGGGGCAGTGGGCAATGAGGTGATCCGGATTCCCGCAACGCCAACAGACCGGCCCAGGCTTTCCCCCTGCCTCAGCGGCGGGAAGTCGGCCACGGGATTGGAGAGAGGAGGGTGAAAGGGTGTAGTGTGGGGGTTGGCTCCCGCCACGTGGGGGTCCCCGCTCCCAGCGGGGAACTGCGGTGGCCGGCGGGCCGGTATTCGCTCGGCCGCGGGTTGCCACCCGCTGGGAGGCTCCTCCCACGGACCTGGGAAGGGAGGGAGAAAAAACAAAAGGGGAAGGGGAGTGAGAAGGGAGAAAAGAAGCAAAATTAGGTGGGGTTTCGCCGACCCCAGCGCACGCTGCCAGATGGTCCTCCGCCAGCTGGGTGGCCTGCGTCAGCGACGTCGGACGATGGCACTGGACCCACTGGGCGGTCCCCCTCGGAAGCCGCGCCACGAATTGTTCCAGAGCCACCGTCTCCACCACAGAGTCGACGTCGCTATCCTCGGCCACCAACCATTTGTGGCAGGCATCCCGGAGCCGCTGAGCCAAGATGAATGGCGGGTCGCCCTCCCCCAGCTCCAACGAGCGGAAGCGAAGCCGCTGCTGCTCCGGGGTTAACCCGACCCGTTGTTCGATGGCCTTCCTGAGATCCTCATAGATGCAGAGGTTCGGGACCGGCAGTTGTTGAGCCGCGAGCTGGGCCTCCCCCGTCAACAGTGGTACTAGACGGGCGGCCCAGTCTGCGCGGGGCCAGCCCGCCCCCTCCGCGGATCTCTCGAACAGGTCCAGGAAGGCCTGTGGGTCATCCAGGGGCCCCATCTTCTGGAGCAACAGCGGTGAGGATGGAGGTTGGGGCGACATAGCGTCCACCTGGCGATGTTCCACCATCAGCCAGCTCCGGAAGAGCTCGCGGTCCTCCGATTGGGCGCGCAGGAGAGTCTCAAAGCGCTTCTCCTGCGCTAGGGTGGCCCGGTGTTGATCTGCGTGAAGAACCGCGAGCGCCTGAACCACCTCCGCAAAGGGCGAGGCTGGCGGAGTCTGCATGTTGGCAGCGGTGTTCCTCTTTCCTCCCGGGTTTCGGCACCAGTGTAGCAAGTTCGATAGGATAGGAGGAAAGAGGCGGGGTCGGCAAGATATATCCAAATAATATTTATTGTAAAACAAATCAAAAGTGGCTTCCAAAACGCCCAAACAAACACAAATGAACAAACAAAAAAAACTAGCTCCCTTGCTAGTTTGCCACGCGCTGATTTGTGTGCTTCCCTGCACACACACAGTCTCTCTCTCTGTCTCTCTCTGTCTCTCTCTCCCGAAGCCGGCCCCGGCGGCGCTTCTTAAGCCTCCTCTCCCCAATCACTGGAACAAGAGACAGCAGGTTAGAAGCCACTCGTGGCGGACTCGCTACCCTCCGTGCTCCGGATCGTAGCTCCGCCCTCCCAGACGGAGCGTGGCCACGCCCCCCTTGCCACAACAGCTTTCTTTGCAAAACTCACGTTATTGTAAGATTTTAGTTTCTTGACGATGCCCTAATCAAAAAAGCTGAGATCTGTTTAAAAAATGACTCTAATTCTCATTTCATGTTTCTGGGATGTCAGAATAGAGCTTTCTTTGCAAAACTCACATTCTTGTCAGATTTGAGTTTCCTGACGATGCCCTGATCAAAAAAGCTGAGATCTGTTTAAAACATGACTTTAACACTCATTTCATGTTCCTCGGATGTCAGAACACAGCTTTCTTTGCACAACTCACGTTATTGTAAGATTTGAGATTCCTGACGATGCCCTGATCAAGAAAGCTGAGATCTGTTTAAAACGTGACTTTAACACTCATTTCATGTTTCTGGGATGTCAGAATAGAGCTTTCTTTGCAAAACTCATGTTATTGTCATTTTTTAGTTTTCTGAAAAGGCCTGATCAAAAAAGCTGAGAACTGATGAAAACATGACTTTAACACTCATTTCATGTTCCTCGGATGTCAGAATAGAGCTTACTTTGCAAAACTCACGTTCTTGTCAGATTTGAGTTTCCTGACAAGGCCCTAATCAAAAAAGCTGAGAACTGATGAAAACATGACTTTAACACTCATTTCATATTCCTCAAATGTCAGAAAAGAGCTTTCTTTGCAAAACGTTCGTTCTTGTCAGATTTGAGTTTCCTGACAAATGTCCTGATCAAAAAAGCTGAGAACTGATGAAAACATGACTTTAACACTCATTTCATGTTCCTCGGATGCCAGAATACAGCTTTCTTTTCAAAACTCATGTCCATGTCAGATTTGTGTTTCCTGAGAAGGCAGAGTTATAAAAAGATGAGAACTGATGAAACCATGACTTTAACACTAATTTCATGTTCCCAGGATGGCTTGTGTGTCAGAATACAGCTTGCTTTGCAAAACTCATGCTCATTTCATATTTGAGTTTCCTGACAAATGCCCTGATCAAAAAAGCTGAGAACTGATGAAAACATGACATTAACACTCATTTCAGGTTCCTGGGATGTCAGAATAAAGCTGTTTTTGCAAAACTCACGTTCTTTCAGATTTAGGTCTCCTGATGATGCCCTGATAAAAAAAGCTGAGAAATGATGAAAACATGACTTTAACACTCATTTCATGTTCCTGGGATGTCAGAATACAGCTGTTTTTGCAAACTCACATTCTTGTCAGATTTTTGTTTTCTGACATTTCCCTGATCAAAAATACTGAGAACTGATGAAAACATGTCTTTTTAACACTCATTTCATGTTCCTCAGATGTCAGAATAGAGCTTTCTTAGCAAAACTTACGTTCTTGTCAGATTTCAGTTTCCTGACAAATGCCCCGATCAAAAAAGCTGAGAACTGATGAAAACATGACTTTAACACTCATTTCATCTTCCTGGGATGTCAGAATAGAGCTTTCTTTGCAAAACTCACGTTCTTGTCAGATTGAGTTTCCTGACAATACCATGTTAATAAAAAACTGAGAACTGTTGAAAACATGACTTTAACACTCATTTCATATTCCTGGGATGTCAGAATAAAGCTGTTTTTGCAAACTCACGTTCTTGTCAGAATTGAGATTTCTGACAAATGCCCTAATCAAAAAAGGTGAGAACTGATGAAACATGACTTTAACACTCATTTCATGTTCCTGGGATGTCAGAATAGAGCTTTCTTTGCAAAACTCACGTTCTTGTCAGATTTGAGTTTCCTGACGATGCCCTGATCAAGAAAGCTGAGATCTGTTTAAAACATGACTTTAACACTCATTTCATGTTCCTCGGATGTCAGAACACAGCTTTCTTAGCACAACTCACGTTATTGTAAGATTTGAGATTCCTGACGATGCCCTGATCAAGAAAGCTGAGATCTGTTTAAAACATGACTTTAACACTCATTTCATGTTTCTGAGATGTCAGAATAGAGCTTTCTTTGCAAAACTCATGTTATTGTCATTTTTTAGTTTTCTGAAAAGGCCTGATCAAAAAAGCTGAGAACTGATGAAAACATGACTTTAACACTAATTTCATATTCCTCAAATGTCAGAAAAGAGCTTTCGTTGCAAAACTCACGTTCTTGTCAGATTTGAGTTTCCTGACAAATGTCCTGATCAAAAAAGCTAAGAACTGATGAAAACATGACTTTAACACTCATTTCATGTTCCTCGGATGCTAGAATACAGCTTTCTTTTTAAAACTCATGTCCATGTCAGATTTGTGTTTCCTGAGAAGGCAGAGTTATAAAAAGATGAGAACTGATGAAAACATGACTTTAACACTAATTTCATGTTCCCATTATGGCTTGTGTGTCAGAATACAGCTTGCTTTGCAAAACTCATGCTCATTTCATATTTGAGTTTCCTGACGATGCCCTGATCAAAAAAGCTGAGAACTGATGAAAACATGACTTTAACACTCATTTCAGGTTCCTGGGATGTCAGAATAAAGCTGTTTTTGCAAAACTCACGTTCTTTCAGATTTAGGTCTCCTGATGATGCCCTGATCAAAAAAGCTGAGAAATGATGAAAACATGACTTTAACACTCATTTCATGTTCCTGGGATGTCAGAATACAGCTGTTTTTGCAAACTCACATTCTTGTCAGATTTTTGTTTTCTGACATTTCCCTGATCAAAAATTCTGAGAACTGATGAAAACATGACTTTAACACTCATTTCATATTCCTCAGACGTCAGAATAGAGCTTTCTTAGCAAAACTTACGTTCTTGTCAGATTTGAGTTTCCTGACAAATGCCCCGATCAAAAAAGCTGAGAACTGATGAAAACATGACTTTAACACTCATTTCATCTTCCTGGGATGTCAGAATAGAGCTTTCTTTGCAAAACTCACGTTCTTGTCAGATTGAGTTTCCTGACAATACCATGTTAATAAAAAACTGAGAACTGTTGAAAACATGACTTTAACACTCATTTCATATTCCTGGGATGTCAGAATAAAGCTGTTTTTGCAAACTCACGTTCTTGTCAGAATTGAGATTTCTGACAAATGCCCTAATCAAAAAAGGTGAGAACTGATGAAACATGACTTTAACACTCATTTCATGTTCCTGGGATGTCAAAATACAGCTTTCTTTGCAAAACTCACGTTATTGTAAGATTTTAGTTTCTTGACGATGCCCTAATCAAAAAAGCTGAGATCTGTTTAAAAAATGACTTTAACACTCATTTCATGTTTCTGGGATGTCAGAATAGAGCTTTCTTTGCAAAACTCACGTTCTTGTCAGATTTGAGTTTCCTGACGATGCCCTGATCAAGAAAGCTGAGATCTGTTTAAAACATGACTTTAACACTCATTTCATGTTCCTCGGATGTCAGAACACAGCTTTCTTAGCACAACTCACGTTATTGTAAGATTTGAGATTCCTGACGATGCCCTGATCAAGAAAGCTGAGATCTGTTTAAAACATGACTTTAACACTCATTTCATGTTTCTGAGATGTCAGAATAGAGCTTTCTTTGCAAAACTCATGTTATTGTCATTTTTTAGTTTTCTGAAAAGGCCTGATCAAAAAAGCTGAGAACTGATGAAAACATGACTTTAACACTAATTTCAAATTCCTCAAATGTCAGAAAAGAGCTTTCGTTGCAAAACTCACGTTCTTGTCAGATTTGAGTTTCCTGACAAATGTCCTGATCAAAAAAGCTGAGAACTGATGAAAACATGACTTTAACACTCATTTCATGTTCCTCGGATGCTAGAATACAGCTTTCTTTTTAAAACTCATGTCCATGTCAGATTTGTGTTTCCTGAGAAGGCAGAGTTATAAAAAGATGAGAACTGATGAAAACATGACTTTAACACTAATTTCATGTTCCCATTATGGCTTGTGTGTCAGAATACAGCTTGCTTTGCAAAACTCATGCTCATTTCATATTTGAGTTTCCTGACGATGCCCTGATCAAAAAAGCTGAGAACTGATGAAAACATGACTTTAACACTCATTTCAGGTTCCTGGGATGTCAGAATAAAGCTGTTTTTGCAAAACTCACGTTCTTTCAGATTTAGGTCTCCTGATGATGCCCTGATCAAAAAAGCTGAGAAATGATGAAAACATGACTTTAACACTCATTTCATGTTCCTGGGATGTCAGAATACAGCTGTTTTTGCAAACTCACATTCTTGTCAGATTTTTGTTTTCTGACATTTCCCTGATCAAAAATTCTGAGAACTGATGAAAACATGACTTTAACACTCATTTCATATTCCTCAGACGTCAGAATAGAGCTTTCTTAGCAAAACTTACGTTCTTGTCAGATTTGAGTTTCCTGACAAATGCCCCGATCAAAAAAGCTGAGAACTGATGAAAACATGACTTTAACACTCATTTCATCTTCCTGGGATGTCAGAATAGAGCTTTCTTTGCAAAACTCACGTTCTTGTCAGATTGAGTTTCCTGACAATACCATGTTAATAAAAAACTGAGAACTGTTGAAAACATGACTTTAACACTCATTTCATATTCCTGGGATGTCAGAATAAAGCTGTTTTTGCAAACTCACGTTCTTGTCAGAATTGAGATTTTTGACAAATGCCCTAATCAAAAAAGGTGAGAACTGATGAAACATGACTTTAACACTCATTTCATGTTCCTGGGATGTCAAAATACAGCTTTCTTTGCAAAACTCACGTTATTGTAAGATTTTAGTTTCTTGACGATGCCCTAATCAAAAAAGCTGAGATCTGTTTAAAAAATGACTTTAACACTCATTTCATGTTTCTGGGATGTCAGAATAGAGCTTTCTTTGCAAAACTCTAGTTCTTGTCAGATTTGAGTTTCCTGACGATGCCCTGATCAAGAAAGCTGAGATCTGTTTAAAACATGACTTTAACACTCATTTCATGTTCCTCGGATGTCAGAACACAGCTTTCTTAGCACAACTCACGTTATTGTAAGATTTGAGATTCCTGACGATGCCCTGATCAAGAAAGCTGAGATCTGTTTAAAACATGACTTTAACACTCATTTCATGTTTCTGAGATGTCAGAATAGAGCTTTCTTTGCAAAACTCATGTTATTGTCATTTTTTAGTTTTCTGAAAAGGCCTGATCAAAAAAGCTGAGAACTGATGAAAACATGACTTTAACACTAATTTCATATTCCTCAAATGTCAGAAAAGAGCTTTCGTTGCAAAACTCACGTTCTTGTCAGATTTGAGTTTCCTGACAAATGTCCTGATCAAAAAAGCTGAGAACTGATGAAAACATGACTTTAACACTCATTTCATGTTCCTCGGATGCTAGAATACAGCTTTCTTTTTAAAACTCATGTCCATGTCAGATTTGTGTTTCCTGAGAAGGCAGAGTTATAAAAAGATGAGAACTGATGAAAACATGACTTTAACACTAATTTCATGTTCCCATTATGGCTTGTGTGTCAGAATACAGCTTGCTTTGCAAAACTCATGCTCATTTCATATTTGAGTTTCCTGATAATGCCCTAATCAAAAAAGCTGAGAACTGATGAAAACATGACTTTAACACTCATTTCAGGTTCCTGGGATGTCAGAATAAAGCTGTTTTTGCAAAACTCACGTTCTTTCAGATTTAGGTCTCCTGATGATGCCCTGATCAAAAAAGCTGAGAAATGATGAAAACATGACTTTAACACTCATTTCATGTTCCTGGGATGTCAGAATACAGCTGTTTTTGCAAACTCACATTCTTGTCAGATTTTTGTTTTCTGACATTTCCCTGATCAAAAATTCTGAGAACTGATGAAAACATGACTTTAACACTCATTTCATATTCCTCAGACGTCAGAATAGAGCTTTCTTAGCAAAACTTACGTTCTTGTCAGATTTGAGTTTCCTGACAAATGCCCTGATTAAAAAAGCTGAGAACTGATGAAAACATGACTTTAGCACTAATTTCATGTTCCCAGGATGGCTTGTGTGTCAGAATACAGCTTACTTTGCAAAACTTATGCCCATTTCATATTTGAGTTTCCTGACGATGCCCTGATCAAAAAGCTGAGAACTGATAAAAACATGACTTTAACACTCATTTCATCTTCCTGGGATGTCAGAATAGAGCTTTCTTTGCAAAACTCACGTTCTTGTCAGATTGAGTTTCCTGATAATACCATGTTAATAAAAAACTGAGAACTGTTGAAAACATGACTTTAACACTCATTTCATATTCCTGGGATGTCAGAATAAAGCTGTTTTTGCAAACTCAAGTTCTTGTCAGATTTGAGTTTCCTGACGATGCCCTGATAACAAAAGCTGAAAACTGATGAAAATATGACTTCAACACTCATTTCATGTTCCCAGGATGGCTTGTGTGTCAGAATACAGCTTTCTTTGCAAAACTCATGCCCATATAAGATTTGAGTTTCCTTATGATGACCTGATAAAAACAGCTTGGAAATGATGAAAAGATGACTTCAAAACTCTTTAGATGTTCCTGGGATGTCAGAATACAGCTGCTTTTGCAAACTCACTTTCTTGTCAGATTTGAGTTTCCTGACGATGCCCTGATCAAAAAAACTGAGAACTGATGAAAACATGACAATTAACACTCATTTCATGTTCCTGGGATGTCAAAATACAGCTTTTTTAACGAAAATCACTTTCTTGTCAGATTTGAGTTTCCTGACAATACCCTGTTAAAAAAAACGGAGAACTGTTGAAAACATGACTTTAACACTCATTTCATGCTCCTGGGATGTCAGAATAGAGCTTTCCTGCAAAACTCATGCCCATTGCCCATGTCAGATTTTTTTTTCTGACAAGGACCTGATAAAAAAACTGAGAACTGATTAAAATATGACTTTAACACTCATTTCATGTTCCCAGGAGCTTGTGTGTTAGAATACAGCTTTCTTTGCAAAACTCATGTCCATGTCAGATTTGTGGTTCCTGACAAGGCAGTGTTCAAAAAAACTGGAAACTGATGAAAACATGACATTACCATTCATTTCATGTTCCCAGGAGCTTGTGTGTTAGCATACAGCTTTCTTTGCAAAACTCATATCCTTGTCAGATTTGTGGTTCCTGACAAGGCAGTGTTCAAAAAAGCTGGAAACTGATGAAAACATGACATTACCATTCATTTCATATTCCCAGGATGGCATTGTCAGGAAACTCAAATCTGACAAGAACATGAGATTTTCAAAGAATGCTGTACTCTGACATCCCAGCAACATGATATGAGTGTTAAAGTCAGGTTTTCATCTGTTATCAGCTTTCTTGATCAGGTCCCTTGTCAGAAAACAAAAATCTAACATGGGCATGAGTTTTGCAAAGAAAGCTGTATTCTGACACACAAGCCATCCTGGGAACATGAAATGAGTTTTAAAGTCATGTTTTAATCAGTTCTCAGCTTTCTTGATCAGGTCCTTCGTTAGAAAACAAAAACCTGATATGGGCATGAGTTTTGCAAAGACAGCTGTTTTCTCACATCCCAGCAACATGAAATGAGTGTTAAAGTCATGTTTTCATCAGTTCCAAGCTTTTTTGATCAGGGCATCGTAAGAAAACTCAAATCTGACAAGAACATGAGTTTTGCAAAAACAACTGTATTCTGACATCCGAGGAACGTGAAGTGAGTGTTAAAGTTATGTTTTCAACAGTTCTCATATTTTTTGATTAGGGCATCTTCAGGAAACTCAAATCTGACATGGGCATGAGTTTTGCAAAGAAAGCTGTATTCTGACACACAAGCCATCCTGGGAACATGAAATGCGTTTTAAAGTCATGTTTTAATCAGTTCTCAGCTTTTGTGATCAGGGCATTGTCAGGAAACTCAAATCTGAAAAGAAATTGAGTTTTGCAAAGAAAGCTTTATTCTGACATCCCAGAAACATGAAATGAGTGTTAAAGTCATGTTTTCAACAGTTCACACCTTTTTTTAGGGCATCATCAGGAAACTTAAATCTGACATGGGCATGAGTTTTGCAAAGAAAGCTGTATTCTGACACACAAGCCATCCTGGGAACATGAAATGAGTTTTAAAGTCATGTTTCAATCAGTTCTCAGCTTTTTTTATCAGGGCGTTGTCAGGAAACTCAAATCTGACAAGAGCGTGAGTTTTGCAAAAAAAGCTGTATTCTAACACACAAGCCATCCTGGGAACATGAAATGAGTGTTAAAGTTATGTTTTCATCAGTTCTCAGCTTTTTTAAAAGGGCATTGTCAAGAAACTCAAATTATGCACAGTATTTTATTGTAATTGACTTAATGCAATTGTGTTTATTTCACTTATTAGTAAAAATATTTTAATGAAGATGCTACTTTTATCTCAAACAGCTAAAACCACCTCATCACTGGGCCCTGCTGGGCGTCAGTCTGAAGATAACCTCACAGGAAGTGCATAGGGTATTGTAATACAATGAAGTGTTTCCTATTCATTACTTATACTATGGTGGCTCGCCATAGTCTTATTTGTTCCTTCGTAGTGTCTAAACAAATAGAAAATATTTTACACTCCTATTGTTAACGTAATAACAACAAAGATCTCTAATGTTGTTTTGCAGTGTTGTTTCTGGATTGGCAAACACCCAAAAATGACAAATCTGTCATCATTTACTCACCCACAGATTGTTTCAAACCTGTATAAAGTTCTTTGTTCTGATGAACGCAAAGGAAGATATTTGTAAGAATATCAGTAACCAAACAGGTCTCATCCCTCATTGACTTCCATAGTATTTGTTTTCCCTACTATGGCAGTAAAAAAGCCCCTCACACTGGTAGATTGGTAACGTGCACCGTAGGGCTAAGCAGCCTAGTGTACATTTCATAGCTGTGTTATTTGTTATTTTGAGGGTGGAATAAAAAAGAGGGGTGTGTGTTTCTGTTGTGTAGATAGGTTTGTGTTTCGTTTTGAAATTCTGAGAATTGCCTTGTTTTATCCTGCAATTAATTTTAATGTCCAATGTTATTTTAAATACTTTTATAGGCTGATCCTTCGGCACCTCAGGAAGATGCAAGATTATATAAAGGAATTGCAGCACCAGTCTGCAGTAACACAAAATTTGTTACTGCAGCTAACCAAAGGGTCTTGTGAAGACATGGTTTTACCAGAAGGCATTGTGCTACCACTGATGAACAGGATAATGCTAGAGGAGGAGCTTGAAAGACAGCTGTGTAGTAACATGGAGCTTCAGCAAAAATTGGTAATTGGCAAGAACTTAATATTGGCCGGAGCCGATGGTGTAGTGGACAGTGCTCCGACATATAGCGCGGTTGCGCTCCGGGTTCGAGTCCCGACTTGAGGTCCTTTCCCGACCCCCCCCCCTCTCTCTCCCACCTCACTTCCTGTCCTCTCCTTCACCACTATCAATAAAAAGGCCAAACATAAATCTAAAAAAAAAGAACTTAATATTGGACATTTTATATACAGTTAACATAATAATAATAATTAATAACAAATTTGCACAAAACTTGGCATATATAACCTACATACCTTCATAGCAAAAAAGTATTTTTCTAGTAGCCTATGTTTTTACTATTATTTGCAAAAGATTTTGTAATGCTTTGTTATAACTTTCAAAAATTAAGAATTGATTCAGTAACCGATAAGATCAGAACAATAATTAATCAAATTAACAGCAATAGAAAGAACAACAATAGCTAACAAACACCATTAATCAACACAGAAAGGAACAGTAACTAACTAACTAAACAAAACAAAGTAAAAAAAATCACAGGTAAAGGGCATTATTCAATTTAAGAATGATTACTATTAAAACAAAGCTAGCCTATTGCAGACTACACTGCGCACACGTCACGCAGCTCCTCACGTTCACGGGAGACGACGAGAGTGTGGCGCTTCTTCTCTAACGTCATAGAAGCGGTTCTAATCTCACGTCAGCAGGCACGGCAAAGTACGCAACGATCGACACGATAGGTTGCTTAGTTAGCAAATCAAATTCAGTTTTCACACCCCATATAATATGGCACGGGATCCTGTTGTGGTTTCTTTTTGCCACTCTCCATTGAACACTCAAGTCGGGTTTTGATTCCATCAGATAGACTTTTATTGACTAAACCAATAAAGAGCCGAGCCCCCATATGCAGGGCCGGGCCCTCCCACAGAGAACTGCAGAGGACAGGGACCTGCACAGGAGAGAACCGTCTTGGCCTACTAAGGGGAAACCTTTTATAGATAGAATGTTTGGGGATGGGCACACATGCACACATGTTCGAAGGAATGTTTGGGGGTGGGCACACAGGTCTGATAGTAGTTTTAGAGGTGGGGGTTAAGGAACAAAGACCTGTAGCCACATGTATAGAGAATTATAATAGTGGCTTAAATTGTGTGCAATTCCTCTAGATTTAGGTTAATAAAATCTTCTACATTTCCCCCTTTGAGACATACACATGTCTCACAATTCCGGAGTGCTGTTTCATGATCCAGATTTTAACCTACTATAATCTAATGACTTCAGATAAAGCCTCTATGTTCTATTACCAAAGGTCCAAATCATGCCACAGCACTTCGGCAGGTGCGGACCAAACATCTTCCTCATGTCCCTTTGATCAATTTGGCTGAGGGGAGTAAAAGATCCTAAGACCCTACTTTACCAATTAGTACAACAGAATTATACAATATTCGAAACATGTGTGTGATCAAGTTTGCCTTATCTGTGTGTGTCATCACAATTATATCAGGTATAAACAATAATAATAGTAGCAAAATAAAGTAACTACACACAATATTAAGAAAGGGGTACCCCAAAAACAAAAATGCATAACACAAAAACAAATAAACCATATCTAATACAAACACAAAATATGCTTAATATGAAAATGAATAAAATGCATGATATGACATTTTAGGTTACAGATACATTCAAATCAAACCAATCCCATGTTTGTTCTCTCTTCCAGCTAATCTATTTTTCCATGTCATTTTACTGGTTGAATCCAATTGTTCTCCATTGATTCCTCTGTGCAGTTTCCCATAACATATCTAGTTTGATATCACCATCAGCTGTGTTGTGGTTCTCCTCTGTGTTACTTCGTTGTTTTCCATACAACGCTGGTTTAAATGAGGTTATGGTGTTGGCTGTAGTTTGAACTTGTGACAAGCATATGAGGATCAGGCCTATTGTTGGTGTTATTATTTTCATGTTCTGTTTGACTCCTCCTGCCCCACTTTGTAATTTGTTGCTTTCGGCGGTTGAACTATCTTGTTTGTTTATTTCCGGTTTATTTCCTCTGGCTTTTTCCTTAGGAATTCCTGTGCAGTGGTTTAGGTGATACCAGGTGCTGCTGTCACTTTATGATGTCCATTTCCTTTTGAATATTCTTACATAGACTCTGTTGATGCAATGGACAAGTGGTTTCCATTTCCTCACACCTTTCTCTTTTCCTGCACAGAAATAGCTTTATAGAAAGCAGTTAGTTTTTTCATTATGTTCCATCTCTAATTGTTCTAATGAAGGTCCCTTGTATAGGCCTCTGCTGTATATTACAGGCATTGGTCGACCAGTAAGCATTTCATGCAGTGTTAAATGAGTGATTCTGTTAATTTGCATGCGGTTGCTCATTAGTGCAAGAAGTAAAGCATCAATACAATTAAGTTTAGTACTTGTACATATCTTGTTGAGCTTGGTTTTGAGAAGACCATTAATTTGTTAAATTTATTAATTTTCTCAACTTATCCCTGCAATTGTAACTGCCCCTTTATCTGCAGACAATATTGTTTTTGCTCAATAGTTAAATCGGTCAATAACCACAAGCATGTCTTGTTTTGTATGTGTTTTATCATATCCTAATAATCCACCACCAAGTGTTTGAAATGTCCTTCAGGTATGGATTTTATTGTTTACTGCTCCTCTAAATCCATTAATGTTATTGCTCCTTCTCTGACATTATTTAGCCCATATCTCTCATGAAGACAAAAATTCATCCACCATTACCTTATTGTTTTAATTTCTTTTAACTTTATACTTTTCTTATTACTTCACAATTTTCTTAATTTTTATTTACTTCATTTTCTTAATTTCTTATTACTGCTCTTCCCCCTTTGCACATGGTTAAAACCATGTGCATCTCCAGTATGGATTCCTAACCGATCTCTAAAGTTGGATCCATCATGAATCAAGATCAGATCATAGCCCAGTGAATGATAATGAATTAGCTACCCAGTTTGCCTTTAAAACCAAAGGAATTAATTCTGTTGGATTATCCATATAACATTATTAGTCACATCGGGAAATGTAAGCACGATGCATATGCTAGACTATGTGCTGGAGTCAAAACAACTGTCTTGCTCATTTAAGTTTTATGACATGTGTACATGATAACTAGATGTCCCATAGTTTTCCTAGATATTTTTATATGCCTGATTTATGACTACAACCTTGCATTATCAATAAGAGTTTAGCATTATCATTGCATTATGATGCATGTCCGTCAGCTCTGATAGCAACATATAGATGAAATGGTTTGATATTGTCAAGAATCTATTTTCTAAATCTATTCATGCATCTATAGCATAATTCTCTCTGTGGCAGTCAATATTGCAGTTTGGTTTTGGATACCTTGTGACCACATACAGTACAAAGATCAATTGCAGTAAAGTATTGTACATCAGATTAAGGATATTGAATTTTTTTCTGGGTAGGCGTGCATTTGGTTTAAGTTAGGCAGGTTGACTTTACTAACCTTCCATCTGTCTCGTGCTGAGACCATAGCTTAGCTGTCTCTTAATGTTCAACTTCTTGTAATAGTTTAGTAGAATTACTTGTTGTTTTTGGTTAACGACTACCTCCTGGGGAATGCTTTGCATGATGTACCACACTGAATTTTATGTCATTTTTGTCGGTAGAATGAAAAATCAATGGATTTATTGTGGGCTCCCATTCACTTTGTTCTGCTTTTTTTCATCATTGGTCCTAGATCTTTGGTTTCCCAATTTTTTCCTACATATATAGAAATGTGTGGAATGGATCGTTTGACATTAAACCATTGTTTTATGAACTCATTTTCTGATATTTTCAAGGCTGCTCCCTGTTTACCTATTATGATGTGCTGTGATATTATTTCAATTGTTTGTGCTTCTGGAATCTGTGCTTTAATAAATTCATTCCATTTATTGATCATTTGCCTCACATCATTCTCTATCTGTCCTATCCAGTACGCGTTTGCTTTTGGCTCAGAAATCATCATTCGTGTTCCTTTCATATCTTTATACACTCCCTCTTTAACCAAAATTTGTAACTCCATCTACACATTGCATCTCTTTCTAACAGATTAATAGGAGTCTGATCTGATATCAGGATTTTGACATTTGTAATAGTTTATTAGGCTTTGACCTGGACCTCTAAAGGTCTATTGTCACTCTCTCCCCTCCACTCCCTGTGGCTGTTCTGTGGATCAGTGGGGGCAGTCTTTTTCCCTCAGGCTGTCATGTCCTCAGTTTATTATCAGCTTGTTGTCCATTTTCTCTTTGAGTGTCCACACATTCTTTGTATTGTTCCTCTGCAAAGTCACACGGTCGCAATCTCCACTCAGATGTGTCACAGAGTTTGACTCTCTGTTTAAATGTCTCATGTGATTGGGTTTCTGTTTCTCCCAGCTATTCCCCTTATAATGTCCTTCGGATCCACTCTAGTTGGATAGTCAGCATACAGTGTCTGCCTCACTGAAGAATGATATGCATCAAAATAGTTTCATTTATGTATTGAGAGTTTACAGCTCTGTCCAGGTCAGATATTAGACAGTTGCCCTTGTTTTTGCTTTAACCACCTTAATCCACTTCCCAGCCACATTGTGGATGTCAGAGAGATGAGTGATCATCCTCTCAATGTTTTTTCTACTTTTTATTAATTTATTTCTTTATTATCATTTTTAATTACTTTATTTTTTCCATGCCACTGTCCTTCATCAGATGAGGTCTCCTATTCTTCTCCTTTCCCTACTTTCTACAATCCTTCTTATCTCATCCACAAACCTTTCACTCTACTTTCTTCGATCCTTCTTCTCATTACTATATCTGTCTCGTCCCCAAACTTCCTGTTTCCTTAATGCATTTCTACTTGTCTTTACCAACTTTGATTTACTCTGATATCCTTTCTATCTGCCTTTCCTATCCTGCTTGCTTTCTGCTCTGACATATGATACCATCTGTCTTTCATCTTTTAACTCCACATTCCAGACATTTCTACATTTGCCGTGAGCATTGTAAATTGCCCCTCAGAGGTCACCTAAGTGACCCACAAACACCTACACAAACTCTTTGTCTGTTTTTATTTCGTACATCTGGTCCCATATGTCTTCCTTCATCTAACTCAATGATAACTGTTTATCTCTATTTTTATTACCCATGTCTGTAAGCTTGTAAATCTTATGTCTGTTTATTTTCTTCTGCCAATTTTAAAGAGTTATCTATTAGTTCTTTACACATGGGTTATTTAAATCCCAAAGGTTCAACAGGGGTTGCTGTCACAATTCTTTAATTCAGCAAACCTTTAGTTTGGACTTGTTTTAAAAACATGTACAAAATTATCAGCTTGACAATCTCTTCCTTTTTAAACCTTTCTAGTAATCAATTCACCACATGTTCTCAGCAAAATAATACTTTACATCCAAATAATGCCAAACAGCAATATCAGCCACCTTTTTCCTTAATACTAAGTTTTACACATCATTTTACTATTGTTAGTTTATTTATTACTTATATAGAGTATTCACTTTTAGAAATAATGATATATTTGACTACATTAAATGACTCTTAGTTTTCACCAAAATTTCTAATTCCACACATAATGTGACATCGAACGACCCTTCTCTTGGCCACCTGGTTATTAATTGTTTCGTTTATGTCATTTTCGGAAAGATGACGTTTAAATTCGTTACGTAGGGAATATTTTACTCCCAACAGTTCTACAGGCGTAGCTGCCATAGATTAAACACTTAAATTATCAGTTTACCAAACGTTTCTTTTAAAATTCCTACTAATCAAATTACCACCAATTGACACGTAAATACATTTGCATCCGCATAATACTAAACCGCAATATCAGCCACTTTCCCTCAGCTGTAAGTTTTTTCACTGACACAAATATTTAGGCCTAATCAATCAGACAGATATACTTTTTAGTTATAGTAATAGATTTTTAACCACCACAAGTCATACCTATACAGAGTTTTAGGCAGGTACTACTCAGCATACACACCAGTTCCTTTATTAGCTTGGGAACCATGCTCATGTGTATTCGCGTCTTTTTAATGCACGGCTCTTTCTTTTGCCCCTCTATAAAATGGAGGGTTCATCATTCATTCCTAATCCCTTTATATTATTTTATCTTATTTGATCGATCAAGAGGGCTTATTCTCTCTTTCTCAAGTGAGTCACATTCACGCTCCTTCTTATCTCACCGTCACACCCTTCAGGCAGTCACGCACACACACACAGAGACAACAAACAGCTGTTACACTTAACAAACAACATATATCGCCCCAGCAGCCCTAAACTTGACGCTAATACTTTAGCCGCTCAAAAAACAGGCGCTTAATAATTTTTTTGGTCTTTATCTTTTCAATGTGTCCGCGGCTCCTACCGGCGATTTACACATTATCCGCAGCTCAAATCCGGCGCTTTTTTTGTATTTTGTATTTTTGTAACTATGCGGCACATATCCGGCGCTGTTTTTTTATCTTTGTATTTTCTTTACTACTTCAGCAGCTCAACCTTTGGCGCTTATACATCAGCAGCTCAAACCATGGCGCTTATTTTTGTCTTTTTTCTTTTTTTATCTCAGCAGCTGAACCTATGGCGCTTTTTTTTGTCTTTTTTCTTTTCTATCCCCTGAATTTACTTCCCTCTTCAAGACCAGCTCAACAGAAAAGAAAAAACTCAGGTGCATGCATGCATTCAGTACTGTTGGAATCAAAACCCTTTTTTCTTTTTAGTTCGATAATTTAGAAGAACTGAAGTGTCTCACCACAAGCAGCATCTGGCAAACAACACAACCTAATTATACAAGCAAAAACTGCTTACCTTTGGCCAAATTGTTGCTTTGCTCATTCCAGAAACTGCTTGCTATGGTCCAACTCGTTGTCTTTCATGTATCCCACTTCTGACACCAAAATGTTGTGGTTTCTTTTTGCCACTCTCCATTGAACACTCAAGTCGAGTTTTGATTCCATCAGATAGACTTTTATTGACTAAACCAATAAAGAGCCGAGCCCCCCATATGCAGGGCCGGGCCCTCCCACAGAGAACTGCAGAGGACAGGGACCTGCATAGGAGAGAACCGTCTTGGCCTACTAAGGGGAAACCTTTTATAGATAGAATGTTTGGGGATGCACACATGCACACATGTTCGAAGGAATGTTTGGGGGTGGGCACACAGGTCTGATAGTAGTTTTAGAGGTGGGGGTTAAGGAACAAAGACCTGTAGCCACATGTATAGAGAATTATAATAGTGGCTTAAATTGTGTGCAATTCCTCTAGATTTAGGTTAATAAAATCTTCTACAATCCGTGCCAAAACCGAGCGACTGACCCAACGGCTAATCAAACGTCTGACCGAACGGCTTGAGCGTTTGTGCGTTGATCCACGTGACGACCTGGCGTGACGTCAGCGCCTTAAAATTAGCGTTTTTCAACCAGGTGAGAAGCCATGTTTCTATTAAATGATGAGATTAGATTCAACTTTATTGTCATTATACATGTACAAGTACAAGGCAACGAAATGCAGTTTAGGTCTAACCAGAAGTGCAGCAAGTGCAGGATATACAGCATTGCATAAGTTACATAAATCAATATTATAGAAGTAATTTACAGATGGATATGTACTATGAACAATATACAGAAGGCAATTTTTATTTTTTAATTAAATTTTTAAGACAAATAATTTTATTTTGTTGATTTTAAATATGATTAATTTCAAAGTTTATCTACTTACATGTTTTAAATAGCCTATCTAAAGTTTAATCTCCCAATATCGAATAGTTTAGCAACAACACTATTCATTTTTTCCAACAATACTTTCTACAAAAAAAAAGTACGGAGTTGTATTCGTTTTATTTTATTAAATGACACGAAATAACATACTATGATTATACAAACAGTTTTGTTGTTTTTAATACATTAATAGATGTATCAGTTAAACTTATAAGCTGAAGAGCAAAACCTCATATTTAACAAATCGGACAGCACAAAAATAAGCAAATTAAAGTATGGAATATGCCATTTTTAAAAATAAAAGATGGATATTTGTTAGAGTTTTGTATTAAATTAATTACAAATGTCACCTGATACAAAAGTGATCATTGCTTGAAGTTGAAAGTGAATGAAAAATTAGTAAAATTGACAGTAGTGTCCATGGACATGACATGTAGCCTACCCTTAATTATAGAATGACCCGTATGCCCCGAAACGCACGTAGGCTAGGCTACTTCGCGGTATCTAGCCATTCATGAAAAGCTGTGTCAAGTCATGTCGTTGGACTAACAACAGTTACACAGTAATGTTTCTCTATTACAATAATTAAATGACAAAAGAGCTTGCGAAGTCGGCGCGTTCGTCGAGTAATATTTATAAGGAAAGAAACTGGTGTTTAGATTTAATATAACATTAGGCTACAAGCAATTGAGATATTTGAACGTAAGTCACAAGTTAGTTTTTGGGGGGTCGACAACTTTTAAAAACGCGCACCCGGGTCCCTAACATCTAAGGTCACAGGGGAAATGTGACTTACGTTCAAATATCTCAATTGCTTGTAGCAAACGTACAAAATCCCCAAAAACATGACCACAAAGAATGAGAAACTGAGGACAACTGGTCTCGCCCCGCATTACAGCAAGACACATTAGAGATAAATCAGTCAGGGTAATAAAACAAGAGTACATGACAATTAAAACAAGAACTCAAAACAATGAGCATGTCAAAACTTAAAAATTGGGGTTTTCTACAATATCAAAGAACTATTCAAAAACATAAATCAACTGAACAATTATAACTAAAAAACGGTAAAGAATTAAGCAACCATAAAACTATTTATAACTAAGAAGTGGAAAAGTAAGGATACATAACTGAAAACGTTATGAAAAGTTAAAATGAAAACCAACATTAAATAAGTAAAATCCCACGCCTAAACATATTGATATTATCACTTTCTGTAGTTTATGTCAGTATGTAAAAAAAACAGATGACCTACATTTACTGGCTAACGGTTGAAGTATGGATCAATGGTTTCATTCGTTATGTTTAGTAAAAAACATGTGATGAAGCCAACAAACACAACTGACACAACAGTCAGAAAGAAAATATGCAAATGCAAGTGTAAAGCCTGACAACTTTACTGATTAAAAGCATATGTTGAAACTATACAAATGTTTACAATAGGTGAATACCTAAAGATATGTAAAAATGTTGTTAACAATCACATGGTGAGGATACAACTCGTGTAGTAAAACAGAAGTCTTGAGCAAAAACTGTTGTTAGTGATGGTATTAGGATTTTAATCATTTGCTCTTTTCTTAAAGCATATCTGTTTATTGAGCCAACATAATAACAACTTATATTCACCATTCAAGTAATTACCTTAGTAAGTCTGTATTGGCTAATGTACCTGAACTTACTATTTGTTGATGCAGGTCCGCACTGCTGAAAGACATAAGATGAAGACAAATTAATACGCTATATATGTTTGCCAGTACTCATAGAGCAATCAAGAAAAGACCAAACACATTTGTCTGAAAGAGATAAAAACTAGGCTAAAACTAAAGGTGACAATCTAGTCCTTGGATGTTCTTAAATGTAACTACATTTTACAACTTACCTGTAATGCACAATCCGGCACACAATCTGTCAGATCTGTCTAGGAAAAATATAGTGTCAGAAAATATTTGTGTCAGAAAATATTCAGTGCATGTTTCAAGTGAAAAACATACAAATAAGTCAATTAAATAAACTATTTTAATATGTTCAGTTGCTTTGTCTAAGAAAATAGAGTATGTTCTGTACATATTTTGAGGGAAAAGTATACAAATAAGACAATTAAATAAAAACATGCTTATACTTTGTGCATGTAAAGTTTAGATCTGAAGCAAAACTTAGAAAACAAAACATTTTAACACTTATGAGTTGAAATAAAAAGAAACAGAAAAACTTACTGTTGGGATGGAATGTCATTTTCTACTTCTTGAGTTTCCTTGCTCAGATGTCCAACCCAAAATAATGGCGATGAAGAGGTTTGAAAACTAAAAAGAAACAGTTCCTCTAGTCTCATGGGTCAAGCTGTGAAAAGTGATTGTGGGGGTGTAGGTTAAACTCTTTAACCTATTAACAAAAACGCAGCCTTAGCTACAACTCTTTTAACTGAAGCTACATTAAAAAAAAAAACGCCATTGTGACATCTGTATGCAACAGTCAGCAAATACATTATTTGTCTAAGTTGATTATAAAATAAACATATTGTCAGGATGTTAAAAGCAAAGCTTGTTGTTTGTTTTTTAGAAAATGAATGAATGAAATCGTAATTAACCAGGGTTGTTCCTCATATTTCAGCCTTAAAAGTTTAAGCCTGTCCATGTGATTAAGACCTGTAATAAGCAAAATGAGCAGACAAATAATGGTCTTTTTCTGTTGTTAAACGCTAAAATTTCCAAACAGTTAATACAATTACATGTCAGGATAATAAAACAAAACTAAGATGTAAAAAAAGATCTTTTAGAAATTGATATGATGTTAAATCATACCCAGTGTAATCTAGAAATCATGATTAAATATAAACATTTTATTGATTAGTAGTTTGCGATTTGTGTATTCACCAGTTTTTCCCCTTATTTCAGATTTTAAAAGCTTTAAACTAAACCATATGCTTAAAACCTGATCTCTGTCTCTACCAAAGTTAAACTGTTAACACAACAGCCATCAATACCTCCGATCGTAGACACATCAGACGGCAGGATACACCAGGGGCTTATTTCATCAGATGCCCCGCATAACTCCATGCATGAGTAAGTCATGACAGGAAGGAAAACACATATTTGGTTAATGATTCTTTAACTTTTAAACACTTGATACCTATACCTTTGTCAGAATACATTGCATTGTTTAGCCTAACAAAAAAGCACACATTTTGGGGCAAGACATGTCAGGGGCATATCCTTTAATAAAAATAAGTAGTTTGTGACACAGCAGACCCCAAAGTCTCAATACGAAGAAACATCACAGACATAATATTTTTATTAATATCTAGCACAGCACCGACAGTCAGGTACCATGCGGTGTTGGGAGACTGGGACCCCCAGCTGGCAGGATGGACAGGAGGGGGATTCACCTTTTGCCCCAGTGTGTAGAGGGAAGGGAGGGATACACAGCAATAGTTTGTAAAGTACCAAAGCTAAGCTTTGATAACCAGATCATAAAATTTCACAAACATACACTTTGTTTGGGGTCACGTTGATAAGATGCCAGAACCCCAGAGTAAAACATCTTCATCCTGTGTTGGGAGACTGACCTCTCTGTCAGCTTTGCAGGGGGGATTGACCTCTTGCCATGTGGATAGATGGGGAGGGAGGGATACACAGCAACAGTTTGTAAAGTACCAAAGCTAAGCTTTGATTACCGGATCATCAAATAGACATACATAAACTTTGTTTAGGGGACATTAATAAGAAGCCAGACCAAAGAAGCCAGTCTCAATACAAAGAAAACATCACACACAAACACACACACACCCAAACACATTAACATTTTACTTTAACTCTCTTTCATTCAACCTCGAGCAGACGACTTTCACACCATGCTGGCCGGTGAAAGCATGGTTTATGGTGGAGGGGGTGGGATGGGTGTGTATGCGGGGTGACAAGCAGCATAGCAGAAACTTCATTTCAACTTAACAACTGGACTGCATGCATCACTATTCAATGCATACTTTTAAAAGGTATTTTAAAACTTTAAACATAACTTCAAAATACTATTTTATTTATCATTATTGGTTATTATTTCTTTAACTTTTTGTATTGTTTCATTCATAGACATTAGGGGACAAATCAACCCCAGAAGGCTGCTTTGTTTTGAGGGGTGGGGGACGGGTGTGTGTAGATGGAAGGGGACAGAGCATACACCCGCACATAGCTGAAACTTCATTTCATCAGTGCTTCTTATTTCTTTATCTGGTGTATTGTATTGTTTCATTCATAGACATTATGGTCAAATACCCATGTAGGTTCGGGTCGGGTGTGAAACACTGAGGCCTGGATAATATCATTGCATCAACAACAAGGAGTCAACATAGAAACACGCACCGGATGGACGATCAAAGGGTATCATAAAATACACGTACAGGATGCACGATCAAAGGGGTCATATTCGGACACCTGGCAGGGGGTAAAAAATTGGGGGTAATAAATCACTTTTTGACATTCTGTGTATTATATTTAATACTAACCTCTTTTAAATGGAACTAACAATTATAATCATGGATGCTCATAATCACTCTTAAATCAACTCACACATTATTAAGGATTAAATATTGATTGATAATTGATTAATAATGTCATTAAATCACACAAATAATTAGCTATATCATGAGCAAGCTGGAGCCAAGGCACCTCTGCCTTCAGTTTGGTTCCATTTTTAAAAAAATTCAAAAATGATGTTTTTTTAATTGTGCATTCCAATTAATATCAATGAAACTACAGTTGTTTGTTTTAATTTAAGACATAATAACTAAAAAACACAATAAAAACATGATGACAATAAAAAACATGATTTTTGAAAAAAAGAAAGAAAAAGGATTTCTCATTTTGGAACCAAACTCTTCAAATATTACTTAACATATACTACCACCATTAGGTAAGGTAAAATGATGGCAAATTGAGGAAGAATGTTACCTGTCTATTAGATTGAGCTTTCATACACTGACAATACCTTGAAAAAGTGGACATGGAAATGAAACATGGAAATGAAACGAAGTCTGGACTTTCTGGATCCATGCATGTTTCCTGTGTCTTCCTTCGGTAATCATAATAGCCTATTTATTTTCTTGATATTATTGTTGATAGGCTTTTAGATTTTACTTCGAAGTGTATTTTAAAATGTTTCACGACTTTCGGTGAAGTAAATAAATGCTGTGTTTTTACATAATACGTCCAAAACAATCTGGTCCTTATTACATTTGTAAGAAATCAAAAGCATGAGAAAGTTTTTGAATTTGTGGTACAGATTTTGGAAATGAAAGAAGAAACTCGAGGGAGACAGTAACAAGACTGTGGCCAAGGATTTATGTTTTTTCTCCAACAGAGACCTCGCAGGGTCCGTACTACAAAGATATTGTAAAATAAAAATCCATTTCTTTGAGATTTGCTGTTATCACAAGATAGATGCATGATGAATTTAGTCCTACAAATGGCAGCCGCACCACTGTGTCACGTGAAAATCATCATTAGTAAATGTATTTATGAGAAAATAAGAAGAATAGACAGCTCCACATGCACGTTCTCCACACATATGGCACACTCACGTTCTTCAGACGTTTATTGTCACAGACGTTATCAACGTGACGTCTGTATAGATCAACAGCTACACGTTACTAACGTGTCTACGTGACGTGATATTTGCGTGTACGTCTCCATATAAAACAAATGGTATGGCGTCTGGATTGTGCCACTGATTACCTACCGAAGGAGACTGTCGTGTACTTTTACGTGTACGGAGGCTACGTCGCCACAACTGACGCGTAACACTAACGACGTGGAGAAGTACGTCGCCACAACTGAGGCGTGACACTTACGTCGTAGAGAAGTACGTCGCCACAACTGACGCGTGACACTTACGTCGTGGAGAAGTACGTCGCCACAACTGACGCGTGACACTTACGTCGTGGAGAAGTACGTCGCCGCTATCCGCTTGTTAAGCGTGACGTCACGCACCACCATATATGTAGGTAGGTCATATACCGTTTCCGGGTCCGTGATAGTTCTGTAGACAAGCATTAGTGACTTAAATCAGAGTATTCACATCAGTGAGTATATATTTATATCAAGAGTAACAATGACACATTTGAGTATCACAATCAGAATCGTTTATTGCCAAGTACAATGAGTTCACATGAGTTTATGAGGAATTTGCCTTGGTAGGCTGGTGCATAAATTTAAAAAAATTAAGTATTAAGGCGGCAGAAAAATATATAAATATATATATATACAATATAAAATTAAACTTAAACTATATATTTCTAAATTGTACTTATGTAATTTATGTGTTCTTGCCTCTTATGACATATCACTTTATTGTTCCCTCATCTCTCTGTAAGTCGCTTGGGATAAAAGAGTCTGATAAATGACTAACAGTAAATGTAAAATGGTAACCTGTCTGCCTGTAGTGTGGAACATAACATACAGTATATTTTTAGACTTATTGTAAGGCTAATATGTACCTCAAATATATAATTGTTGGTTTCCTTATAATAAATAAGATGTCATTGTTTATCTACTTTCTTGTGTTTTTTTCAAGTTGTAATAATTTCTTGTTGAATATTTTGCCTTGAAATATTATCACCTGAATGTGCTGTTGTTTGTACTCTGTTTGCTACTGGCTTGTCGGCCACTTTGCCTATTACTGCAATATCTGCAAAACATAAAACTATATAGCACACTTTAAATGCTTTGTCTGAAAGTGCTCATGACATTAGCTGTATAGGTCAGTAGTAAATACAATTGTCTGCCCTATAACAGTCTCCATATTCTCCACTATTCCAGACACAAATATGACTCTTGCACAAGTATTGCATGAGAGATAATAACACAATAGCTACACAAATTAATTTATATATAAATCTAGAGAATTACAGAAATACACTTTTGTATTCTACTCAAAGTAACTGTGTTTTAATTTATTCGTCAAATTAACTTTTAGTCTTGATATTTCAGGTGTTTTAAGGTGTTTTTTAGGTGGTGATAATTACACCAGACCAAACAATCTGTGATCATTAGCTTATCTTCATGTCATTCCCTTAAACCTGTATACTTTTGTTCTTGTAACATAATATATTTTAGCCTTGTTATACAGTAATTCAATGACCCCCCACATATGTGATTATAGGCTTCATCATAAATAAAATGGCTAATTTCATAGTTATTTGTGAACACTACCATCTCTTTTATCCATTTTAAACCATAGTCTGTAAATGTATTTGTTAATCTTTTACATGTTTTTACATTTATAATGTAGCGTACTATTGTTTACCCTTTTTGCTTTTCTTATCACTTGCTTAAATTTCTGCAACAGGAAAGGATAAAAATTACACTGCTTTATTGTTATGATCACCAGCTGGAGTGCCCTTGTCATCCACTAGAGGGCAAACCCCAAACCGTTGCCATTCATAATGGACTACAGTTCCCATATTTCTTTGCCCCAACTCATTTAGCGCAATCATATTCACAGGCGTTACTTTTTCAGTATGTTATTCACACATTCAAAATGTTAAAAACTGCACCCCAGGTTTGTGTCTTAAAAAAGATCTAATGTTATATATAGCCTACGGAGGCCTTAAATATTCTGAAAAAGATTTTCTTTGTATCCGAGTTGTATTATGTTGTAGTAGGAGAATGTTGTTATTGTTCAAATGCATAATAGTACAAAATTCCAATCTGGTTTGTTCATTCCATCATTGCAAGTCTTGTTACACCGTGTCTACACCAGACGCGACATGGCAATCGGCTTGTTCTAATGTAATTGTCGCTTGCATTATTGTGTTTGTCGCATCGCACCGCATCCAGTGTGGACAAAATGTAAAATTATAATGGCTTCTAATGTTCTTTCTTGACACGGTGTTAGTGTTGCAAATGTCTTTAACTCAACAAAACCATTATAAATCATTTGCATTAATTATTTAATATCCAACAAGCAGATAATTCATATCTCAAATGCGTCAATGTAGTATTTTAAGGAAATACAATATAAAAGACCAAAAATAACCTGTATCAAAATGCAATGATGAGAACACAAGAATGATGAGAACACAAGTTTCACAAAAAGGACTCAATATTTAATTACAGCAACAAAGCATTGTTTTTTTTACTTGCAGCTGGCATCATAAATTGAGCATTAATGTATTATTTTTCTCCCCCAAGGCATACATATTATGTAATAGTGCATAGGCTACAATGGAACCCTTAATGTTAACTACACATTTAGCTCAATAACAGGCTTGATCATAACATCAGTCACAAGAACATCATCACAACATCAATTACAACATCAGTCACAAGAGCATCAATCACAACATCAGTCACAAGAGCATCAGTCACAAGAGCATCAATCACAACATCAGTCACAAGAGCATCAATCACAACATTAGTCACAAGAGCATCAATTACAACATCAGTCACAAGAGCATCAGTCACAAGAGCATCAATCACAACATCAGTCACAAGAGCATCAATCACAACATCAGTCACAAGAGCATCAATCACAACATTAGTCACAAGAGCATCAATCACAACATCAGTCACAAGAGCATCAATCACAACATTAGTCACAAGAGCATCAATTACAACATCAGTCACAAGAGCATCAATCACAACATCAGTCACCAGAGCATCAGTCACAACATTAGTCACAAGAGCATCAATCACAACATCAGTCACAAGAGCATCAATCACAACATCAGTCACAAGAACATCAATCACAACATCAGTCACAAGAACATCAATCACAACATCAGTCACAAGAACATCAATCACAACATCAGTCACAAGAGCATCAATCACAACATTAGTCACAAGAGCATCAATCACAACATCAGTCACAAGAGCATCAATCACAACATCAGTCACAAGAGCATCAATCACAACATCAGTCACAAGAGCATCAATCACAACATCAGTCACAAGAACATCAATCACAACATCAGTCACAAGAACATCAATCACAACATCAGTCACAAGAACATCAATCACAACATCAGTCACAAGAGCATCAATCACAACATTAGTCACAAGAGCATCAATCACAACATTAGTCACAAGAGCATCAACACAACATCAGTCACAAGAGCATCAATCACAACATCAGTCACAAGAGCATCAATCACAACATCAGTCACAAAAACACATCAAGCTTGGCCAAAATGTGGGGACTGCAAAATTCCTGAAACCATGTGCTCACTGAAACTGTCGTATGAGCCATGAATTGGGAGCCTCAAAATTAGGCCACATGTATTGGCCTCTGGAAATTTCCTGCATTCTTTATCTTCATGCAGGAATGCCAGAGTTGGCACAACATCAAAACCTAGAGGAGGAATGCGGTTGGTGCCAGTGGCAAACATTATTACATCCTCCAAACTTATTGTGATGTTTACGTCCCAAGGCAGCACAGCATCTCCACCTGCAATGTAAAGTTGATTTAACAAAGTGATTCAATGCAAAATTGTTGTATACTTCACATGACCTAACTTAAAGGGATCCTCCACCAAAAAAATGAAAATTATGTCATGAACTACTCACCCTTAAGTCGTTCAACAACCCTAGGACCTCCGTTTAGATTAAGATATTTTTTGAGTCCCGCGGGAGCTTTCTGACTCCCTATAGACTGCTCCTGCAGGGCTTAACAAACTTAATCTGTTTCTGAAGATAAACGGAGTAGTCGAACGACTTGAGGGAGAGTAGTTCATGACAGAATTTTCATTTTTCGGTTCACCCAAAAATAAAAAATCTGTCATCCTCTTGTCATTTTAAACCTGTGTGACTTTCTTTCCTCTGCAGAACACTAAAGAAGAAAATTTGAAGAAAGTTGTTAACCGAACATCAGTGGGACCCATTAACCTCTATTGATTGGACACACCAAAGTGAATGGATGGCAGTTACCCACATTCCTCAAAATATGTCCTTTTGTGTTCTGTGGAAGAAAGTCATACAGGTTTGAAATGTTAAGAGGGTGCCTAAATGACAGAGTTTTGGGTGAACTATCACTTTAATAAGCAACTTTGTAATGTCAAACATCTTTTATGTGCTAGCAGCTTGATTGGTACTGATGCCTTTTTGATGTTTTTTAAAAAAGAAAATTCCATAAACATTTTTATGAAAACAGCCTGTCAAAACATACTTGTATGTCTTTTTGTAAGTTTCCTATGGTACAGATAATACAGTATATTATTTATGCTTTTGGGTTTATAAACATCCTATCATATCCTTTGCATATTTTGATGATTATACCTTGCATGGTTGAGTGAGCTCAAAATTTCAAACACTAGCATAGCCCATTTAGTCAGGACCCAAATGAAATAAATCAGTTGCCAGAGCATGTCACTGTCTGTGGCATTAAGTATCACAATAAGTATGTTTTATGTTCATAACAACAAAGGGGAGAGAATAATATGTACCGATTACAGTGAGACAAGGATTAACATTACTATGTAGAAAAATGATCACTGTTGTTTTAATTTTGTTGTCCAGTATAGTTTCAGATCATAGTGGACCACTATAAATGAATTAAACAGCTATATTTTACACTAATGTGTTTTTAATGTTTGTTGTCTGACAAGTGTGCATACCCTCTATGTCTATGAGCCAGTCTCTCCACTGGCCAACTGCACGCTCCTCCTCCATCCGCCGTGAGCTTCCTATTTCAGAGTAACAGACCTTAAATAGGTCTGTCACTTGTTCTGCTGTAAGTGGTGCAGGGGGACCTCCAGCAAACAAGTTTCTCAGGCACAGATTATTTCTCAGTGCCTGCAGCACCCTCAGTGTTTCCAAGCCCTCCTTTAATCTAGTAAAGACATTCCATAAACTGAATTTAGTGACATGTTACATTACTACTGGCGTGCACGAACCAGCATTTAACTACTCAACAAGGTCATGCAGATAATCACATGAGAATATATACATGATATATGGTTGTTTGATGTGTATTTTAATATACACAAATTACACAATTAGATGTTATCTCATTTAATCTTTCACATACAAATGTCATTTTAGTTCAAAAGGCACAATCAAAGTACTTACTGTCTCAATGGTGCATCCAGTCTTCCCTCCAAATAGTAATGTACAGATGATGACAAAATGTCATCACGGTCACTTAATGACCTAATGATTTTCAGGGACCCAAGAAGTGACAGGATAGGGGCTGCCTTATCTGCAGCTTCTCGGATCTCCTCTACTGTTTCAGCTTGTTGAATCTACAATGAACAAATAGTTATTTCATTAGAGGATGTTAATTAATGTCATGATTCCATGTTCTGTTGGTTTATTCAAATGGCATAAAATGTTATTGCCATCCACCTTGCAACCTGGAGTGTAAATCCTAAAATGTATAGAGCTGACATTTTTTTTAATATTTATTAATTTATGTCATAAAAATTCCCACAGTACACTGCTATTATGTACAGGCTGTTTTGTTACCAATGTTCCTCCAAATATCTTATGTTTCACAGCACAACAAAAGTCTTATAGATGTTGGGTAAATGAAGGAATTAAATTATTAGTTAAATACTACCACAATAACAAACATATTTATTATCGCTGAATAAAGTTGAAATACAGTACTTATGTGACCATATTGCAGAATTATTTAATATTCTCATGTTCTAGGTATGGTATTTTTGACAGAATATAATTTCCCAAATGCAAAAATATTTAAAGTATTAATGTAATTTAATGTGTTGTTCCTGATACAATGTTTAAGTGGTCTCAAAATGATAAATTTGCAACTGGCCTTTTGTAACTGTTGTCTAAGGTCATCATCGTCCACCTCCAAGACGTCAACAGGTGGGGTGGGTTCTCCAACAAGCTGGCACAGCAGTCTATTAGAAAAAACATGAGGTCCGACTCCTCCATGGACTAAGCAAACAGATATTATTATCCCAATAATTCTGTAGGTGCTCCTGCTGAGTCCTGTAAATATGAAAGACAATTTGTAGATATTTTGTTTACAATGTTGTATAAGTTGTGAAGATAATACACAGCTTTTGATTGTGATAACAGACTTATTTAAACAGTAACAATAGCAACAGATCAGGGAGTAATTAAGTACATAAATGTATACAACAGTTCTTTCTGGTTCTGATTGGCTGAGAGCCGTGCGATATTCTACCAGTATCATCACGGGAACCGCTTAGCCGTTTGTATCGCTCCGCCACTAAGCACTAAACCGTCCGTAAAACACACTCAGAGAGGGAGACAGCCTTTAACAGAAACTGTCAACTTGCAACTGTTACATGCACCTGAGCGAGTGACAAGTGACCTGCCATATACAGAGAGAGAGAACGAGAACCTGACGCTCTTAACAAGCATGTATTAACATTAAAAACAATGGAAATACTGCAGTGTAATGGAATTAACACATTTTCTGTGAGTTTACTTTTCTTTCTTACATTTACACACACGTTCTGCTTCATTATTTCTAATAACTTCACTAAAGCAACACAGTGCACATTTAAAAGACGTCACGGATTTAAATTAGTAACGAAGGTTTGTTTAACTGTTACGCTGGGCTGAAATTCCTGGCAGAAGAAAGTAGTACCCAGTTCCTTTAAAAGTCAGAGGGTTTTAAAGACACTCCGATGTTGTTTCTGGTTTATCTACACAATTGTGCCGTTGTATAAACATGCAATATCGCTCGAGTAGGAGTGTGATATGGCTCTATATCAGTGGGTGTGATTGCCTCTGGCACTCGGTCTGCAGCCTCATGCATCTGACCTAATCACAGCCTTGCTGATATAGTGCAATATCACACTCCTACTCACACTGAATTAAATGAAAAGAACAAAGGACACAGAATATGTGCTGTTCTATAATGTACATACCTATGGAGTCTAGTCCCAGATTCTTTTTACACGCTGGCCCCACAAAGAAACGAGTCAGAAATTCCCTTGTAGGGCCACCACTGTCCACTGCCCCTTCACCTTCGCCGCAGGTGTCAACAAAAACCACATCCAGTTTGACTTTAGGGTTAAACTGCCTCCTTCGGAATGCTCGTAAAGCACTTTCTAGTAGTTCTGTCCTCACAACATTAACTTTGTTTGCAGCTGGTGGCAGCTCATCACAAATAATATTTGATTGCAGTATGCGTAATACATCCGTTATGTTGGGATATGAAGGATTCTCAAAAGATTGCTCAAAAAGCGGAGAGCGCGAAGGAGCGTGTGAGGGAGACACCGCTGGAGACCGTGGAGGTGTAGGTGCTGGAGACCGTGGAGGAGACCATGCTGGAGACAGTGGTGGTGTAGGTGCTGGAGACCGTTGGGGAGACCATGCTGGTGAATGTGGAGGTGTAGGTGCTGGAGACCGTGCTGGTGAATGTGGAGGTGTAGGTGCTGGAGACCGTGCTGGTGAATGCGGAGGAGACACTGCTGGAGGCCGGAGAGGAGACGCTGATGGAGACTGGGAAAGCACAAGACAGCAATTAGACGATACTGCTAGCTCTGTTATGCAACAGTGTACTGTTGTTTAAACTGTAATGTAATTCCGCATTTTCAAAATAATTGTTATTAACATTTTATGCCATAAAATGAATCTTTATAAAAAAGTTATTACATTCAATCCAGTTCTTAACATTACTTGAAAAGTAACTAACCTGACCAGCATGTATCCAATGAATAAACAATGTTTTTGACTCCAAAAAACCACACTCTCTTAGGGTTCCAGTCTGCTGACTGTGGAGTTGCAAAAATGGATTTGAGGAAGTTAAAAGAAAATCCTCTGTGGCAGAGGGAACAGCCCCAGCAAAAGCAATAAGGCTCTGTAAACACAGAACATAACATATTACATGGCTGGTCAAAGCAAACAAAGCCTACAAAATATGACAACACAAAAACATCAAAAATAATAATAGTGCTTTAAAACTATTGAGTGCAAACTGAGGGGTTTGGGTTATTCTATCTTTCAGTTTTCAAAATACAATACACCATGTTGTTTAATGTGCTTTAATTTTCCTTCTTTATTCTGAGCACTGGATGGTGCACTGCAGATGAAATCTTTTACTACTAAGATAATTCTTGGGATGAACCTTTTTTCCAAATTGAGTTTGTTTTAGTTTATTAGTTTGTATATTTAAGGTATTTTACTGATCACATATTTTGTCACACCCTGTTTCCTGCACCCCTGGTCTCTACCCGAAGGCGCCATATTGTGCCATGTCTCTGCCTTGTGTTTTTTAAGAACTCGTGTGTTTTTGGATTTCCTATAACATTGTGGATAATATATTACTCTGGACTTTACTAAAGAATATTATACTGCACGTGGATCTGCTTCCTGTTTTCCTGTCTGTCCCGACGTAACATATTTAATATGATGTCAAGTCTACATTTAGGATTTCTTTGTGTGAGATTTTGTTTTTTTTATTTTTGGATACATGGCAATTATAAAAACATGTTTACATGGTATCATTCAGTTTGCTTAATCTTTTGCATAAATAAAGCACAAAAATCCAAACAATTTCCAATTTTCTTGTGATCTGTGGCTCTCTTGATACCCTAACTAATCCATAACTGAATCCCCTATTAATTATTTCCAGTTGTTTCTTTTTTGTTTTATGAATTGAGTGCCCCATCATTGCACGACACTATTGTTGTTTTTCATTTAAAATCTACTGATGAAGAGGAGGATGTAAGACTGTAATGTTAAAATACCTGAGGATGAATAAAATTGTATTCAAGCATTTTGGTAAATTGTGCATGTCTAAATAAGCTTTGGTTACATTGTAAGCATTATTGTTTTTTAGGTGAATTTGTATTTGACCCATCCAAATACCTGGATAGGGCTGTCAAGTTGGAAATCCCTCCTACGATAACTTCCGTCAGAATACCGGAACTGAAAGGAAGTACCACCTGTAGCAGAAGCCATTTCTGCCTCAGCCATTCTCTGTCTCACAGTCTGTGTTAAGATTAACAATAAAGCAGTTAATTACAATTGTTTTGTGTGCTTAAAGTACACATCAATAATGTGGTATTGTATGTGAATTAGAAAAACTTAATTTTACATGACGTACTTAATACACTGATGCTATTATTTTTTAAATCAACAACTAAATCACATTTGCTGGTGACACTTACATCTACACGTCTCCTCTCTGCTTCCTCTATAGCTCTAGCAGTGTGGCAGGCCTCTCTCTGTGTCTGCATCTATGGATACAATGTTCCTCCAAATATACAACAGAATATTAAAATTTATTTTTTTATTAGTTTTGAAATTAGATGTTTTATTTCATTACTCTCTGTCTGTCAATTTCCAAAGCTCTTTGGAATTCTGCATCCTGTTCCAATATGAGGTTTCGTCGTTGTTGAAGATTCTCCTAAAACAAAACGTACAGCAGTCAATAGGTCATTTTGTGTCGATTTTGAAGATCAGTTCAATTTTGGGTAATACACGCAACGATATTAACAGTTAAATATTGTGTAATGAATATCACATTTCTTGTTTGCAAATGTCAGCAGACTGTGTGTACAGAAAATAATTAAGAAATTTATATACCAATGACTGGTAATAAAGTGCTTACTGATTCAATGGAAAAAAGAACAACTCAGCCCACTCCAAAATACATGCAGTTTTAACAGTTTATTTACTGTTAAGTCTAAATGAACAGCATATCAGGGCTTTCTTGATATATTTCATTTTTTCACATCAAACAATCCCACTTTTAAAGTGTTACAATTATAATGTACACTTAATTTACTAAATCAATACCATTTCAAGTGGTTTGGTGGATTCTGTGACTGCAGTGCACTCCCCCACAGAATTATTTTCCTCAGAAGCAGATGTCTATTGGAGGACAATAAAATGTTACTCACATACTTATGGTAGCAAGTCTTCCAGTACCAACTTGCTGTTGAATAAACGCTTGAAAGCTATTTACAGCTGCAATTTTTAACACAAGTGTGTAAATAACTATTGACAATCCCCAAGTATTTTTGTAGAGTTCCTCACCAAATCTATCACTTTGCTGTCACTGATATCACTGTCACTGTCACTGTTGATGTCCTGCTATGAAATATGGAAACATTTTGAAAAAAAAAATCAATTCTATGCTACAAACAACCAAAAAATGTTTTACAAAAGACTAAGTTTCTACCTCAGGACGAATATACAATGCTGAACGTCCCAACACTCCACTTGATTTAATAGCTTGGGGAGTACAATGATCCAGTGGGATTACAACCTTATGTCTGTTGACCTTACAAAGGTCAAAATTTCTTGATTTGAGTTGTGGATATATTGTTTTTAAGTAGTCCTTAAAGCCATTTGCATCCAATTTTTTGGGGACTTTGTGGACCTTTACATCTTCGGCTAAAAAAATAAACAAAAGAACATAAAAACTAACAAACACATAAGTGCTTTCCAACTCCTGGGTCATTTTTACTTACAGGTGGTCACCAGGATTTGTCAAAATATAAAAATTACATTAGGTATTTACAGTTATATTTTTAACAAGATTTCATCCTTATAAACAGTTTAAAAGAGATTTTCAGGGTTTTACCTTTTCGGCAGTTGTATGTCTGTTGGTGATTGAACATGAGACAAATCCTCATTGAGCATGTGTTGAGTGTGTCTGCAGTACTTTATTAACACAAAAGAGCACACAAGCAATGGTACAGTAAGGTTTAGATAAATAACACACAAATAACATACTATGTTAATATTCTGTTCTTAAATATTTATGAAATAACACCTAAGCAATTGTTTTGTGTAAAGCTGCAGGGTATTAACACTTTTAGACAATGGCTATATTCCAATACAAGGCAGTGTTGGAAACCATGTGAAACATTTCATGTTATTATATAATTAGGTTTTTATCGATATGTTTATGTTCACCACTTTAAAGCTTGCTAGAAAATTATCAACACAAAGTTAAGCTAGAACATATTTGACTTACATATTGTTGTCATTATTTGTCATTGTTGCAGTAATGCTACAGTGAAAATAACAAAAGAAGACAACATTAAAATGTATAGGTAAATTACTTTTGTTGTGTTATGCATGTTTAATAAAAAAATAATATCAATTGGGTGTCATTCACTCGTACATTGTGTTTCACATTCAAAAATCTGTCTTTCGTGCAGTTATACTAGTATAATTACTGTGTGTAAACAATGTAATTTGTATTCTCTATTTTTTTACTGTACATTTTTTAAATATTTACCTCTGCACCAAAAATGACGAGATTTACAGAGGTTTACCTGATGTTGCAGTTTTGTCGATGACTTGAAAGTACATGCAGTGGAACTTGTTGGTTGCACGTTTTACACATTTCTTTTAAAAGATTCTCCTCCACACTGTCATTCTGTAATATGATTTAAACATTAACAATAGTGTAGAACATAAACATAAAACAAAGACAAAAAGGAACTGACATTGTGTACCTGTTGCTCATTTCCTCCCAAGGTGAGATCACATTGTAAAGGTATGATGTACGCCACTGCCTTGTTAAGATTACTTTTGGTTTTTAAAAAACCCACTGTATATCCTTCTGGCGGAATAGGTATATCAATGAGCTGTTTGCTCCGGCAGCACCGCATTAGTTTGAAGCCTCCTGACATTTTCAGAGGAGGAAAAGCCTCCTCAAGGGTTTGAATGAAATCTTGCCCTGTGCATTGCATATTATAGAATCTCACTTTTTTTTTACCAAGTCCGTTAGCCTGGAGGCACATGCTTTCTTCCAAACTTGGTACTTGTTCTGTGTCAGTCAGTGAGCAACAGAAAAATGTGTGCTCCCAAGGCTGGGTAACATTTTTTTTTCTTTTTAATCCTTTATAAGGCTGGAACAGCTTGCTCAAACTTGCGGTAACTGTGTCTGCCCGATGAGCTGAAAATTGACCCATGTGGAGGAAGGGAGGTCTCGATGGTCCAGCTGTCGCAGTTGGTCCAGTCAGTCCAGCTGTCGCAGTCTGTCCAGTCAGTCCAGTTGTCGCAGTTGGTCCAGTCAGTCCAGCTGTCGCAGTCTGTCCAGTCAGTCCAGCTGTCGCAGTTGGTCTAGTCAGTCCAGCTGTCGCAGTTGGCCAAGTCAGATAATGGCTTAGCTCCATTATTAGATCACTTGTCCTGATTCAATGAAAAAGTAAAACGAAAGGTCAAAATCTAATTTCGCAGTAGGTAAACAACTTACTGTAAAGCAATTTCCTTGTTGGTTTTCGTTTACTAACTGCAGAAAGTATGAATTATACGTTTGTGGAATTGTAATTGGGAGAAGGCAAAAAAGAAAAGGACCCAGCTGCAGACAATAAATACAAAACAACTCATTTATAAAAAAGGTTTTACAGAAATTTGGAGACATATCTCACATCATTAGTAATTTTTTTTCTTTTACTTCAAACTCCACATTGTGTAGGCTACTCACTTATGTTTAACAAAAAAATGTGTTGTTTTGAAAAAATTGCTAATGCTTTGTAACAATTATGTTATGTTGATAGGAGGATATTATGCTGGTTCTCTGTACTTTTTTTTAATACATTTCTATTTAGTTTTGAAAAAATAAGTATTTTAAACAAGACACATGCTTTTGCATGTAATTTTAAACAATGATTTGCGAAATAAACCAATGTGACTGAGAAACTTACTAATGTATATTGCACATTGTGGCATGCAATAAAGCTATTTAAAAAAAATACAAGAAAATTGGCATCTCTATTAGAGCTCGGGAATCTACGTCATGTAAGGCAGTCGCCGACATGTTTGGAGACACGCTCCGCAGCGAACAATGAGGGCAAATGCAAATCACCAGAGAAATTAAACGACTGTATTTAGGCTACGTTAAACTATTTAAGAGCTGCTTGCTCTTACTTAGAATAAATTGACTAATATTTAAATCCCTTGTTAATTCAAACGAGCACTCGCATATGGACACGGAGTGATCGCCAAGACCTTTATCACAAATGACATTTCTGAACGTATTTTGCACATTTCTAATGGTTTAAAGTAGGCTACTTATTCAAGCGGATCAGAAATTATGAATCTGTAATAATAAATACAAGTGACAAAGCCACATTTGGTCAAGTTGTTTATTTTCGTTAAGTAGCACTCATTTCAGATCACTCCGGTCATGAGTGCAGATTTGGCAGTTTATGACAGAAAGCGTTTGGCATTCTAATGTGTTTCTAATGGTAGCCTATAATAAACATTTAACCATCTACCTCCACTATTTGCTTTATAGCCTACTCAATTACTAACACAGTTGATATAGTATAAGATTTCTTCTCTTTTGCATATCTGTTTTGCAGACATACTTCTACATACATTCGCGACGTATGGATCTTCTAGTGGTCATACGACTTACGTTATCTTATTTGAAGTCAGACTAAATTTTGGTATGCGCCAAAATTTAAACTTTGCGTAGGCTATACGTTACTTTCGCGGCTCTTCCGCGGTCTTCCCGCGGAATTGGAGTAGTGTTTCCGGTGGTTGTTTTTATATTCCGCAGGTTAAATGTGAAAAGATATTGCTCATCATTGGTAATTTTTAATGTAAAATGAAGTTATCCATGAAACAGACTGCCATTTAAAATAAGAAATTGTGCGTTATGCCTAAAAGAGACTGTAAAATATATATTTTAGGCATATTTAGAGTTTTGATATTTGGCTTGTCGTTTGTCTTGTTTTGTTTGGCCACTGGACTACTTTCGTTAAGAAAATCTGGCGATGTTGCCTTCTACAGCATTCGCATGCGTATGAGATGAAAAGTCTACTTTAACTGACCCATAACAGTCATTAATTATGATACACAACTGGTTAGGTGTTATATTCTCTATCACCTCTATTAAGACTTTATATTTGACATTAACATGACATACATCTATGTGCTCGTAAAGGTAAAATGTCCCTGGAAATCAAAATGATTGGTGCAATGCAATCACAAAATTCCAGGTCAATACACCCATTTTAGTCACTTTTTTAGACCCAGCCGTCTCATTGAATTTTAATGCTCTAACTTTGCTGTATCAAAAAGCGTTATACTGTACTAATGTTCTTAAAATACAAATTTACCGTCTGCGTTGCTCTGAAGACATATCCATTAGAGCAGAAACCGCCATCTGAACCATCACCAACACTGATGTTAAACTATCCAGTAGAAGTAGTTATACTTCCTAAAACAATTACAGTTTATTTTATCCTTTGTACAATGGTGCTCTGAGATTTATAACCGATTGTAACTTTTTAACTCATCATTGTGAATTATATGAATATAAGTCCTTATAATGCAATCTAGAGAGCATCTTAACAGTGTGTAATCGTTTTTAACTGGTTATATGCAATTTGTATATGCAAGTCTTTTTTCTGGTTAAGTAAAGGTAGGTATAATTTTAGATCCTACAGATCAAAAGGCAGTTCACTAGTTTCTGCATTACGCAGTAACTACACTTTTCTTTATCAGGACATTACTTTGTAGGTTTCTCGAAAGAGACTGAGTTTACACTTTAAATCAACCTCTGTAAGGGCAATACAGAGATGTGCAGAAAAAGACATCAGGCAGGAGACAAAGTGACGATATAAAATAAATTAAGATGGTTTATTGAATAATCCAAATTGTATTAAATAGAATAATGAGGTTAATATGTATATAAATAAACAACAATGAACTGGATATACAAAAATACAAAATAATAAGCATAAGACATGAAATCTAAAACAGATGCATGTCTATACACTCAAGTTAGACTCAAGATTTTCAGTCATCTCTCAGATAACATACAGACACACAAGTACCTTTTAGCCACAACAGGCTAATTTTGACTATGTCTGTAAAATCCAGGCTAAAGTCTTATAATCTAATTATGAGATTAAGAGCATCAAACTTTACCTTTGATAACTAATTTATCTACACGTGCTTAGTTAGTCAGTATCAAAGATATCAACATTTTATGTACCCAGAATGTTCTTTACTTCATGTATAATGCTTTTATGTACAAAACAGTAATGCCAGGAAATTGTAATTCTGAATTGCTGTCTGTAATTCAAGCACAATACTTTAAAAGAAAGGCAAACCCAAGAGAAACGCAGTCAATGCAACATGAACGCTTAGGATGGCTAAGGAGCTAGACTCTATGGAGGTTGACCACCAGCAGGGGCGGATGCCTGCCAGTGCTGGCTGTGGGTCCGGTCTTCGGGAAGCCAGAGTGAATGTTGAAGGACGTCATGCAGAGCAACGGGGGAAAAGCAGTAATAATCGCTGGGTAGACCTGAGGGAATAATATAATAGGTGTCTAATAATTGCTTCCTGACACTGACATTCATCATTCAATTCATGTAGGGATTCCTGCCAGCACTTAGCCCACCTAAAAGTGTTTAAGGGATAGATGGAAAGAAAGTAACTATAAATGTGTTTTTCAAAGCACAACAAATTCATAGTTCATACCAGAACTAGAAACATGAGAAAGTAATATGGAAAACCATGGTCACAAATAATATGTGAATTTAAAGTAGGTGTCCCAAATATAACATGTTGAAGAGTATTTCAAGAAGATATTCAAAGTGGATATAAAGACTAATATTGCCCTCAACCCACTGGGTTTGTAACATGAGTAAAGTGTTTAAAAAACTACAATGAGAACAACGTTTAATTAGTGAAGTGTTTTGAGGGACTAAAAATCAAAGCTTAAAGAAAAAAAAATTGTGTTACCCATGTTACATTTCACCTTCAATAATGATGTTATAAAAAGATCCATTTGGTCCTTCAAGTGGGATGCAGGGTAAGAGTTGCCTGGCCTTAATAGAGAGCATAATGATTTTTAGGGTGTTACAAAATAATTTAAATATACAGGCACTAAACCGCCTTATGGTCAGTATCAATATTTTGTAACCATTTGAAACTTAACTGGTAACAAGTGCAGAGATGATCGCATAAGTTTTATGTGATCATATTCTCTGGACCTGGTAAGAAATGGGGTGCAATCTGTACGGATCACAGATAAACCACAATTGGATCCTTTACACAATACGGAGCTCATGGCGATTTATTGCAGCATTGATATTTTGAACACAGCCCTACTGGAATGTTTAAACCATTTGGGGAATGTCATGTAAACATTGTAATTTATTAAGTTCTGACTACTTCACTTTGATGCACAGATGCGCTCGGATGCAGTGGGCAGTTCATCCGCGCAGAGCAGCAGTGCCAAAGTACAACCCACGTAAAGAAAACCAGTCTGCATATAACTGCAATTTTATGTTTTAAACTGAGATGGCGACAAAGAGGCCAATCTTACAGAGTGCCCCTTTAATTACTCACGCTCACGTTGTTCCAAACTCTCAAAACCTTCGTTTATCTTTGGAACACAAATTAAGATATTTTTGATGAAATCTAAGGTTGGCAACCACTGCTTTAAGCATTATGTTTTTACCTATTCAAAAGTAACGGTACCAAAGAATGTAAAGATGTTGCACTACTGTCTCAATCAGGCTCTTCAGAACCTCAGACTACTCATTGGGTCTGTCGCCATTCTTCAGGATTGCAGGTACCTGTGCACAAAATAAATAACAAGCTGCAGGAAAGCAGTGTCTGAACACTTTACCCTTAGCAAGGACAGAAAATGGAATAAAACATCAGCAATAAATACAAGCGTCTATCCTTACCATAGCAGTGTTAAATTGGAGTGAGGGTGGACGAACTGCTGTTTACATTATGTTCGTGTAGCCAGTAAGGACATGGTCAGTGACACGGATTGTAAATAAATGTCCACACCAAAGACGTCACTGGTCATAAAGGGGTCAATGTTGGCCCTTAAATGCTCCTCAACTGTCTGACGCATGTCCTGAGAAGTTACTGGAACCGCAACAGCCTCCGTGTCTAGTGCTGCAACAGGTCCATCCCAATCAATGCCCCAGTTTGTGACATCAATCTGTTTAAACATGAAACGGATATTGTTATGAGGTAAGTAGTCATGTCTGCAAACAACTGGACTTTGAAAAGGACACCTGATCTAAGTGACACCTGGTCAGGATTTTCTTGTTGACCCGAAAGCAGACCAGCAATCCATAACTGCTGTGGAGACCCGTTTCCCTCTGTGGAAAGAGGATGCCTGTCCCACATCTGGGTGAACTCTTTCAGGTGCCAGTTCAGTCTTGACAAGAAGACATAATGCAGGCAGATGATGTGGAGGTCTTGATCCGGATCCAGCTGACCAATACTTTCAAGGTACCTGAAAGTACCGATATACTATAATGATGGTAATATATATGAATATATGGTTTCATTGGACATACACCTGGCCCGAACATCTGGCCAGTGTTTGTTTATTGGTCTGGACAGTGGCTAATAATGACACTGACTACAAAAAGCTGTTAAAGACAAGATGAGTAGACTGAAGTCGGGCTAAGGTTGTTAGGTTGTTTACTGAACCAGTAAAAATGCACAACACAGCTGAACACAGAAATGCAGCCATAACCCAATAAACAAAGTGGCTACTCTACGTGTCTGGGATCTCATTTGTAAAACTGTGCTTAGGATCCTTACTAAAAGTTTATGTGCATCAAAAAGCAAAAAATATTGACAAAATTGTGCGTATGCACACATGTAAGCAATGTTCCCTTTATAAATCAAAGAAGTGATTTTACAATTTTTTTTAGTAAGAAATTGATGGTATATGCACATTATGTTAGTTATTTAAACGGTGTTCTTAAGTTATCTAATAGGCTATTCCATGCAGTTGGGCCATTTCCTCATCCTGCACTTCTGTGGTGGACAATGTAATAGTGAGGCAACGCTGATTAAATAATTAGACTGAATTTATTACATGAGACCCCTGAACAGTTCAGCCATATATAAAAAGTACCCCATGTTTTACTCATCCTCAAGGCTTCCTAGGTGTACTGGTACTAGGTGACTTTCTTCTTTCAGACTTCTTTCTTATTCCTTTCCATATTTACAACTTTTTTTAACATTACAGTCTCACTTCCATGCATGCGCGCCAACGGATAATGGAAGAAAACAGTTTAAATAGTTGTAAATGAGGATATTTCTCTTAAACAATCACATTGATTCGCCTCAGAAGGCCTTTATTAACCCAATAAGCTGTGAGGAGCAGTTTTTCATCCATGGATGCAGTTTTTGGAGTTTCAAAATCTCACACCCCATTCCCTACCATTACAAAGCTTGAAAAAGCCAAGATAGATGGTATTATAACTCTGACTGTATTCGTCTGAAAGAAGAAAGTCATACACACCTAGCATGCTTCAAGGGTGAATAAAACATAGGGTAATTTGATTTTTGGCTGAACTATTCCCTTTAAATGTTTTAAACAGATATTTCAGAGTTTTGCATTCGCAATGGTGTTAATTTAATGTTAGTTCATGTCTTTTCTTCATTATTTATAATACAATATATTCTTTATTTGTATTTATTTTACAGCATTCAGAGTGGAAAGCTAAGAAACAATTCACTGTACAGGAACTAGGCAGACTACTTAATAACAATGAATTAATAGTTTATTTATAATAAAAAATGACTTTTACATTTTAATCTTGACGACAAAATGAGCGGAAATATTCTGATAATTTGGTATTGTTAGAAAACACTTCACAATATGGTTTACGTATTACATAACAATAGTAAATTCATTAATTAACAACAAATAACAGAGTGAAAACCGTTTAACCAATTATTAAAATAAAAAACTGTAACCATTATTTAATGGACCTGAGCTAACAAAATGAACTAACAATGATAATATTTAACTATGGTTAACAAAGATTAACGTTTGCAACAAATGTAGCTTTTGCGCCAACACTTATTTGCAACTCATTTCAATATCGTAATACCGTCACAAGCCTACCTGAAAGTGTTGTAGTAGTTACTAACAACAATGCACCACACATCACGCCACAGCCTTTCAATCCTCTGATTGTGGACGCTCTTCCCTGTTATATGGCTTTTTCTCTCTGGTTTATATCAGTTGCATAGAAAGCCATAACACAAACACAGAGAGACAAAAACTTAGTTGGGTGTGGTTTGAACGATGATGAATCTGATTAAAAATACACTTCCTGCAATTATCTACTGTGACGGTACAAAAACAAAATCAGAGGAGTTACATGTTAACTGAGCATGCTATCTTGGCTTATTGAGGATGTTTAAATCAATTCCTTACAACATTCAATTCCAAAGTCTGATTAAATACTGTTAACTACTGTATAATTTTAAGTGGCATTTGGAGATGACATCCCACAGGCATGTTCCCCTGCTTACCAGGTCCCCGTTCTGGATGCTCAAGCATGTATCTAGCAACCTCAACATTTTCTCCTCCCTTGTCACTTCGAACACGTTGGGTGACAGCAGTGAGAAAACACTCAAGAACAGTTGACGCTCTGTTATTGGTGTTTGCACATAGATACATAATGCGCCGGCTGAACCCATCAATCCCTCCATGAATAACAATTCTCCAGCTGTAAGGAAAAGATGATTGGATTGAAGTTCACCCAAAAAAAAAATTGCATCATCATTTACTCACCCTTTTGTCATTTCAAACCTGTATGACTTTCTTTCACAAAAGAAGATATTTTGAAGAAGGCTGGTAACTGGCACCCTTTCATTTTCATAGTTTTTTTGTCCATACAGTAGAAGTAAATAGGTGGGGCCACTGTTTGGTTACCAACTTTCTTAAAAAAAATCTTCTTTTGTGTTTTGCAGAAGAAAGAAAGTCATACAGGTTTGAAATGACAAGAGGAGGAGTAAATGAAGACAGAATTTATAGCTTTGGGTGAACTATCCCTTTAATGATTTCGAGAAAAAGTATGACATTGACATTAAGGCTTTTATAACACCGAATTAATCATTAATTATAAGCAATGTTGTTGACATGATCAAAAAAAGAAAATCGTACCGTATCAGCTTATGGTTACCATCTATGTGCCAAAGGGAGAGAGGACCCGGAACAGAGTATGGAACCCTTGGAACTACATTAAACTGAAGTCCGCGAAGAAAGTTGCCCACAGGATCAACAGCTTTCAGAGTCTGTTGCACCCTGTACTGTTGGACTCTTGTGGTAGAGTTAATAATAATAATGTATTCATTATATTTGTAATCCATCACAGAAAGAATAGATTTTAGTAAGGCTAACCATTTTTAATTGCAAGTTTACTCAAATAATAAATGATACTGTAATGAAATGAGGATTGATTAAACAAAAAAAGATACCGAATTCCACAAGAATTAAGGTGTCCAGTGACAGTCCTTACACCAGCGTTTGGAAATTGGAGAATGAAGTCAGAGATCACTTGCCCTAATTGTTCATCTGTAATGTCAGAATAAGTCTGTCGTACGGACAGGCCATATTCTGTCATTCTCCTGCGAATGGTTCTGACGCTCACACAGAAAATTCTGGCTATGTCTGCAACTCTGAAGTGATTTTCCAGGAGGAACAGCAGCTGTTCCCTTGACATCACTGTCATGGAGTTACTTCCCTCAACCTCCTCAATTATCATTCGCAAGACAGAAAACACTTGTTCTTCATTGGGCAATTCTCCAATAGCAGCTAAAACTGCCAGGATACTGCTAATGCTCTCCAAGCCAATGAGAAAACGATCAGTCTCAGTTTGCGGCTTTTGAATTTCAGCTGCCAATACATCCAGTATATCTGCAATCTGACCCAGTAGCATCTGCTGGCTATAGAAATAAAGCATGGAACATTTTAAAATACACCAACAAATTCACATGAAAGTCTTCAACGCTTGAAAGACTGCACATCCCAATTTTTTTTCTTTATAAAACAAAACGTCAAAGTTAAGTTATGTTATGGTGTAAGTACCACAGACCATACTTGACTCATAAAATTTGGGGGGACAGTAAAATATTGAAGGAATTTCTCACATTTTGTCAACATCCCTTCACCACTATAAAGAGTACACAATCTAGGATTTAAAATCACAAATTTCAAAACAAATCATCAAAGAGACTTTTTAGATGTTCATGTCACTATGCACACCTTCTATGTTACCACCGATAATTATCTTAATTATTGAAGAACAATTTTACACTACATTAACTTGCTATGACAGCACGTTATGTGGTGCAAGCTTAATGCTTGCCCCAGCAAAATATTTGTTTTAATCTTATAAGGTTATGCTATATGAATAGGCTACCTTTTACCTAAATTCATTTTTTCCATTTCATTGATGACACCTAAGATATGTTGAGAAAACATTTCAAATTAAAAAGTAATAAACAAAATTTAATCGCGCAATTCTGTCTCCATAACTCGCAATTCTAACTTCTTTTACAATTGCGTAACATAATCTCACAACATGATCTCTCAGTTACAGGTTATAAAGTCAGAACTGTGAGATGTATGCGGGCAATTACTTGTTGTTAGAATTACCTTACGTATATCACGCAATTCTGAATTCATACTGTTAACTCTCAATATCTCGCAATTATGACAAAAAAGTAAGAATTGTAACCAGTGGTCGAATTGTAAAAAAAATCAAAGGGGGTGGTGTGGTCAAATTTTTGACAATTTGCATTACAACATTTATATTACATATAATTATCCCCTCTCATTCCACCTCAAATTGAGCCCTGATTGTAAACATATAAACGCGCACTTGCGAGAAAAAGAGTCATTCATAGCGCAAGAGACATTTTTAAAAACACATAGGCTACTGGTACTGCATTTTAAATAATTATTTTACACTTACCTGGCTGTATAAGATATGTTGTTATGTAGTATAAACTGCTACTGCAACACATCATTCAACGTTTTTAAAGTCTTTAGTAAAAAGCTTTCAATCCCGTCACTAACCAAACTCTACCTTCTCCTCGGACCAAAACACATTACTGCGCATGCGCGCTTTTGGTACACATCCGCAAAGAACCGAGTCGCTAGAACCACCCCCTTGGCATGCGCACTTCAATACAATTCAATACAATTTTTTATTATTATTGGTTAGGTTAACGGTTGGGGTAGGTGTAGGTGTAGGCGTTAGCTAATGTACTTTATTGTAATTTTATGGCGAAATTTTAAATAACTTCCAAAGCAAATAACAAGTAAATTTCATTAGCTGGCAAGTAAAAAGTCTGACGTCAGTAGGCTATTATTTTGGGTTACCAGTAGATATACGGTTACTTGCAATTAATTGCGAGTTACAAGTTACAAGTAAAATATTATTTAATTTGTTTAAAAAAAGTTTATAAATCAATGTGGATATAAATTTAATAAAATATAAATAGTTCGATTTTCAGCCACTTGCTGGACTGATAAAAAAAAAGTGAAAAGTTACCTATTTTTTGTCAGGTATGGTGACCCATACCCGAAATGTGACCTCTGCATTTAACCCAACCAGTGAATAGTGAACACACACACTTCAAGTCGTGAACACACATACACCGGGAGCAGTGGGCAGCTATCACTGCAGCGCCCGGGAAGCAAACAGGGGTAAGGTGCCTTGCTCAAGGACACGACAGTTGTTACCTGCCGGTACTGAGAATCGAACCGGCAACCTTCTGGTTACGAGTCCAACTCTCTAACCATTAGGCCACAACTGATGATGGCTATACAAGCTCCAGTCAGTGTTGCCAGATTGGGCGGACGATTTCCAGCCCCAAATATCACTAAAACCCACCCACTCCAACAAAATCCAGCCCAAAATTTTATATATTTTTTATTATATTTTAACAATGTTGATAAGGAACATTTTCATCTCCTTAAAATAAGCAAGATGACAAAACAAAATAAAAATCAATTTCCCAGGAAAACGGATCAAACAAGGCAAATAATGCATTAAAGAAAGTTAGAAAATATGACCAGAAACCATTTCAAAGCAGCAATCAAGAAATGAACTGATGACTTTAATGCTCAAAACTTTTTAAACCTTTTTTGTGCAAAAAGTTCAAAAAGAGCAGTTTACACTCATTCATGAACTTCATGAACTTCACGCACACGCCACGAAAAGTTTAATTCATACTGATAATACGACAAAAATGAACAACAGCATAAATAATACGTTTACTTTTGAGAGTGTTTCCATATTCATTACCATTTATGACCAATATGTTAACAAAAGTTTTCATGTAAACTTTATCTATTTGTGTCTTGTTGACTGAGTATTTGTTTCCAAATACCATCATTTGAGGGCGCTGGTTGAACTCTGCTTGTCTAATTTCGGAAATAAAGAAGTATGACACTGCTTTGTTGCATACTGTGGGGTAGATTCAAGACTGTATACATATACATGAATAAATAACAATACAACAAACATCAACAGAAAACTTTTTATATGTTAGCTGCTACATGGACATGCTGCAGGCATCACCGACTCCTAAGAGAAGGACAGAGTCAGAGAAAATAAAAAATCTTTAAATTAAAAAAAAAAATGTATATGATACTAGAAGTAGGAGACGACTCCTGACCAATATGTATCAACAACTAGAAGTGCAAATATTTGAAAAATATATGTGTATATACAGCAAAGACATTTAGGGGGGGTTTCCCGGACAAGGATTAGACTAGTCCTAGATTTAAAGAAATGTAAGAGCTGTCCAAATTGAAAACAACTTGCACTGACATATCTCAAAATACATCAGTGCCTTTGTGTTGTCTAAAAATGCACATAAGTAATGTTTTAGTAAGGTATGTTTGTTAAAACTACTTATATTTCCCAATTAATCTAAGGCCTAGTCCAGGTTTAAGATAATCCCTGTCTGGGAAACCACCCCATAGAGTACCAAGTTATAAGATAGAAAGCAGAGACAATTAGATTAGATTAGATTCAACTTTATTGTCATTACACATGTACAAGTACAAGGCAACGAAATGCAGTTTAGGTCTAACCAGAAGTGCAATAGCAGCAAGTGCAGGATATACAGCGGTTGCATAAGTTACATAAATAAATCAATATTATAGAAGTAATTACAGATGGATATGTACTATGACCATAATATACAGATGTCTATTACTAAAAACAGAGATTTACAGATGGATATGTACTATGAACATAATATACAGATGTCTATTACTAAAAACAGAGATTTACAGATGTATATGTACTATGACCATAATATACAGATGTCTATTACTAAAAACAGAGATTTACAGATGGATATGTACTATGACCATAATATACAGATGTCTATTACTAAAAACAGAGATTTACAGATGGATATGTATTATGACCATAATATACAGATGGCTATTACTATAAACAGAAATTTACAGGTGGATGTATACAATGATAACATTTACATTTACATTTTCATTTATGCATTTGGCAGACGCTTTTATCCAAAGCGACTTACATTACATTATACAATACATTTGTACATTTTGTATAGTAAGCAAGTGGGGGTTAGGTGTCTTGCTCAAGGGCACCGCAGCCGTTACCCGCCAGACCTGAGAATCGAACCAGCAACCTTCTGGTTATGAGTCCAACACTCTAACCACTGGACCACGACTGCCCACATAAGTTAGGCTATTGTGAGCAGCAGTGCGATGGATATAGAGTAGTGCAAATAAATTATGGACAGAAGCTATCTAAGTAACAGTGCAGTTTAAGAAGTTATTGCATATTTCACATAGACTGTATGAAAGTGTAGGAGTGCAAGATGCATTTGTAAACAATTGGTACTGTAAATGAACAGTTGGCAAATGCAAATGACTATGAATTCAAAATAAGATGCAAATGTAAAAACACATGGGCACTATACAGAATGAGGTGACCCTGCTTTTGAAAATCAGGCTAATGAATAAACAGTTTATTTTACAGTCTGACTAAGGTACTGTGTTCAGTGAAGTGATGGCACACCACACTGCTAGGTGCTAAACATCTTATTTGTAGTCTCATCATCACCACAGATCAGGTCGTGGTCATCGGCAAACTTGATTATGCCACATCCTCTGGGACAGGGACTGATCAGGACATGCGGAGCAGCTAAATGCATCCACAAACACACCCACACAAAAGATAATTAATTTATATTAAATTAATATAACATTATTGAATTTCAACATAATTAACATTAAGAATAATATATATTAATAAAGACACAGAACATTGCTGACAAAACATGTTAGCTTTTTACTGGACATAAAATGGACATATTGTCATATTGCCACACATTGCCTTAAACCACACAAGCGATTATAACAATAATCATTCTAGATAGGAGTGTTTGCTTTTTCTTTACCAACAAATTTTCATATTGCTGTAATTGTGTAACGTCAGAAGACAAAGAAATTGTCTTTAAGTGACCCTTAAATGTTCAAACTTAAGTTGTGAAGTAGGCTATGTAACAGTACTATGTATAACAATAGACTACTTGCACTAAGTGTTGTGATGTACTTCTAACTTAAAATCATGTGGCTCACTAGCTTTCAGTTATATGTATTTACAATGTCAGATTAATGCATTTTAATACCAAAGTCTTTGATTGAAGGGGTTTAAGTCCATAATGCAATATTTCATTGAATATGAAATATGATCAATGAATGAGACACATCGCTGTTAAAAAGGACACCAGTGAACTGATGCAGGTACATAGACTACATATAATTTACTGAAATGATAAAAACAGAACATAATAGCTGCTGAGTTGAGTTCGACGAAATACTGAAAACACTTACAGTAATCTAGCATTGTGTAAGCATACCTTTTTTACCCGAGATGGTAATCCAGACTTGAGAGGAATACCTGCTCAGCCTCCTACAAGGACAAATTCTGCAGCACAGCCAGAGTCTATATGATGGTCTATTAAAAGAAAAAGATTAATATAAATACACCATTATCACTAGAATGGTGACAGAACAAGGCATTACACAGACATTGAATGCTATTAAATCCTCTGATCCTTTTCCCTAACTTGGTATTGTCTCTAAGAACTGCTGATACTTTGTAACTTGTCATATAATTGCTTTAGACATTTTTGTACATGTATACTCATGTGTTAACAGTTTTCATGTGTCTTGTCATGCTGTCAGTCTTTCATATTGCTGTTGGATGACTTTGTCACTACTGAGGTTTGATTTTGTTGAAATTCAACAGACACTGCTGATAATTAATTAATTAAATAGTTAATTTACATTCTGTACTCACATTTTGATTGTTGTCCGTCTTGTACTCGTATTATGTTGCTAGAAGGATCATACTACTCCACACTGAAAACACACGTAGCTAACTTGGAGACGACGTGTTAATCAGGCGTCTTGTAAAGCGTCATGTAAGGTGACGTACATGGTAACGACGTGTGTATCAGGCGTCATGTAAGACGACGTACATAGTTCAGGCGTAGTTAGTACACGGTATTTTTTTATAAATTTTTAACATACGCCGTCGTAACGTCGCCGCCTGTAGACGTTCCTACCATGACGTCGCCGTGCCATCGCCGCCGGTCTATCGTCTGCATTCCTATTGAATCCATTCAAAACTCCACACGGACTGACGGAGACGGGAGGGTAGGCTGCTCCTTCTCCTTCTCCTGGTTAGGCTTCAGATTGGCACAATCCAGACGGCATAGTACACGGTATTTTTTTATAAATTTTTAACATACGCCGTCGTAACGTCGCCGCCTGTAGACGTTCCTACCGTGACGTCGCCGTGCCGTCGCCGCCGGTCTATCGTCTGCATTCCTATTGAATCCATTCAAAACTCCACACGGACTGACGGAGACGGGAGGGTAGGCTGCTCCTTCTCCTTCTCCTGGTTAGGCTTCGGATTGGCACAATCCAGACGCCATAGTGTTTGTACTTAAATTACTTTCTTCTTTTGTTAGTATATTAGCGGTTCGCCAACTCACACGTACTTGGAGTGGGAAACACGCGTCCAGGCTCTCTCAGTCATGCCACATAACAAGCCAACGTCGAGTACAGGATAGCATAGCCATTCACATACAACGTTATGTGTGTTTGGAGGCTGTAAAGACAGCAGTCTATAATTACATTAACATCCGGAAAATGAGATGCCTAGTGAGTCTTGAGGAGATAGTATAATAAAGTGTTATGTTCTCAGTTCATCTTTATTATTTATAGATGATAATCGTGGAGGAATTTCATGTATTGTTTCTACCTTTAGATGTTTATATATTTTTAAAGTCTCTCTTTTCTGCTTGTTTTTAACCTGTTTATGTAGGTGTTGATACATACTGAAAGAGTTGTTTGCAAGGGGCAGACTAAATTAATAAAACATCCTAAAGACCTCCAATTGTGTCACCTTATAAATTTGTTTTGTTGTAGCAATGTTTAAAATATATAAATGTCATTTGAATGTATTAATACTATTTTATGAGGTGTACTTTCTGTGTATGTAAAGAAAGGGGCATAATATATTCACCATGATTTTTAAAGGAAAGATAGAGTATGCAGAGTATGCATTAAAATAAGACTGTATGCAGGAACGCCACAAAGCTTCATCATCATCATCCTCCTCCTCAACTGGACACAAAAGTCACCCTCACATTAATGTAAACTGTGATAATAAAATGGCTAAAAGTTTTATTTCTGTACAGTATGCAACAATGTTTTTATTTACCCTGTTAATTTCTCACTACCCAATAATCTGTAACTTGTCTTCTTATTGAATGTTATGATGCATTTGGTTCGTTAGTGGTTAAGTAAATAATCTTTATCTATATACTAAATAATACATGACAAAAAATAAAACGCATATTGAACGAGTTAAATAAAGACAGAATTTCCTACTGTGCAGGAATAAAACTTGTAGCGATTTTCTTTATTATCTGAATTACATTAATTTAGGCTACCTAAGGGTGAGAAGAATAATGATGAGCAAGACGCTCGGACGCATGACTAACCAACTTCAAAAACACTGAAAACAATACAAAACAGCATGCAGATCGCTCTCTAAAATCCGCTGCAGCTGCACTGACTTCTGTATCGACTTCCTTGTCAGGGAGCTGTCAATCCAAATCTCACTAGCCAATGAGAGTAAAGTGCCCTTAAGTCCCGCCCTCACGTGAGGGTTGAGCCAGAAAGGCGAACGTAAATTTGAGAAGCGAAAACGAAAACTTGGGAAGCGCAACTGAAAAATCTAGCAGCGAATTCATAAACCATTATTTGCAAAAGCGAAACTTAGAACTTTTTTAAAAATGCAGTTAATTTGAAAACAATGTTACATCTTGCAATCGAGTTTATTGTTTTCGTTATCAGAGTGTTTTTTTTCTTTCTCATTGTATATTTTTGTTCGTATTTTAAAAGTTTGCGTTCATTTTTATTGGCACAAATCTAATCCCATAAAAAATAGGCTCAATAATTTCTGCTACGTTTGTGCTGGTTCAAAAGTTTCGTTTGTGCTGCTTCAGTTTTTTAAATATTAAGCGATGAGTTGGCAATATATTTTGGTGCTTGTGACGTCATTGCCTGTAAATCAATTTCTAATATTTTAAACGCAGCACAAACGAAACTTTTTACAGCACAAACCAGCACAAACGTAGCAGAAATTATTGACCCTATTTTTCAAAGGGTTTGTGTTGGGTGGGGGGCCAACTTCACACAGGTGTTATTATAAGTAGGCTATAATTTAGTTCCACAAATAAATTGATCAAAATTCTTGAAACAAAAGCAGCCGTAAATATCATCTTTAAGATATTACAGTTGTCTTAAATGTCAAAAGGTAAGTTGCTTTATGGTTGTTTCACGTGTGACGTGTATTGTAAGCCAGAAGCTTGAAGTTTAAATGTTTACTTTCCATTGATGAATTTCTATAACAATATAATATTAATAATAATAAGGTATAGGCTACTGTCTTTAGTTTATTATTTAATAAAGCTTTTTACATTTATTCTGGGACAAAGTGACTCGAAACGGAGAGGGTCACAAATGTTATGACATCATAACACACAAAAGTATTATAAAAAATATAATAGTATAATGCTAGTTAATGCGATCGTTAATGCCATTTAACACATATATTTCACTTGATTCTTAAAGAAAATATGGAAAATGTTTTGACTTATTATGAAATGTTCAAGAATCGCACTTGTGAACATTCTTACAAACTTTCTATAACTTTTCTAAAGCACAATCTTACAAATATGTTAGGTCTATATCTTAAGACAACCCGGTCTCATACAAAAACGTACAAAAAAAATCTTAAAAGTCACGTGACTTGGACCCAACAGAATAGGCAAAAAAAATTGTAACAGTTATACAATTCAAGGGCCATTATGGTAACGCCACTACGTTTTGCACTTTGGACCAACGTAGTCAGGGAACGTTTTTGTATGAGACCGGGCTTAAGAACACTTTCAAGATCTAGCCTTGTCGGTGGAAAGTTTTCTTCACCTTACACTCCTCGCCATCTCACATCATCAAAACGCCACATACCACACGAACGTGTTTAAAAGCTGCACACGTTCTAGAAATATATCTAAACTTTTATAACAATATATCTTAACCTTTAGATTAATTTGAGTGCTTAAGAAATTTTAATCAAATGTGTGTATAAAAGCAAAAACATACTTTTAAAACATTCGGTTTACTTCATTAATTCACCCACTCAAGTATAGTGTGTAGCCTACGCATGGTCTAAAAGTCCGTAGGGTGCGCACTTATTGAGGCTACGCGAAGTATAATTTTTAAAAAATTCTTATAGGCTATGTGCATAGACATTCTTATGCCTGTTTTGTGCGTAAGCAATGTTTATAAATGAAATGAGTTGGTTTAACCTCCTTACTGAAACGGCCCTGGTAAAGTTCACTTTTTTATATCAGCACATTGGACAGCTGCCCAATCCTTGCAACTAATGATGCATCTGAGACACACAATAAAAAAAATTCCAGTTGTAATTTTCCAATTCTTCCACTGTAAGAATCATTAGTTATCCACTTTGTCTAATTGTTTTATTTTCGAAATTCTGCTTTGCAAATTGCTACAATGAAATGGTACAGTGTTGCCAATAATCAGTGTAATTATGCTCTAGGTTTAAGAACAAATACAATTAGTGTTTCAAGAAATCTGAACACACAAAATAAAAGTTTGAAGTTCTAAGTTTACCTAAACAGAAGCGAATTGCCCAGCCTAAATGTCATGGCAAGAACAGACGAGAGACTCAGATGCGGGGGGTAACAAAGAGTTTATTTGAAATGACGTGAGAACAGCAGCAACAATAAAATCCCTCGGGGAATAACTCAACCCGGACGACTCGCAGTGGAGAGAGATGAACCCAACACGGGAGACGAACCCAACACGGGAGATGAACCCAACACGGGAGATGAACCCATCACGGGAGATGAACCCAACCCGGGAGATGAACCCATCACGGGAGACGAACCCAACACGGGAGACGAACCCAACACGGGAGACGAACCCAACACGGGAGACGAACCCATCACGGGAGATGAACCCAACACGGGAGATGAACCCATCACGGGAGATGAACCCAACACGGGAGATGAACCCATCACGGGAGATGAACCCAACACGGGAGATGAACCCATCACGGGAGATGAACCCAACACGGGAGACGAACCCATCACGGGAGACGAACCCAACACGGAAGACGAACCCGTCACGGAAGACGAACCCGTCACGGAAGACGAACCCGTCACGGGAGACGAACCCGTCACGGGAGACGAACCCGTCACGGGAGACGAACCCGTCACGGGAGACGAACCCAACACGGGAGACGAACCCATCACGGGAGACGAACCCAACACGGGAGACGAACCCATCACGGGAGACGAACCCATCACGGGAGACGAACCCATCACGGGAGATGAACCCAACACGGGAGATGAACCCATCACGGGAGATGAACCCAACACGGGAGACGAACCCAACACAGGAGACAAACCCAACACAGGAGAAAACTCGACCCGGTGAACCAACTCCAACCGGAGAGAAACTGCGATGCCTGGGGAGCGCTGTTGCTGTGGTGCCGAGGGGCTCAGCAAACTTCCTAAACTTCAGTAAAAGCACATCTTACAGCGGATAAAAATGTCAAATTAATCTGTAATGAAAATTAAAGTCTCATTATATGTCAGTCGGAGTGGAAGGAGCCGAAACACTAAACAAAAAGGCTGAATCTCAGGGGAAAATACAAGTGGTCACATAAATGTGGCATATACAGGGGCGTAGCAGCCGCTTAGAAACAGGTGATACCTGTAAGCTATCATGGCATTTCCTAAATTGCCACTAGGGTGCTCTAAAATGCCAATTGGTATTCTATTTAAAATTGAATATATGAACGTGAATGTAGGCTACTTTGTACATTATGTGCATAATATGTTTATGTGTGTGTGTGTGTGTGTGTGTGTGTGTGTGTGTGTGTATATATATACATGTATATACACCTCACAACTACCTGAGAAAGTTTCAGGCTTAATAAAATATATTTTATCCAGTCTTCCCCATGGCCATTTTAAAGTTTGATGGTCTTTATTTGTTGAACTAAATTATAGCCTATTTATAATAACTGAACAATCATAATCCGCTCTCCCATCATTACAATAGCTCACATCATTGCATTCAGTTGTCCTCGAATGAACAAGAGTCCTAACGCCATCTAGCGGACAAAATATGACACACTCAAGCCCTAAAAGTGAGCACGCGCTTTCGACATGAAGAGTGCACGTTCTTTTCGCCTGTTTGGACTCTAGAACCACGCGTTTGCACAGCGGATTTGGTTTTCCATAGAAGCGTGCGTTTATCACATTAAAAACGGGCGTTGAATACGTGCGTTTTCGGTTGGATAAAACGCGCGTTATGAACGTGCGTTTATGCCGGCTCTAAAGCGCACGTCCTCGACGCCCGTTTTTAATGTGATAAACGCACGCTTCTAATACTTTGGCTTTCCATAGTGACATCAGAGTACCGCGAGAGCGATTCGAAAGCACACTTTTAGTGGCTTTTCAAATTGCTCTCGCGTTACTTTGATGTCATCCGCCTGTCGGATCTTGCGGTGCCACACGAAGTAGAACAAGCCTATTAGTTGCAGATAACGTCACTTTTTGCACATCAGTGTTGTTGTGCATTAAGCATTATATAAATAGAATGATGTACGCTTTGTTATTATTGCATAAATTACTGCAATGACAGCAACTTGAGATATTGAAGCCGTACACCTACCCCTAACCTTACCCTAAATGCATTTTTAGTTTTACATCAGTTTTTTTGAACACTAATGCCTTTATGAGCTGTAATGTGATAGAAAAAGATAAGCAAGCTCCGTGAGAGGGGGATTAGAGCCCCAGTCTCCAGTGGCAAAGCTATACGGACCTACCTTACGCCACTGGAGAAAGCATTTGATTAGGCATCGTACTTACATTTTCTCTATTCCAATCACATATTTGTGGGTGACGCTAAGGCCAGTATTCACTGATAACAAGGCAGGCTATTTGTACTCGAGTGAAAATAGACACTCCGGAATTTTGTACAGGGTTTGTACCCATGGCTATTCCTCAGTGCATTCATATGATTTACAACAATAAAAACAGACAGCACAACATATTGTTTAAAATAATATTTAGTAGACAATTTGCGGCTGGAAAATTCACATTTGTACAAATTTAAAACATTTAAATGCAAACATGTAAACATAACTTCTGCAGTACAGAAATGTAAACAAATTACTTACCATCTGTTTTATCATAAATGAAAAGTGCGTGCATCTCAAATTGATCTTAGGCCAAAATAAAATCTACAAGTTTTCTGCCAAATAGGTCTGGGCTGAGATTAGACACTGGATGTATATGTCAATGCCAAATACATCACTGCTCATGAATGGATCAATGGTTTGGCACAGGTGAGTCTCTATTACATTCTGTAGAGCAGGTGGCACTTCAGGAACAAGGACTTCATGGATGGCATCTGGAACGGCAACTGGCGCATCCCAGTCTATTCCAAATATGCTAGCATTCTCCTAGAGAAACATTTATAATTAACCACACTTAACAACACTATTAGGATTTGGTCACTAACATGCAAGTAGATGTAATTATTTATTTAATGATATAATTACATTGGATAATTGTTTTTATGTGAAAAGCAGTGAGATTTTATAAGAGTTTTAAAATAAGTCAGATCTATGCTTACAGTGTTTTGAATTTGCTGGGGACCCAAAATATGCCCAGCTAACCACAGCTGATTTGGTGACCTGTTCCCTTCGGTGGAAAGGGAATGGTTGTCCCATGTCCTCATGAATAACTGAAGGTGGTTGTTCAGCCGTGGCAGCATCACAAAGTGAAGGCAGATCAAATGAAGGTCCTGGTCAGGATCCAACTGTCTAAGATCTTCAAGATGTCGGAAGGCGGCATAGTAGTTGCAGAGGACACAGCACCACACATCACGCCAGAGTCGTTCAATGCGTTGGTTATGTAAACTTTTTTCAGTGATGAAGCTGTTACGTTCTATAAAAACAGGAAAACACAATAGCTTCATAGATAACATGCATTTAGCACAGCTCTTGCACTGGAAAGTAACACCAGGTAGACACACCACACACTTAATTGAAGGTAACTACCAGGTCCTCTTTCTGGATGCTCCAACATATACTTAGCCACCTCCACATTTTCACCACCTTTGTCACTTCTGACTCTATAAGGGAGACCAAGTTCACATACTGCTCCAAGAAAGCAGCCTAGAACAGTGGCTGCCCTATTATTGTTTGAGGCCCTAAGATACATTATCTTTCTACTGAAGCCATCTATGCCTCCATGGACAACAATTCTGCACCTAAAAGGCACACATGAAAACTACATTAATTAAAGCCAAATGTTTTATATATATATATATATATATATATATATAAAATCAGTGCTTAATGACAATGTTTACCGAACAAGTTTGTGGTTGCCATCGATGTGCCATAAAGACAAAGGACCTGGCACAGAATATGGCCGCCTCTGCGTAATCTGTAAGTCCAGGCCACGCAACACTGTCCCCACAGGATCAACTTGCCTCATTGCCTCTAATAGCCGATTACGTGTAACCCTTGAAACAATAAAATAAAGTTTGCATTTATGGGGAAACAATTATGTAAAAAGTGGTGTGTAATAAACCGTTAATCAATTATCTAAATCGGGGGGCCCAAACCCAGATCTACTGTCCTGCAGAGTTTAGCTCCAATCTGCCTCAACACATCTGACTGCAAGTTTCTACAATGCCTAGTGAGATCTTGATTAGCTAGTTCAGGTTAGGAGCTTAACTCTGCATGATAGTAGCTCTCCAGGACCGGGTTTAGGCACCCCTGATCTAAATGATCACCTTGTCAAAACTGTAAGTGAAATATTTATACTCATAAGCCTAATCAAACAAATGATTACGAACGGTTTTAATTGACATTTTACAGATTATCGTTTTTTGAATGGTTTAGAAACGCCCATCGGTTTGAACACTCAACTTGAGGAATTCTCAAAGTAATTTAGACATTTTGACCATTCTACTTGTTCACAGCCTAGGGCTTTGTCATTACTGCAGTAGCATCTCTCTCTCTCTCTCTCTCTCTCTCTCTCTCCCTCTCCCTCTCCTTTTACCATTTGTATAGCCTACCTTATGCCTAAGGATCTCAGGTGGCCATCCACAATCCTGTATCCACTGTTCGGGTACTGTCCAAGGAAGTTATGAATGACTTCTTTCAAGTTTTCCGACGTTGTATCAGAAAAGGTTTGTCGTACGGAAAGTTTGTTCGCCTTCATCCACCTCCTAATGGTGGAGTAGGATACTCCATACATGTATGCGATCTCGTGCACTTTATAACGTTGTTCCAGTAAAAACTGTAGCTGTTCTTTTCCTACTACCATATTTTGTCCATGCTCTGCAAAGTTTACACCAAATTCTGGTGCCAAAAGCTCCAAACTGCTGTTTAATAAACGAAAAATTTCGTCTTCCCTCGGCAACGGAACAACCGCAGCTAAACGATAAACAACTTGAACAACATTTTCCAGCCGATAATACATATAATCCGCTTCTTGAGGTCTTTGCAGAAGAACCGTAATTATGGAGTTTAACTGTTCAGAGATGTGTTCCAAGAACTCATGGCAGACTGGCACAGAATATCTGATAAAATAAATTGTTGGGTAAATCAACTTAAAAGTATGTACAAAATGTTATTGTCTACAAAAGATTGAGGGTTAATAAATCGTTATTAAATCATTAGATAATTACCCATCCATGGCGTCGACTAATGAACACAGCAGGTTTCCGAATTAAAAGTAGCAGCTACTTTGCTCTGATTTGTAGCCTAGTTAATCGACATAGCCAATGAACTTTTAAAAACAGCATTTAGGCCACGCCCACACCGGAGGGAAAACCAATCCAACCCTCTTATTGACTTTCAATTGCGGGAAGCTGCCTCCTTGTCATGACCTATAAAAAATAAAAAACAGAATAATGCCTAAAAGCTGTTGTGTGACAAGATGTACAGTAAACAAGTTTTCTTTTTTTAAACAGAACTAGTTTTTACTAAGCTCGAACCGTAACGCCAGTAGATATACAGGCAATAAAGAAGGCAGGAAGAATAGCCTACTCATAAACCAGACCAACAATTTAGTTTCTATATATATATATATATATATATGTCCTCTGCTCAGATTAACATAGGGTGGTGAAACCTTGTCATTAGCAGTTTTAAAACATTGTTCAGTTTTTTGTTATAAATCAGAAATGACAAAAGGCCGCTTCTCCCAATAGGCTTGGTCGGCATAGCTGGGAACGCCCACAAAACGTGGGGGAAAACACATTGGAATCAACGCGTGTAGACCTAGTTAGGCGCTTTATCTTAGCTATTTGTAATGATTACGATTGATTTTTGCATTGTGCAGTATCAAAAAGTTGCTATGTGGTGTCCTGAATCCCTAATAAGTTTAAAAACCTTGATCTGAAGTATTATATACAGCGAAAAAACAGACCGGTGTGGTCCCGTCCCCCTGCACCGCAACCTATGAGACTTTCTAAAATGTTTGACGTAAAAACCTTTCTCATTCCTTGATTCTGTGATTTGGTAAATTGTACACAAGTTTGGGATAATTTGTGGGACGGATTTTAAATTGGCCACGCCAACTCCGCCCCCTCAGCTATGACGCGACGCCGACCAAGTAAATTGAATGGTTTTCAGATTATGACGCATTTGGAGTCGACGTCAAGGTTAATTCGCCTATATTAGCCAATATTAGCATATTAACAAACCAAATTGCTCAAATAAGGTTTAACTACCTCGTTCAGTTAATTTAATCAACGGGACATACGGTTATATTATATGTGTGATATGATATGTACTGCAACGACAAACTATAACAGAGATCTTAGATGAACCTTGGGACCAAATAATGTCATTAGCCTTGCAACATTATGACAGAAGGGAGACATGCATGGATCCTGAAAGTCCAGACTTAATTTCCATGTTGTCCACTTTTTTTAAGGTATTGTTACTGCATGGAAGCTCAATCAAATAGACATGTAACATTCTTCCTCAATTTGCCATCATTTTAATTTACCAAATAGTGGTAGTATATGTTAAGTAATATTTGAAGAGTTTGATTCCAAATTGAGATAAATCCATTTTTAAACATTTTCAAAAATCATGTATTTTTATTATGTTATCATGTTTTTATTGTGTTTTGTTGTGTAAGTTAGCTGTATTTTTTTTGTTATTATGGCTTAACTCAAAACAAACCAACTGTAGTTTCATTGATATTAATTGGAATGCACAATAAAAAAACATGATTTAAAATTTATTTTTTTTAACTAGAACCAAACTGAAGGGAGAGGTGCCATGGCTCCAGCTTGCTCAAGATTAATCCTTTTGTGTAATTTAATGACATTATTAATCAATTATCAATCAATATTTAATCCTTAACAATGTGTGAGTTGATTTAAGAGTGATTATGAGCAGATCAGTATTTACCCATCCATGCTTATAATTGTTAGTTCCATTTAAAAGAGGTTCCAAAGATTTAGGGGACATGTGTCATTCTAAGGTGTCAAGTACTAAGAATTACAGCCTGCCAGGTGTCTCTGCTGGTATGTGTAAAACTAACAGAGACGGTGCCTTACCTTAATTTCTTACAACAACTCTTATAGTATTAAATCTTAACAGAATGGTTACTTGTGATGGCAGGAAAAACTTCTTATTATGTTTTGAGAACACTGTCTCTGTCTGTGTGAAGAATACAAAGCACAGCAGCCTTGAGGGGTGATTATCTTTTGTCTGACCAATCATCCTGCTTTGCTGTATCAGGATCTGGCCATGCATCTTGGAACCATTGAGGGGAAGATGAATTCCCAAGTATATCAGACAATTCTTCAGAATAATGTGAAAATGTCTGTACATCAGCTGAAACTGTGTAGAAGGTGGGTGATGCAACAGGACAACGACCCAAAACACCGGAGCAAGTCCACAACAGAATGGCTTCAGAAAAACAAAATCCACCTTTTGGAGTGGCCAAGTCAGAGCCCAGACCTCAACCCAATAGAGATGCTATGGATTGACTTGAAGAGGGCCATACACATGAGACGTCCAAAGAATATGACAGAGCGAAAGCAGTTCTGCCAGGAAGAATGGGCTAAAATTCCTCCTCGATGTGCAGGTCTGATCCACAGCTACAGGAAGCGCCTGGTTGAGGTTATTGCTGCCAAGGGGGGTCAACCAGTTATTAATTCTAGGGGTTCACTTACTTTTTCCACTGCCATTTTGAATGTTGAATGAGTGTGTTCAATAAAGACATGTAAGATCAGAATGTTTTTTGTGTTATTTTTAATCACATTATGTTTGTCAATACCCTTGACTTAGATGAAGATGAGATCACATTTTTTGACAAATTTATTCACATTTTTATTAACTTTTTCTTGCCACTGTATAGTATACTGGACATTCTCTACTATAAAGCTTTAGTACAACATTGACTGCTTTTAAAACCACAAACTGTAGAGAAAATGTGCACATACGATTATCACTAATATAAAGTTGCTAAGTGACTTGTTGCTAAGAGTTGGCTTATTAAGACAACCGATTTCCGTAGCTAAGGGATAACTTAGACCTATTAATGTAAGACAATCGGTTTTCTGTTTGTGATGGGAGACTTGTGTTTAAGCTCATATACCTAAAAAGAATTTGAATGGATCATTTGATTTTTGTTTACAGACAAACCTGTTTTGAGTAATAGTTATGGCAGTGATTGGAAACAAATATCCGTACATAGCATATGGCAGACAAATCATTACTTTATTATATACTACTTTATTCCCCAAATTATTATGTTCACAGAAAAGGTATAAGGTGGATCTAAGCTACTTGTTGTTCGAATAATTTTTTTGAAATAAACACTGCTGAACATAAAAAAATAATAATACTATTGTCTGATTGAATTTATGTAGGCTACCAAATAAGCAATTGCACAAAATTCCCTGGAAACTGGAACTTTAATATACCTGGAGCACAGACGTATGATGGCGGTTGTCGTGGTTCTTTTCATTTTATTGGAGATTATGTTAAGCATTGATTATAGCCTGAAATTGATATTAATGGAAAACGTAGGCTATTCCTCAAATAAATAAAAGGGTTGCTCCGGGATCAAAAAGGACGTTGATTCAGGAACGTTTAATGAAATCACTGTACCCCTTTGCACAAACTGTTTGGCCTGTATGTCCTTTTACATTTTTGTCTCAGTCATATAGGTACATTTATTGAATCATCCTTAAGATTTGCAAACCAGTTAATGCATTTCTCAAAAGAGAAATTTTATTATTAGAACATCAGAATGTATGTGTTTATTAAAGAAAATGTTGGACATGAACCATTAAGTAATCTCAATAGAGCAGTGCCTTGCCGCCACCTACAGGCAGTTTTATTCTTATATTTAGTAGTACAGTATTTAGATTGTTAGCACTCCTTCATGTCGGCATTGTTGACAATTTGGTTTATATCAGAGCCCCAGGGCTAAATTGCATAAACATAGCCACTAAATTATGACTGCCTTAATTCTCACAGACTAGCAATTAGTAAGCTTACTTTTCATATTTCAATTACACCAATCTTGTCCTCTTCATGTAACTGAGTTTAAGAAGTTATGACCTGTCTTGAAGAAATAAATTAGATGTCCAACTTGTAAGACTAGTCTAAGTGGTTTATGCAACTGGCCCCTGGTACTAAAGGGCTCTGGTTTATATGAGTTTACTAGAAATTCATAGAATGAATTTTTATAACATAGATATTCAAAGCATAATTAAGTAATGCATACGTTCTATGCTGGGCTTATTTTTATTAATTACTGTATATCTCCTATCTATCAGGGCTTATTTGGCATTGACACCTGCCAAATGCGGGTAGATTTCAGCAGTGGCGGAAAGACTGTCACGCCCACTTGCCGTTTGAATATATATTTTTAATTATACTTTTCAGTCATGCAAAATAATAAACAATGCGCAATGCCACACTGTAACTCAGAGCATTGTTACGTTAGACGAACGAACGTTCTCCACACGCAATTCACACGCACGTGGTCACGTCTGTGAGCTTCGACACGCAATTCACACGCACGTGGTCACGTCTGTGAGCTTGGTCAGTATGGCGCGGGATCCGTGCCAAAACCTAACGACCGACCCAACGGCTAATCGAACGTCTGACGTTTTTTCAACCAGGTGAGAAGCCATGTTTCTATTCAAACACTATACATTGACATTAAAGACACTAAAACCCTAAAACAACTCTTAATTATTTTCCTGTATCCCGCTGTACCTACTTCCCTAAATAAGTTAAACCTTCAGATAAATGTGTTGTGTGCTATTCTAGGCTGTTACATTTACATTTACATTACATTTAGTCATTTAGCAGACGCTTTTATCCAAAGCGACTTACAAATGAGGTAAACAATGGAAGCAATTGGAACAACATAAGATAACAAAATACATAAGTGCAGTAAAACTGGTCAGATAAAGCCTAGCACAGTATACAAAGCTAAGGAAACAACTTAAACAACAACAAACACATTTTAAATTTTTTTTGAGAAAGAGTAGAAAAGAGACAGAAAAGAATAGAAGTCAGTGTTAATGGGTCAGGTGTTGACGGAAGAGATGTGTTTTCAGGCGATTTTTGAAGATGGCTACAGAATCTGCTGATCTTGTAATAATACAGATCCACAGAATTCCCTTGTGTTTATGTATACAAAATAAGGTATAAAAAAACCGTAGCGCAAATAGATCATCTTGTTAGTAGAGCGACTCCAGTGACGCAAGATGTAAAGTTTGTGGCTCAGAGACCGGGATTCGAATCCACCATTTGCCAAACTTGCACATTTATCTTTTCCATCACATGTCAGATCATGAAGACATTAGTTATCAATAAAATTTATTTAAAAGTTTTATTCATAAAGTTTAGCTGTTAGGGTAATGTTAGGAGTAAGTGTAGGGCTTTATTATCTCAATAGGTTACCACCTTTTAATAATTCGTATAAATATAATGATTTACACTGTTATTATTAGCGGCTATTTTATAAGTGAATATAGCAGCATTTCTTAGCCTTATGCTATTTACACTAACCGAAAATAGCTGTATTTTCTTTGGATTCAGTTAGATGTTATATTGGTACCTATAAATAGTGGCAAATAATATTTGCACCTCAGTATTGTAGTGCATTAATAATAACAGTGTAAATCATTATATTTATACAAATTATTGAAAGGTGGTAACCTATTGAGATAATAAAGCCTACACCTACTCCTATCATTACCCTAACACCTACATTTTATAAATAAAACAGAGATAGAAAAAGATAAATGAGCAAGTTTGGCAGATGGTGGTCTCGAAACCCAGTCTCCGGCAATTGAGCCAAATGCTTTACAACTTGCGCCACTGGAGTCGCTATTGAAAACTGCATCTATGGGCTATTTGTACTAATAGACACTACGTTATTGGCAATGCACTACAATATTGATATAAATATTATTTGCCGCTATTTATAGGTACCAATATAACATCCAAAGAAAATACAGCTATTTTTTTTAGTTAGTGTAAATAGCATATCGCTTTGGATAAAAGCGTCTGCCAAATGAATAAATAAATGGTAATGGTTAGGACGGTAACGTAGTTTGTTGGATGATCTGCCGACATCTCTGAAATTAATCTTGGATTTAGTTTAAGATTATGACTGAAGCATATACGCAGTTACAAGAAGATGAAAAAATAAACGTGTTACAACGTGTCTTTACACGTAAAAAACACGTTACAAAGACGACCAGTTACCAGCACTGCCGACCAAGCGCCTTAAGTACACGTTAACAACATGTAAGTACACGTAGAAACGTGTTACATATTATATTCTAAAGATAATTAGTAATTTTATTTTGGCTCTTTGTTTGTATGTGGCTGACATGAAAATGAACGGAGTTTAATCACAGAGTTAAGCCTGTCAATCGGCAGCGTATGTCAGGGAAATAGCCTAAAACAATTAATAATATTAATCAATAATTAAAAGTTAATGAACTAAGGTGCGTATCATGTATTAGGAGGATGCTTTACGTTCGCTTAATGTTGTTAATTTAGGCGCTCTCATCTGCAGCTCTTTAATCCGGACCGCAATTGAATATCCCTATAAATTAAGTTGGATCCTTCTCTGTAGTAGCTATTATAAAAGACCATGTTAAGTTTCCAGTTATTTTGATAGTATACTTATTCTCCCTTAATAAAGGTAACCATGGGATTTTTACGTGAAAGATAATTGATTGTCATTTGTATAACCAGTTAAATGCAAATACCATGGTTAAACTTTTGTTACTGTAGCAAAACAATGGTTGATTACAATATATGTATGTTGATTACATTTAATATAATATTTGCTAGTGAATAAAAATCCATTTTAATCTGCATTTGTGAGTGTGTGTGTGTGTAAAATAAGTGTTATTCATTTTTGGATTTCTTTAATGTGTGTTTACATGCCTGTTTATAAAATACATACAATATAAAAGTCTAACATAAACGTAATCAATTCTGGTTTGTAGTAAACAACTATACAATTATATATTAATATTTTGTAACACTATAGACATTTTGGTTTATAAAATGCCAAGAGAACATTTCTGCTTCAAGGCGCTGACGTCACGCCAGGACGTCACGTGGGTCACCCGCACAAACGTTCGATTAGCCGTTGGGTCGGTCGCTCGGTTTTGGCACGGATCCCGCGCCATAGGTCAGGAAAGAAACGAAACAATCCGAGCGCCATATTTACCGACTTGGTTTAAGAAAACAATTATTCTAGACTTAAATGAGGTATTTCTGAATGAGGTGATAATGCATGTAATGCTTTATAGCGGGGTAGGCAACAACGTTCCTGGAGTGCCACTGTCCTGCAGATCTTAGCTTCAACCCTGGAAGAACATTCTCCTGCCTGTGGCTTTGGTAAACTTGAACACATCCATTAGCTTGTTCAGGTGTGTTTGATTAGAGCTGAAATGTTCTGTGCAGCAGCACTCCAGGAGCGACATTGCCTATCCCTGCTATATAGGTTATAAGCTGGATTTTGAACTGTATACAGACCTCAGCACACACTGGAACTGGGAATATTGGATTCAGGATTCTCCAGTTGCATGGCATAACATCAGGTTAGGTTGAAGCTGGGTCTGTTGGCACCACCTGTCCACAGCAGTGTGTGTCAGGATGAGTAGTGTACATGATAGGCCGTGTGTAGGTGACATTATACCCTAGAAGATTGACATCTCAACAGGCCAGTTAGAGAGTGGGATGCACCTACAAAAATGACTGTACAAAACAAAAAGAAAGAAAAAATGCCCACAGGGATGTAAGTGTAATAATTGAATAAATGCATTTTTTTACAATAATTTTATTCATTGCCTTCTCTTCTATGTAGACGAGTGAGTTAATATAAGCCATTGTTGTTTTAGGATAAAAGAATGAACACTGATATATAAATATCTTCTAACACAAAGTGGTCATGTCAACAATCTAGCATGCATTATCACCACCTGTCATGTTTTCTAAAATTAAAATTCTAATCACACCATATAATTGAATACTGTGCATAGCATCACATCTGCAAAACATAAACATTTTAATGACAAAATTGTTCAATCTTCCTTCTGTTTTCATAATTTGCAGACAGGCAGAATCTGCATTTGAAAAATCTAAGGCCGGTATTAAATACAGACATAAACTAATAATTTATTTACCAGCAAGCAAACAGGCAGGACAAAGATGGCAAAACAGAAAGGACAGCACACAGGCTGATGTGGATCAGCAGCATCTGGAACCTGAATGAAAAGAAGCACAATGAGGGGCAAAGCTGATGGGGCCACAGGCAGGAGGCAGTGCAGCTAAAAGAAGAAAAGAGCAGAAAGAATGGAGTTTTCCTCATACACATATGAGCACAAAGTAAAACTTGAATGTTAGAAGGCAACCTGCATACTTTTACACATTTATCAGCTGAAATATTATTTTTAGAATTTGAAGTTACAATTTTAAACCACTTTAAATAACAGAAAAGATGTAATTGCGTCACACTAGAGTGTAACTGGGAAAGCTTAAGAATAATGGTGGTGGCGGCCATATGGAGAAAAAAGAGTGTAAATCATTTGATGAGCATGAACATTACATTTACATTTACATTTATTCATTTGGCAGACGCTTTTATCCAAAGCGACTTACAATTGAGGAAAACAGCAAGCGATTCGTCTAAGTAAGCAATATTCACGAGAGGTGCTAGTAATACAAGGTTTCAAATACAACGTCAAGATAGTATAACATGCATGTATTAAAGCTGCAAATGTATAAAGCTTGTAGTCAGATACTGGGAGATCAGATGCTCTGTGGGCATTTTAGCAATAAAGGTTGATCATTTGACATCTACAACCTTACATCTACAACATCTACAACCTTACGAATCGCTTGCTGTTTTCCTCAATTGTAAGTCGCTTTGGATAAAAGCGTCTGCCAAATGAATAAATGTAAATGTAAATGTTTAAGAAAAGCATTGGACCCTGGGTGACAGGATCTGCTTACGTCTCTCTTCTAAGTTGCTTTCATAAAAAAATAAAATGCATATGCCATTAAGAAAATTACCCATGGTTTAAGTACAAATAAACAGTTAAACCATAGTTAGCACAAACTATGGTTTTGCTACTGTAACTATAGTATAGATTAACCATGGTATTTGTAGTAAAACGTTATACAAAATGTAATTAATCCACCAATAAGAAAATATTACCACACTTTTACTATAAGTGTGGTAATATCTGTTATCTGTAAGCACCTGGGGTCTGAGAGTAACGCAATTTCAATCCTCCATTTGTATGTACTGTACTTGTGGCAGAATTGACAATAAAGCTGACTTTGATAATTAAAAAAGATACAATAAATAAAAAATCGAACTATATTTTATTAAGAACGTAAGAAAAAAAGCATCATAGAATAATAAAACTGCTAAATTACATAGTGTCTCACAAATAAAAATCAGGAACAAGTGATAAGGATATTATAAAACGCTGACTTTACATTTAAACCTATGAACATGAATCGCTGTGAATCCCTCAAAAGCGGGGTACTGACACTAAAAGAGCTAAACCGGCATCAAGACTTGTCTATTTTCATATCAGCCACATACAAACAACTGGCCAAAACAAAATGTTAATGTTTTTTTATTAAAGTCCTATAACACGTCTTAATAACGTGTTTTTCACGTGTAAGAACACGTTTGTATTTTTCTTACCTTTATTTAACTTTGTATGCTTCAGTATCCTCCAACTAATCCATTTGTATTAATGTAATGGCTGGTTTAGAAAGTTATGTGCCGTAAATTATTATTAAAATTAAATAAAGTGTAATACTTCTTCTGGGTTTATGGCGGGTGGTTGTGAACCAATTTTAGAGGTGCATACCGCCACCTACTGTGATGGAGTGTGAAGAGAATTATTTATATTTATCTGTATTCTATTGACTAATCCATTGCTCCTCATAAACCTCCATAATGCACTCATCCGTCTACATTCGGGCCATCATTTGCTTAATGTAAATTGTAAATGCTCTAATTATTTCAGTATCATCCTTTTCATTTCATATGCAGGACAAAACAGAACAACCACACAGACGTGGAGAAGCAACTGAAACACCACTAGACTTACGACCACTGCCACCTAGTGTTTATTTAAAAAAAAGGCATCCTATTTTAGTCTGGCGTCCAACAGTGATGAATTTTGACTGCATGTATACTAGTGAACACACATTTTATTATTTTTTATTAATATGAATATTAATTAAATTATAATATATATTATGGGCTGATGTGGGATTTTTTTAAAATCTTTTGTTACTAGCTAATAACAAAATGTATTCGGCACGGCAGTGATTTGTAAAAGATTGTGTGAAAAGACAAACCGTGGGAACTCTTTTTACCAGGACCATCTGCCTAATTGTTTGGTGTTTCTAGAGCAGCAGTTATAACAATTATTGATTTTCTTTAACCTCCTTGATGTAAATGTAGGACATTCTAATAGATGAATGGCATAACTTTCCACTGGAGACTAATTTCAATTTTAAGTAAATAAGGATTTGAAAAGTAATCTTGAATTTGCAAATGACATCACCTAGCCCTTGCAGACTTGCAGGATATAGATGTAACGGCTCCCGCCTCTACGCCGGACACGCTCTCCGCATCTACATCCACAGCCCGATTCACCCGTTCACTTTCACTGGACTTCTAATGGACTTCACTTCCCAGCATGCACCGCACTTTACTCCCGCCATTTTGATTTGGACTTGCACCTGTTCTGTGTTACACTTGTATTTAGTTGTCATTTGAGTTCAGTTCTTTGTCCGGTCTAGTTGTAAATCTGTGTAGCGTTAAGCGTCATGGTACTTGTAGTTGCATGTACCTGTTTTTGGATATACTTACCTGAGAATTTACTTGAGTGAATTACCTGAGTTGATTACCTGTTTGGATTCACTTGCCTGATAACTTGACTGTGTGGATTACCTTTGCCTTTGTGACTGTGTTAATTTATCATTATTAAATACTCACTAACCATCATTCATCTTGTGGTGTGCTCACCTACCAGTTTCCCCATACCATTACAATAGAGACAGTATAAAACTGATTTATTGGACATCTATTTACTCACACTGGTATCTGAGCAAATAACAGTAATCATCAATATATTATTTTTGGTTGTTTTGTATGGCGTGAACACACCTCTCTGTCTGGTTTTAAGGTTCAAGTTTTCATTTTTGCATCATTCTCAGCCATTCCACCTCCATCAGCTTCCTGAATTTTGTGGTGCTCATTGCACTTTTGCCTGCCTGCCTTGCCTGCCTGTTCAAGCCGCTGTCCTTTACTATTGTTCATTCTCAATCTCCTATCTTGATTTTCTGACAGGTAGAAGTAGGTTGGGGGAGAGTCTTGTATTTTTATACAAAATACAAAAACACAAAATATTCCGCCACCAACTGTGGATCATGAACCAATACTACAACACAATACAAAATCAAAATCTTCTGGAGGTTTGTACAGCCCACTTGTGGCCAAAGTCCCGCCCATCTGCAGCTAGCTATGACCTCCGCTGATACCCATCTCGCCTACTCTGTCTATAGGTAGCGCTGGCCCTGCGCATGCATGCATGCACACAATCGTTCTGTCACTGAATAGAGAAATTGTCATAATAATAAGTATTTAATGCCTGTAATGTCAATGTATAATCTTAAAAAAACACTAATTTTGAGACGTTGACGTCACATGGGTCACCCGCACAATAGTTCAAGACGTCCAGTCAGACATTTGATTAGACGGTTGGTAGGTAGGTCGGTCGATCGGACGTTAGGTCTTGGCATGGAGTACCCGCCATAAGGCGTCATGTAAGGCGACGTACCTAGTTTAGACGTAGTTAGTACACATATATTTTAAATAAATTTCTAACATGCACCGTCATAATGTCACTGCCAGTAGACATTTCTACCGTGACGTTGCCGCCGGTCTTTCGTCTGCATTCCATATTAAATCCATTCAAAACTCCACACGGACTAATGGCGACGGGAGGGTAGGCTGCTCCTTCTCCTGGTTAGGCTTCGGATTGGCACATTTCAGATGCCATAGCCGAGTGCCTATTGCTGCTGCCTGGCAACCGAAGGTCTTTTCTTAGAAGAACCGGAATAATTTTAGAAGATTGACCGTGGTGTGTGACAGGGAGGCTGGCTGGTTATATGCTCCGGCTTCTCTCGAACCTTGTTAATCAAACATTTCCTGACTGTCGAAAAACTGGTTTTAAAAGCATGCATCAGGTATTTTAAAATGTCCTTGGTGTGTTTGTTGATTTTGTGTAATTAAAAAAAACTTTTGTAGCATTTTTTATGAAAGTTAAGACTTAAGGTGTCTGAAAACATCATGTTGTGTAACTGTGAAAACATGAGAAATATTAACTTTTTTATCCACTTAGATAGAATGTAAACAACTAATAAAAACAAATAATTTATTTTGAAATAGCTCATAAAAGTAGATTTTATTTAAGTTATCTCTAAATAAAAATTTTATGCATTTTTGCCACATTATTATTATTGGGACATATGCTAAAAGTGCCTTTGTTTAATCTTTGACAAATTATGTAAAAATGGCTAAAACCCATATTAATACACTTAAGTAGGTGACTTTATTTTATTCCACATCAATGTTCCTGTATATAATATTTGTTTAAAAAAACTGGTTACACCAGTTTACACAAACCGGTTACACCACCTGACCATGTTGTTTCAACAGCCAAAGGATAGTGTGTATTGAATAAATTAACAATTTCAGCTGATGTGGTTTAATTTTTTAAGTGCTGAAAAAAAATCTGCCAACAACAAATCAGTGTAAAATCATATGTTCAGAAATTGAGAAAAAAATTCTGGTTATGTATTTTGAACTGCTTCCAGTCATCAGTGGTGAGTTTTGCAAGTGATGCAAGTTTAAAGGTTCTGGCTCAGATATTACATGCAGAACATCACACCTGTAGTAGAAAAGGAGGTCAGCTGGATGAGGCCAGGTAAAACATTCTTCCCACCTAGCTGTTGCATGCAGCTCACTTCCACTTCTTCACCCACCACCTGGATGACCTGTCCATTCTATATAACATTCATACGGTTATATAGTATGAATTATAAAATTATTATTTAATTAATTATTTTTATAGAATTATAAAAAAACTGTATTTTACTAATGTAAATTCATTGCTTCGGAAATATAAGGCTCTAACTCAAAGGTTCTCAACAGGCGGCCCGCGGGCCGCATCAGGCCCGTTGCCCTTTAAATTGTGGCCCGCAGCAGTGCTGACTGATCAGCTAGTATTGCGAGACGCCCACCAGAAAACCAATCCAACCGTCTCCATTGACTTTGTTTTACGGGAAGCTGCCCCTCGTCATTTCTGACTTATAAAAAAACAGAAATATGTTTAAAGATTGGTTTGTGCAATTTGTGCAGTAGACGAGCTAAAAAAAAAACAGAACCACGTTTTTTAAGATGTCGACCCCCCCAAAAAAGAATGTTTAAAGACGTTGAGTGGAGTGCAACATGGTCATATTGTCATTTTTTTAACTGAAACGATGGTGGGACAAACTGTAAGCTATATTAGCTAATATTAGCATTCGCAAACATAACTTTATTGCATAGCTTTCTGCTTTATCCACATTCTAACAAGTACAAAATGCTACAGTTAGCTTAGCTTACTGAAATATAATATATAAAACTGACATTTGGATTATCTGATTTACCAGTGACAAAATGTTTACTGCAAACGTATCGTTAGGCATACTGTGCGTCAGGATCCCGCAATTTGCCTGTATTCACTTTTGTGTCTTTAAAAGTTTGTTTATTGGGGTCAATAGCTTATTAAAACGCGGTTTTGTGTTTTTTTTTTAGCTTGTTTACTGCACAAATTGTCGCAAACAAGTCTTTAAACATTTTTCAGTTTTTTGTTATAATTCAGAAATTACGAGAAGGCAGCTTCCCGCAATACACAGTCAAAGGAGACGGTTGCATTGTTTCCCCCCTGGTGTGGGCGTGGCCTAAATGCCTAATTTTATGCAACCTATCGCGAGACTAACATTAGTCTGTGAAACCGCCAAATCAGGCTAACTTATTTAATGATTAATGTAAAGGCTAAGAATTAATGTGTAAATATAGTTTTCTCATACTCTTTTACAGTGCTAAAACCTGGTTTAAATGGAAAAACATGTTCAAATATATTAATATAATACCCTCTGTGGCCCTCTGTATCTTATGTGGTTGAAATGTGGCCCTTCAGGCCCCTGAAGTTGAGTACCTCTGCTCTAACTGATATTTTTGTCAAATTTCAGTTCTTATTTTTATTCTGTGACAACCTATTTACACTGATGCATTGATGCTGTTCTTCACGTTTTATACATTTTGGGAGTTATAGAATACAAAGTCAAATGGAATGCAAAAACTTTGAAGCTCAATATCTCAGAACTGCTCAGAATGCATATAGAACCTGTGATGAATTGTAATCTTTGGTAAACATTTCTTTACTCACTGAATTTATGTTGAACATTTTAAAAACACTAATGTTGTGCAACATAATTATTTTATCCTAAACTTAAAAATCTTTAACACTACAGTTGTGGATAAAGCACCACTTTCTCACAACAAATATAACATTAAACACTTAAAAAATTGTTCCAAGTAATAGTTTAGTTTACTTAACATGTTTAATTAGCATCATAATCTCGTGATATTTGACTAAATGGTCTCCTAACAAAAAGATTTATGATAGAAGTCAAAGGGTGTAACCGGTCACACCATTTGACATTTGACAGGCATAAATTGACACCTATCTAATCACATATGACCTTAATGGGAAGATTTCAAATTAAATTTGAAACAATTTTTTATAATGGTAAATTATCAATGTATATCTGGGGTCATACATTTGACATGCATACCGAAGAATACCCGACCACACCCTAAAAATGTCAATTTTTTTCACATTTAAAAAGAGTCACCAGGGGTTCTTGATTTAATTTCCTCTTATATGTCTTCTTGCACAATATTAACATATTTGCTCCTTAAATGGTCGTTACACCACCCTGACACTTCATGAATTTCACCTGACTCCCCTGATTCCCCAAATTAATTATAATATTCAGAACAATGGTGTTTTGTTACTTTTACTTACTATTAAATACATAAATTATGCCCAGCTAGCTGAAATGGTGTTTAAATGAACATTAATCATAACAGCAACAGTTTGGAAAGGGGTATTTTCTATGAAAATGCCTGTGTATGAGACGAGGTTAAAAAAAGAAATAATTGATTCAGTTGGTGTGGAAGTTGACTGGTCTGCATAAAGCCAAGTCCTGAACCCAGCTGAACACCTTTTGGTGTAATTTTAAATGCAGACTTTGAGCAAAAACTCATTACCAAACACCAATAACTTGTGCACAGGAGTCGTCATTTTTAAAAAAAATAGGAAAAGGGGGTTTTGAAACCGTTTTAAATTGCATTTCTACAAATGGCATTGGAAGGAATTTTGTTTCCATCTCGGTTGCAACAGTTTTGAAAGCACCTTTTTTCTGTTCCAAATTGGATTTACCCCTGTGTACAAGCCATTGATGTGGAGTGATGATTTTTTTGCTCAAAGACTGCATTTAAAGTCACACCAAATGTGTTCAGGACTTGCTTTATGCAGACCAATCAAGTTCTTCCACACTGACTGAATACATTTTTTCTTTCTGAACCTTGTCTCAGGGGCATTGTTATGTTGGAATAGAAAATACACCTTTCCATACTGTTGCTAATTTACATTTACGCATTTGGCAGACACTTTTATCCAAAGCGACTTACATTACATTGTACTATACATTTGTACATTTTGTATAGTAAGCAAGTGGGGGTTAGGTGCCTTGTTCAAGGGCACCTCAGCCATTACCCACCAGCCCTGAGAATCAAACCAGCAACCTTCTGATCATGAGTCCAACTCTCTAACCACTGGGCCACAACTGCTAATAAATTTAAAGCACACAGTTCCATAGAATATCATGATATGCAGCAGCATTAAGTTTTGTACTCATGGAAATTCATGAAAGTCATTTAACTGGTACACAAAATGTGAACAATATCTAGTCTAGTCATTATCTTAATCACTTGGTTCCCCCTATTGGCTGGTGCCCCAGGGCACTCGCCCAATTCGTCTATGGATAATCCGGCCCTGATGCCATGATGTACACAAATGAAATATTGAATTTTAAACGCACTTCAACCAATTAAACAAAAAAATGTAATTTCCTTTTTAAACTATTATGTGGAAACATTATTTTAGAGTACATAGGTTAAAACAGTCAAGCAGTAAATAAATTAACCAACTTGTAACAAGGATGCTGAGGCCGTGTTAGAATTCATGTGCGGTAGTTTTGCCAGAATATCACTTTACCTCTACCATACTTTTTACAAACTTAGATCATTTGTGATTCAGGCTGTCATACTTTCTTGCATTGTCTTGAGCCTTCACTGCCAGCTATAAACTATATTGTTAGTAGCCTGGATAAGCCACAGTCATATCGCCCTCTAATGGATGTAAAATGCTCTGCAGAAGATGTATATTGTTTAGTGTTCATTAACATCTCAAAAACTCGTGGAAAACGCAAGATGCGCCGCTTTCTCACAATCTCCTGTTGCTCGCACTCGTAAGTTATATTTGTGGAAGACAGAGAGCCGCGAGTTTAAAACGCGTGCATGTCTTTTTTTATTGAAATATAGAAATTCATGCACATCCCCACCACTTTTAAAAACAACTTTACGCCACTGAATGCGCATATGTCCATCTCGCGAATGTACTGTCTTCTGCCATTTGCCGCGTTTCCACTGGCCAGTGCCAAGTACACCTGTCTGCAGCCTGCAGTATGGGGCGATGCCACACATTGGGGCGGAGCCCAACGTTGTGTTCCGCCCCCAACGTGTCTCATTGGTTAGCGCGCGGGGTCGACCAGTGTGCGCTAGGGCTTACAGTGAACCGGGCGGGGCTAATAGCCTCAGACCTTGAGCTCAGAGGCTGAAATCATGCCGCGTTACAAAATACAAAGTTCCACTAGCGAGAGGGAGATGAATCAATCCACACACGTCTATTCACTGACCACGAACTGGAAATAGAACTTAACTTGCAGGATTTTTGATTTGTTAATGTCTCGCGGGCGAAAAGTTGGTTGTAACGAAACGCGTTACTGAACATGTACAGAGTAAAATATTACTGAAAATTGATTAGTAATGCCTTACACTACTGCGTTACAGCAAAAGGTAATACGTTACTGTAATACATTACTTTTGTAATGCATTACTCCCAACACTGAACATCATAATATTAAAACACTGACAGGGATCATTTTCTGCAAATTACATACTTTTATTTAATTAAAGTTTTAAATAATTATTTAAAAATGTCCAGCTGTTACAGGCACACAATGAATCTCGGGATAACCGAGGCTGTTAAGGATCCATTCGTCGTGGCCTTAAAATCTGGGAAAATAAGGTCGCATTTTGAGGCTGCATTTGAAGCCCTCTTTGAATTGGGACAGCCTTACCAGCCTTCAGTCGTGCTGCTGTGTTGCAATCGATCTTGAAATGCAACCTTCGAAGCATGCAGCCCCTGGAGGGCTCAAGATGGCAGAGTTAGTAGTTGTATGTTTTGGAGCTGAGAATGAAAGTAGGGTTTACTCATGTAAAAAAGGGCTTACTATTTAAAAGTTGCAAAAATGAGTTTATCAAAAGTAATAGCAAGTATATGTGGCATTTATTAAATTGGAGTCATATCTGTAATAATTCTTGAAAAGGTTCTATTCCATTGCTGACACTGCTAGTGTTAGAAAGACGTCATAATGGTGAACTTTGAAGAAATGGAGATTGAATCGGCTGCAAAGGAAAAAAGGCAAGTGCAAGAAGCTTGCTGTACCTCTGACCCAAACACACCAATTAAATATTCCCCCATAAAGCTAAGACCATTGAAAGAAACGAACCATTGATGTAAACTGCAGGAAAATATCATAAGGATCTTGACTGCTAAAATTGATGCGAGAGCTGATCAAACTGCAGTTAAACAGAATACATTGCAAATTGAAGATATTAAGAAATCTCTTAAAAGTTGCCAATAAATATGTAGCAGATTTGAAAAAGGAAAATGTGTGCCTTAAAGTCCTGTGTTCTTACTTTCAAATAATTATCTCAGAAATGGAGCAAAAAATAAATGATGCAGAATGGTACAAAAGACGCTGGAACCTGAAATCAGATGAGAACATTAAAGGGATCATGAAGGACATATGCAGACAAGTTCTTCCAGAGGCACAGCACAGTCTTACAATTGATGCTATTGATGTAGTACAGGATTGCCAGAAGGAAGAACAGTACCCCCAACTATGGCCTCTTGTTGAAAAGGCACGAAAAGAAGGGAAACGGGTGCATTTTGCTGCCAACATAGCAGACGGACTCAGCCCAAATGTGGTCTCAGGATGGCACTGCTGGCGCACTGCCGGCACTGGCATGCAACATGTCGGCCAAGTGTGGGCCATGTGTGGCAGTGATGGTACTGGATGCATGACAGCAGACAACATTTGGGCCGATTGTGGATGGGAGGTGTGTGGCTCAAGATCGGCATAGTGATTGTGGGCCACATTTAAATTGATTAAATTGATTTACTATGAATAATTATAGAAATTTGAGGATTTAGGCTTGCTTTAGAGGATTTAGAAAATGTTTTCTTAAATTATTTTTTTTAAAGAAAAATGTAGTTTTGTAATGGTAAAAACTTTAAAATCACTTTTTCTCTCTCTCTCTCTCTCTCTCTCTCTCTCTCTCTCTCTCTCTCTCTCTCTCTGACAGACACAGTATGCACACAGAAATATAAATATAAATATAATTGTCATATCATATTTGATAAAATTCTAATATATTATCAAAATGTGTAGAAGCACCACCTTATTCTGCTCTTTGAATGTAAATACATTTTGTCATTAGCAATTATGCGATTGCCATGGTAACAGTGGCTTCTCATCTGATTGGTGGATGAGGTCACGTGAGGTTGGAATTAATTATGGGATATCCCTGCTGAAGATTTCAATCTTCTTCAAAGACTGATGCAGGTAAGTGAAGCTGTTATGGTGTATAATCTAACGGTTAGTACATAGCTAACGAGATATTTTATATGTGTACTTGCACTTTGCTCTCCAAACAGATCAGTGTTATTGTATCAGAACTTTCGCGTTGCATATGGTTGTTTCGTCCACATTTGGTTTCCTATTCAGCTTAAAAATAAATGACAGTTATTGTTCTGCACCTCTAACACACCGTTATGTATACTTTATGTGGTTATGATGACAAAAAGTAAAAAAGTTACATGAAGTGATCTGCCTTACGCCGGTTTCATACAGCAGGCGTAAGCAGAGCGTATGCGGAGCAGAAGCAGCGCGTCTACAGGCGGAGCGTTTACAGCGCGCACCCCTTGTGCTTTCATACTGGAAGCGTTTAAAGCACTTACGCGCTTTAAAGGGAAAATATTACTTTTCCCTGTTAATCCGTGTGCATTTTGACCATAAAGAGTGCACTATCGCTTTAATTGAGCGGGAGCAGCGCAGCAAAAATAGACTCGACGCCGAATTGATCGCTGCGATGCTGCTGCAGCGCCGCTGCTGCTACGCGAGCACGCTCTGCTTCCCGCTTGGAGCGGGCGCGAGTAGGACCAGTCACACCTGTCCTCCTTGTTAAAGCTCTAAATTTATAGTCTTGTGGACAGGATTGTGACAGTATCATGTAGCTCGAAATCACACAGATTGAGATGAAAACATAGTAATTTCATCATAAATGCATGTAATTAAAAAGCCAATAGTTTTTACAGTCATCTTATTGCTTTGATTTCAAAATAATGAGTTCTGAGGACAGCCTGACCTTTTAAAAAGAGACAGGCTCTTTTTTTTTTAAAGGCAAAGGGGGAGGCGTCGCTGCACTTTGCAATAATAATTTTAGCATTACTCAAAAGTTTTTTTTAATTCAATTCAGAATAAGCAGACAGAGTCCTTGTCGTTGGTGATTTTAACATCCATCTAGATAATGGTACAGATGTTCTGGGACTGTCTTTTAATGACATTCTGAATTCTATAGGCGTTAGACAACACGTGACCGGACCCACTCACCTTCGTAATCATACTTTAGATTTAATACTGTCATACAGTATAAATGTGGACAACGTTAAAATTCTTCAGCAGAGCGAAGACATCTTCAGATCTTTATCTTGTATTATGTATGGTCCACCTGTCTATTTCTGCAAATCAAACTCCATGTTACAAATATGGTAGAACAGTAACCTCTACTACCTTCTAGTTCTATGATTCGTTTTTCAATAATCCGCCTGAATTGTCTCTATTCCCTAGCTAGCATATCTGATAACTTAGAAGACCTTGATATCCTCACCGAGAATATTAACTTTGTCTTCTCAGAAACTAGTGTCATGAGAGAAGACATCTGGGCTGCGTTTCCCAAAAGCATCGTAAGCCTACGATGATCGTAGCTCCATTGGCGACAATGGCTCTAAAATCAACTTAAGGCTACAATGCTTTTGGGAAACGCAGCCCTGGTCCTATAGATTATCCAGGATGACAGACAGACAATATAGACCTAGTTAAAACCAATAGGTCTTTGGTTGTTGTGTCCTTTTTGTGATTCTCCCCTCGTCCTCACTTTCCTGAAACAATACAATCACACACATACAAAACCCTCAAGGCTAGAGAGCTTAGAGTGCATGCTAGCAGAAGATGTCTTTAAACATGATGATAAGATGTCCTTCCTACAGTCACAATGACCTGTTAGAAATAGAGGCCTAAGCATGAGAGACTCTAACAGTGAATTTTTGCTTTCTACTTTTTATTGTTAATATCATATTCAGAGATAAAAAGGGTAAAATATTGATGTATATTACTCATACTCAAATCATATATTTCAAATAGGATAATGCTGATTAATAATTGATTAATATCACAACTGTGGCAAGGGGGCATGGCCAGGGCCGCATTAAGACTGTGAGGGGCCCCTGGGCTTTACCTCTTGAGGGGCCCTTCATCCACCAGAATTGCAGCCTGCATTCACACAATCTTGATAACCACAAAGTGCAAGTTAACAGTCTTTTTATGCCATTAACAAAATATCTAAACCAATAAGTCATGTAAAATATACCAAAATATCACTGCATTAACTATGCACATAGTCATAGATAATAATACAGCTCCACAGAATTCCCTTGTGTTTATGTATAAAAAATAAATGATCTAATTGTCAGTTAAAAAATGGTTTTTAAAATATTATGCTTATATTAAAGTTTTTGGAAACATATGGAGCCCCTTAAGGGACATGGTTGGGAAAGAAACAGAGGAAAGAAAACAATATTTTTGCATTATCTCGCAAACATATTACGTTATCTCGCAATTTTGTGATCCCGCTCCGTAGGGTACATTATCGTGAGCTAAACGTTGTTATAACACAAATAACATAATTCCTTAGAACAAGGATCTACAACCTAGTCTTCCACAAAATGAGTCTTATAATAATAACTGATCACTATGAGCAGGAGACATGGACAAGTCTGAAGGGGCCGTCTGCAAAGTAAACCTGAAAAGCGTTACTACAAAAATAGTAATTAACTTCTATGTTACACACTGTGGTGTGACCAAATTCAGTTTACACATCAATGCTCTCTGAATTTTAACTGATTTTAGTTATACTACAGGATGTAACACTGAAGTTAATGACCTAATGATCTTCGGTTTATGCACTTTGCAGACGATCTCTTAGGTCTTGTCTCCGCCGCCTGAGATCAATACAAGGCTCTTCTTGAGGAAATTTAAGTTGTCACGTTAGCTCATTGTTTTCATTACATAGAATGAGATGTAATTTGTTTTACAAGAACGTTTAGCTTCCGAGTTATTGGTCCGGGAATTATACGAATTATAAGGTAATTAATAGCATATACACTTAAGCCCTGGATGCTATGCGGATTTGTTTTTATATATCGTGGCCACATATTGAGAACTCGTTCCCACGATTTACTAAAACGTTCCCACGTTTTGCTAAATCGTGCCCGAGTTTTATTATTACGTTCCCTCGATTTACGCACGTTGTAGGCTACTACCTCGTTCTTTTAACGTGTTCTCTCACGCGCACACACGCGCTTACAGCGTGGATAAAGCACGTTTATTGGCTCAACGTAACAATCTGTCTGCTGCAAATATTGAAATATTGCAGCACAACCAGGCAACAAGCAGACGCGTGATTTCTGTCTTTCGAGCTTTATTTATTATAACATTGATTGGGTTGTATTCTTCAAGTCCTTGTGAACTTGCATTACAAATAAACAAATGGACTTCGGAGATTGTGCTGCATGAACATTCTTTAAATGGTTATGTGTCATGAACAAAGCGGGCTAGAGGCTCAGATGCGGGAAAAACTGCTTTTATTGCCAGCCAGGAAATCACAAAAAAAAAAAAAAATAATAATAATAAAAAGTAATCCAAACAACGTCCCCGGGAAGAGAAGCTCGACCCGTACTCAGAGGAGATAAGTAATCCGTCAAGAGCAGTGCTGCGGTCTCGACTGGTCCGACTCCGCGAAGGAGAGAAATCTCAGAAGGATGAAAGGCGGGGAGACGATCTCGACCCGCGACTCCAATGGAGAGAAAATCCGAAAAACCAGCTGAGTTCGAAGACTGGGATGACGCTCCTCGAGATAACCCGGATGATGCCGCGCCGCCGCGGACGGGGAGTCTGGGACGCCACCGGGAGGGGAACACTGGCCAGGGAGAAGCACAGAACACGAGGCGGGGTGAAACGAAAAAGGTCAGCAAAGATTAACAAAAAGCCACTACTAGGCGTTAAAACCAAAACTGAGGTAAGGCGCTCAAACGGAAAGCAAAAACAAAAACCAAGGTTAATAAATGTCGAACCTATGACAAAACTAGACCAGACTTCTGACTTCAAGACCAGGAGATCTGAACGTGTAACGCAACGGACTGACAACCGAGACAAGAGGGGAACATAAAGGAGAAACCTAATCGCGGCAACAAGCCGCACGCGATAAGCTACAGGTGTGTAGAGTGAGTAGTGATGGGGAACCGGTGAACGGGGGAAAGCCTGAAGGGAGACACAGGGCGGGGTGAATGACGCAGACAACCGAGCACATGGCGAGCTGTCACAACAGCAACACGCACGTGCTCGACAGGGAGACAGAGACACCCCCATGTCAGCAAGAGAGACCGACCCACGGGGATCCTGACAATATGTGCCAAACCTTTTAAATGTCAGGACCCTTTTTAATAGAAATATAGAAGAAATACACGTTCCTTTTTAGGTTTGCACAATGGCAAAAAAAATCATGATTTTTATTATTCCTAATATAATAATTGAATATTAGATTTAACATTAAGTAGAAAATTTGAACATTATGTATAACTAAAGCAATTAAATGTAATTTAATATAAACATCCAAATAAACTGCAAATATCTGAAATATTTTATGATGTTGCATAGCCTTCAAAATAGGTCTATTTAATTTCAAACACATTTAGGCTATTTAAACTCATCAGGGCTGCATTTCCCAAAAGCATCGTAGCCTTAAGTTGATATTAGAGCCATTGTCACCAATGGAGCTATGATCATCGTAGGTGTAGGCTACGATACTTTTGGGAAACTCAGCCCAAAACTGTACGAGGAAATTCGTTGTTACTAAAAAGGATTAAAAATATGTTATAAAAAGGTGTTATATTTGCAGCATACAGATTGTTCCGTTGAGCGTGCAGAAACGCGGACGTGTAGAAACACATTAAGACAACATAGCCTATAATATAATCTCTAACGTGTTTACAGCTCGGATAAAGCACACGTTCACATTTGTGCATTTGTAATCTAAGAATAAAACCTAAACTATGTTATAATAAACACAGAAATTCTTGAAAGACAGATATCACGCGTCTGCTGGTTGCGTGGTTGCACTTCAATATTTCAATGTGGAGCTCACGTGCATTAACTTGCGTGCGTTGTTTTGCATGTGCATGTTTTTATTGTTTTAACTAATTAAATATATGTGCATTGTCCGTATACAATTTACTAATAATTTTAAATTAATGAAAAACAAAATTACAGACATGTAATTAATAAATATATATTTAATTAATGCACATATTATTCTTATTTAAGATGTTCATTTATATAATTTCGTCAATGTTGCGTAGTCTTCAAAGGTCAACTTTATTTTATAAACATTTATTAAACTCATCAGAACTGTGGATGAAATATGTTGTTACAAAATAAAATAATATGTAATCAATTTTTTTTTATTTTTTATATTTGCAGCAGACAGAGCCCTGCGTTGAGCCCATAAACGTGCTTTATCCATGATGTAAACAAACGCATTAGAACAAGGTAGTACAACGATTTACGTAAAACGAGGGGACAAAATAAAACGTGGGAATGTTTTTGAAAATCGTGGGAACGAGTTCTTAATTCCTGGCCACGATATAAATATTTTTCCGCATACCATATAGGGCTCCGTCAATCCAAATAAAATGCAGCTGTTTTTATTTTGTGTAGAGCAGATCTGTACCGGTTCAAAGGAAGAAAGAAAAAAATACATGTTCCGCTTTACTTGTGCTTGTGCGTTTATTTACTGTTCGACAAAGTTCAAAACAATACCCGCGTTTTCACAAACAAAAAGACAGTTAGTCGTAGCTCTCTCATGATGTTCAGCATATGTGCAGAAGTCCTCACATCAGTTTCTCTCTCTCAGCTTTTCACTTTTTCGCTGCTTTTTCACCGAAGCCACTCACTGCCACAAGACACTGGGTGTGTTTTTTGCACATCTTCAGCTGCCGCAGACTCCGCTAAACCCTGCCACAATATCGCTAAGAAATGCTGCTAATTGCAGGCAGTGTAACTTAAATAGACACTCCATAATTTTTTTTGACATCACTGAGGCCCCCAACAGCTTGGGGCCGTGGGCTTAAGCCCAGGTAAACCCGTGCATTAATGCGGCCCTGGGCGTGGCCACTCTCTGTCAAGTGTGGCTTCTAACCAGGGCTGCGTTCAGCCCCGACAAAACGTTGCAAAACGTTTTTTAAACAGAAACGTTGGTGCATTGAACACTCTGTTCTGATGACAACTACATCATATGTTGATATGCTATGTTTTTACTATAAAACTCTTACGACAAACATGTCTTCTAATATCTTCTATTGTTCCGTATACCGAGCTGCAGCGGACACATTTGTAAACGACTTTACTTGGACTCATTGTGCATGCTGTCTCTTTAATACCACGTGGTTTATATACATGTTGCTGCTGATTGGGCTGATACGTTTGACACACCCACCCAACAAGAGAAAACGGATCTCAAACCAGGCCCACAGGATTTTGTGAATTACAATCGCAGCTTCCGATGGTGTCAAAAACACAATTACACCCACCCAAAAATGCAGCAGTGCTGTCCCAAATTATTTAAATAGGGAAAATACTCACCAGCCGATTCTGAAATCATACCCCCGAACTCTTTTTGGAGGGAGGGAGAGATGCTTTTCAGCCGCTTGGTATCAGTCAAGACCGTGGCTCGAATATTCCGTAGAGCGTGATGCATGCTTTTGTTTTCCATGTCGAGTGTGCTTTCTCCGAAAATGACACTTTTGTTTCGGCAGGTTTTCGAAACTGGAAAGCCGCATTAGAACGTGACCGCGGTCTTCAAAAACATGCGTGTAGCCAGGCTCATTTACAAGCCTCGACCGCATGGACGGAGTTTTGCCGCCGACAAGTGTCAGGAGAGACCGTAGCATGTTTGCTTGGCCCCCAACAGATAGAAAAGAATCGCTATTACATAAAAAGCATGGCAGGTGTTAAGTTTTTAACAGTCAATGAGCTTCCACTACGTGCGGATCGGGAAACATTTGACAATGAGGACGATTGCATAGCTGGGGGGCTTTTTGCCAAGTTGTTTAAATACACGTTGGAAAAAAATAAATACCTTGCTGACATAACATCAAGCATCCCACAAAATGCAAAGTACATTTCAAAAACCATCCAGAATGAAGTGATTGAAATTTTGGCATCTATGGTTCTGAAAAAAATAAAAAAGAAGTATGACACTGCTGATTCAGTTGCTTTCTGTTTAAAAAGTGATGGCACAAGGGATCGGTGCAACACTGAAAATCTGTCTGTTGTAATTCGCTTTGTGTGCAATGGTGTACCAGAGGAACATCTCATTGGCTTGTTAGTAATTAATTAAAATCTGCTTAATGCAGATTACATCACCACTGAAATATTACAACACTTGTCTGAAACAGGATACAGTGCTGACAATATTATGAGCCAGTGTTATGATGGAGCATCAGTGATGAGTGGGGTGCGAGGTGGTGTTCAGGCTTTATTGCAACAAAGGTTGGGCAGGCATTCACTTTCACATCCACTGCTATAACCACCAGCTTCACCTGTCAATCATACATGCAATTCAAAGTGAACCTTGTGCCAAAAGATTCTTTGACTTGTCAAGTTCCCTGTACTCTTTTTTCCGGCATCATTTTGTCTGTCAGAGATACAGTTGCCCATATCTGAAGAGACTGTTGGAAATCCACTGGACAAGTCATTATGAAGTGACAAAATGTGTTGCGGAGAATGAGGAAGTCATTCTTGACATACTTTCTAGGGTTTCCAATGATGACAATGCATCAATAGACCTGGCAAAAGAAGCCTCTGGGCTTCTCTCTCAGCTAAAACGATGCCATTTTTTTAAAGTTGGCAAATTTCTCATACATCTTCTCGCCATTTTAAAACCAGCAAATGCCATCCTACAGGCTCAGCATGTTGATTTGTGCAGTGCAGCTGACGTTGTGCAGGGATCTCTTGATGCGCTGAGAAATGTCAGAGAAAATGACTGTGAATTGCAGCAGTACTGCAATTCACAGTCATTTACCGTGGAGCCCCTGCCGAAACGTCTAAAGACTGTGAATCCCTCTTATGTTGACTTCAGGACAGTCAGGTTCTGAATGTGCTACTCAACCTCTAAGGCGACAAATGATAAATATACTAGATACAGCGATATCAGAGATGTAAAACAGGTTTTCCACAAAGAATTTAGAGCTGATGCAAGCCCTCTCAGCTTTGATGCCAAAATCTAGCAAATTTCTAGACATTCAGTTGCTTGAGCCTCTCTGTAGTCTGGCAGGGGTTGCAAAAAATGACCTCCAGAATGAAATTCTTGTTGCCAGACCAATGCTGTCTAAAAATCTTCCAACTGATGCTGAATGTTCTGCTGTTTGTAAACTCTTGCAGGAATACAAAGATGCATTTGCAGGTCTTCATAAATTGTTTGTATCTGCAATGGTTATTGGTGTCTCTACTGCTTCATTTGAGAGCTCATTCTCTACTCTGGGAAGAATTTTGACACCATTCTGCCGAACAATGCTTCATGAGAGGAAAAAACCTTGTACTTTTAGCTCATGAAAAAGCAATAACACATGGACTGGACATGGATGAGTTTGTGATAGAATTCTCTAAAATGAGCAGAAAGTTAATGCAGTGAATATTATATGAATAGATATTTTTATATGTCCTGTTTTCATCAAATCTAAAGTTACTAAATAAAAACATGCATGTTGTGTTTCTAAAATGAGCAGAAAGTTAAAGCTTTGAATATTATAGTGATATAAATAGTTCTTTGCCCTGTTTTCATTAAATCTATAATACTAATTTGATACAGGATCTGTTGTGTGGGCTAAAAAAATATAAAACGTAAAATACAATTTTGTGATTATATACACAAGAGTGTAAAAATAAAAATGTTATTTTAAAAATAATTATTAGAATAATTAATCAAGTGAAATTATAATATAAAAAACTAAAATATTAAAAATCACTAATAGTTATAAAAAGGATAAAAAACAAACAAACACAACAACAAACAAACTTAACAATTGCCATAAATGTGGGCCAAGTGATTTTCCAGGTGGGCCGGGGAAACAACACATGGCCCACATTTAATCTTATATCTAGTGCCGGGCCTGTCTCAAACCCTGTTGCACACCGTTTCCAGGAAACATGTCGTTCAACCCGGAAACCGTAGCAAAACGTTGCGCACCATTTTGCGCTTGAACATGCCCCTTCTGTCTCTCGTCACAGTGATTGGCGAGAGGAATATAAAAAGACGCCGCCGAGGTCGCAGAAAAAGGTCTTTTCGCATGCACGGACAAACGCAGGGGTGTGTGATTGAGTTAGCCAAAGCTACCATGTGGGATTATGTTTGTTTGTTTGTTTGTTTCTGTTTGTTTGGTATTTTGAGACCGTTTACTTTGTAGTTAATAAATATTGTTTGCTTTTTACTACGCTGACCCTGCCTCTTTCCTCCTCACACAACTATTACAACAACCATAAAAGGATATATATATATATATATATATATATATATATATCTATTTAAGATGTATGGGATTAGATTTGTGCCAATAAAAATGAATGCAAACTTTTAAAACAATAAACTCTATTGCAAGATGTAACATTGTTTTCGAATTAACTGCATTTTTTCTTAATAGTTTTCTAAGTTTCGCTTTTGCAAATAATGGTTTATGAATTCGCTGCTAGCATTTTCAGTTGCGCTTCCCAAGTTTTCGTTTTCGCTTCTCAAGTTTACGTTCGCCTTACTGGCTCAACCCTCACGTGAGGGCGGGACTTTCATTGGCTAGTGAGATTTGGATTGACAGCTCCCTGACAAGGAAGTTGATAGTGAAATGAGTGTTGCGGAGAAAGAGCGATCTGCATGCGGTTGTCTGTGACTCTGTATGGTTTTGTTTTAGTGTTTGTACTTAAATTACTTTCTTGTTTTGTTGGTATATTAGCGGTTCGCCAACTCGCACACACTTGGAGTGGGAAACACGCCTCCAGGCTCAGTCATGCCACATAACAAGCCAACGTCGAGTACAGGATAGCATAGCCATATTCACATACAACTTTATGTGTGTTTGGAGGCTGTAAAGATAGCAGTCTATAATTACATTAACATCTGGAAAACGAGATGCCTAGTGAGTTTTGAGGAGATAGTATAATAAAGTGTTATGTTTTCAGTTCATCTTTATCATTTATAGATGATAATCGTGGTGGAATTTCATGTATTGTTTCTACCTTTAAATGTTTATGTTTATATTTGTTTAAAGTCTCTCTTTTCTGCTTGTTTTTAACCTGTTTTATGTAGGTGTGGATACATACTGAAAGAGTTGTTTGCAAGGGGCAGACTAAATTAATAAAACATCCTAAAGACCTCCAATTGTGTCACCTTATGAATTTGTTTTGTTGTAGCAATGTTTAAAATATATAAATGTCATTTGAATGTATTAATACTATTTTATGAGGTGTACTTTCTGTGTATGTAAAGAAAGGGGCATAATATATTCACCATGATTTTTAAAAGAAAGATAGAGTACTTGACTTATGGGCACTAAATTCTTTAAAAAAAGACTGTATGCAGGAACGCCACAAAAATTCATCCTCCTCTACAACTGGACACGAAAGTCACCCTCAAATTAATGTAAACGGTGATAATAAAATGGCTAAAGGTTTTATTTCTGTACAGTATGCAACAATGTTTTTATTTACCCTGTTAATTTCTCACTACCCAATAACTTGTGTAACTTATCTTCTTATTGAATGTTATGATGCATTTGGTTCGTTAGTGGTTAAGTAAATAATTTATAGTCTATATACTAAATAAAACATGACAAAAAATAAAACGCATATTGAACGAGTTAAATAAAGACAGAATTGCCTACTGTGCAGGAATAAAACTTGTAGCGATTTTCTTTATTATCTGAATTACATTAATTTAGGCTACCTGAGGGTGAGAAGAATGATGATGAGCAAGATGCTCGGTAGCAAGACTAACCAACTTCAAATAGCCTACCATTACTAACTAATATACTAACTAAATAAAAAAGTAATTTTAATACAAACACTGAAAACAATACAAAACAGCATGCAGATCGCTCTCTAAAATCCGCTGCAGCTGCACTGACTTCTGTATCGACTTCCTTGTCAGGGAGCTGTCAATCCAAATCTCACTAGCCAATGAGAGTAAAGTGCCCTTAAGTCCCACCCTCACATGAGGGTTGAGCCAGAAAGGCGAACGTAAACTTGAGAAGCGAAAACGAAAACTTGGGAAGCACAACTGAAAATTCTAGCAGCAAATTCATAAACCATTATTTGCAAAAGCGAAACTTGGAAAACTATTAAGAAAAAATGCAGTTAATTTGAAAACAATGTTACATCTTGCAATCGAGTTTATTGTTTTCATTATCATAGTGTTTTTTTCTTTCTCATTGTATATTTTTGTTTGCGTTCATTTTTATTGGCACAAATCTAATCCCTTAAAGATGGAGCCACGGCACCCGTCCCTTCACTCCTCTTTGCCTAAAGAAGATTAAATATGGCAGTCCAACACCGTGGTGTAATGAGCACACGCACGCTCTAAAGAGAGCTGCCCAGAAAATGGAGCGCAACTTTAAGAAAACAAAATTAGAGGTATTTCGCTTAGCTTGGAAGGATAGTGTTTTAACATACAGAAAAGCCTTAAAAGCTTCTAGAGCCTCTACTTTTCATCACTAATAGAACAAAATCAGGACAACCCTAGATTTTTATTTAACACAGTGGCTAATTTAACCAAAAGTAAATCATCAGCATCTTCAGATATTGTATGTAAACCGCAGATTAGGTTTGTTGTACTTGAGCGGTTAGTAGAATCAAATGTGCTTGTATTGCCAGAAACGGTGGACATAGCAGAGGGAAGTGAGTCTTCAACAACGTCTGCTCCAAGGTTGTGCGACTGAGAGTGAATTGAGTGATGAGGGAAAGTTGACTCTATTCAAACTTTTTTCCGGCCTCTATAGATTCAAAAGGGGGAAGAGAAACTGAAGGTTTGTTTGGCCCGTTTGTAGTTCGATGCGCAAGAGAAGGCGCAGCCGCGACAAGCTAAGATGGATTTGCGACTGCAAATTCGTGAATTTGAAATTGAAGCAGAGACCCAGGTGAGGATGTGACAGTTGGAGCTGGAAGCAATGAAAATTGTTGGAAGCTCTGCTGCGCACGTCGAGATGTCTTGGGCACCTGTTGTGTTCCCCACCCCTCATGTGTCCCATACGGTTTCTACTGCTCCTCTTATTTCTAGACCACCTGTTGCAGCAGAGTCGTTCGATGTGAGTAAGCACATTACATTAGTCCCACATTTTAGGAGACAGAAGTGCAGTGACATTTTTTTGAGGTGGGGTTGTGGCACACTGGCACAGCAAACAATTTCAGCAAGCAACAAAGTTAAAGAACATCTAGTTACCTGTTTATTCATTAAATCATCTGATTAATTTACCAGTCTCAGTAAAATTTTGGACACTTCCATGACAAATCTGAGGATAACCATGTACAAGAAAATCAATGTGGTGAAAAAAACCTGCAATTTTGCTCTTCTCTCCTTCTGATTGACAAACTTCTCAATGACTTTCTTATTGAAGTCAGGAATGTCTCTGACAAATTTCTTCTCAATAGAAAGCATTGCCAGAGCATTAAGGTGATCCTGGGTCATTGTATTTCTCAGGAAAGTCTTGATCCTCTTCAAAGTAGAAAAGCACCTATCTGACTCTGCTGTTGTCATAGGTGTGGTGACTGATGAGCACTTTTTTGGTACTGTACATGAAGAAGACTTGGCCTATCGGTTTTATACCTTTATGAACGTAAATCTATACGTTTTAAATACTGAGGCCAGCAACTGTCACAGTTCTGGTGCTCAGGCAGGTGAGGACGCCACAAGGTGATGAAGTGATGGTAAGTTTATTCCAAAATCAGGTAAACATGTAAGTATTCCAAAATCAGGTTTTCAGGTAAGTAATCCAAAATCAGGTAATCAGGTAAATATTCCAAAAACATAATACAGGTAAAAAACTAGCAAAATACGTGAAAATAACGTGAAAATAACGACCAGACCAAGAACAGAACTCAAATACACTCAGCAAACACAGAACAGGTGCAGACACAAATCAAACACGGGCTCAGGGGAAACTAGCCCGGAGGCGGGCTCAAGGGAAACTAACTCGGAAGCGGGCTCTGAAGACTTGGAAGCCTCGGAGGCCGGCGGAGGATTGGGAGGCTCGGAGGCCGGCGGAGGCTTGGGAACGGAATCCAGGGTCATCCACTCTGGAACAAAGTCTAGAAACACAAACTCCGAAACGGAATCCAGGGGCACCCACTCCGGAACGAAGGTTAGGGGCGCAGGCTCGGGTGAGCGGCGTGGCGCAGGCTCGGGTGAGCGGCGTGGCGCAGGCTCGTAGGCCTAGACAGGCGGAGCAGGCTCGTAGGCCTGGACAGGCGGGACAGAACGCCGTTTCTTACGGCGACAGGGTTTTGCGGAGGGTCGAGGTGTGAAGCCTTTGTGAGCCAAGATGAAAGCTCGTCTGCGTCAGGAAGCATGATGAGGGCAAGTAAGTCATCCTCCAAATCAGTCAGAAACCCATGGTTTAGGGTGAAATCGTCCCAACTCACCCGCTCACACGCCCCGTAGAACTCCTCCGCATAACACTCCAGAGATCTTCCATCTTGCCATATTGCTTGCAGGGTGATCTCTGGAGGCGTGGTGGTGAAGAGTCCTTGTGGCCTGGTCATGGTGGGGTCCAGTCTTCTGTCACAGTTCTGGTGCTCAGGCAGGTGAGGATGCCACAAGGTGATAAAGTGATGGTAAGTTTATTCCAAAATCAGGTAAACATGTAAGTATTCCAAAATTAGGTTTTCAGGTAAGTAATCCAAAATCAGGTAATCAGGTAAATATTCCAAAAACTGGGAAACACATGCAACAGGTTAAAAAAAAAACTAGCAAAATATAACCGGACCAAGAACAGAACTCAAATGGGAACTTAAATACACTCAGCAAACACACAAATCAAACACAGGTGAGAGACCAATCAAGCTGGTGGTTGAGGTAAGGTGCATGCTGGGAGGTGTAGTTTTCAGAAATTAAAGGTCCAGGAACACAAAAACCAAACAGGGGCAGAAAGGGAGTGTTACAGCAACATAGTTTTCTTAGACTAGTCTTAAAAGTTAGTGATGTATTTATTTTTCTAGACAGTTCCTATATTTTTTAGTCCGTTAAATTAAAAAGTAGACTGTTAACCCTCTGGAGTCGAAGCCCGCGTCGGCGCGTGATAACGTCGAAATGAACTTAAATTACTCTGTCAGTTTTGATCGTACAGATACGAGGAATACGTCATACGAATCTTTAAGGGGTCTACTTTTATTTGTATACACCCACAACAACAACAAAATGCTGTGGTTTTGTAAAATAAAGAAAATAAACAGGGTGCGTACTCTGCTTTCTCTGTCTCTGCCATTCACAGACACATAAATAAAACAACCTACATCTCAGCGAATACTTGCCTCAACGACATGAGAAATATATGTATAGAAAGCTTGAAATGTCAACTTTGAAATGAATCAATTCAAGTAGAAAACAAATAATTTTTTTTTCATGTAATCCTTATGAAAGTAAGGAGTGGTACGGGTTTTCCTGTATCACCTCATTATAGCTAATGCGATCCCGCCCCCACTGTGTGCGCTGTTCAAATGGTAATGATCTGAGGTGAGTCAAGTATTGTGTACACGCCTCCGATCGAGAAATGGCTACACGGATGAAGATACAATTCGGATACAATTTCTATCAAAGAGGATATAATTCCTGACGAGTAAGCCTTTTAATATTACCTTCATGATTTACAAACATGCTATTATCAGACTAAAATCAGCTATTTCAGAATATGTTGTACAAAATGCGTAACGTTATGCTGTAGACGTTATGCCGTATCTGCTCTGAATGTTTTGAATGTGTTATTAGGCGGTCATTGGCGTTCGCGATGATCTGTGTAAATGTATCAGTAAACTGTAAATGTCACAGATAAGTGACTATCGACAGACATACACGCGTCCATTCTTATCAGTGATGCTACTGTATATCAGCTATGCTTGTTCTGGTAATTGCTAACAACAATTTCAATTTCGTTTAGGCCTGTGGCTGCATCACCGGCATCTTGCACAAGAAAGGCACGCGAGTGTCGTCGAGTTTTGAGATCGCAGGAAAATCACAATGAGTAAGTACATATTCACTATAAAGTTTGTTGAGAAACGTTGGGATAACACAATATGTAAATCTTTCTGTATGGGTTTATAGAAATTTTACTTTTAAATAGTTTATATATAAATATAGTTTCTTTGTTATTGGTATTCTGTCTTCTCACCAAGTATGCATATACTAAGGCACTGTGATAAATGCTAATAGTTGTTTACAACATTCTTTTAGGACTGTGATTAAGAATGTGAGGACAAAATGAAGACGTCTTCTGCATTTCGGATGGACACACAAGAGGTGTCTGTCTGATCCACCATCCATGCTGCTACACTACACAGCACAAAACAATGAAGTGGTACAGAAAGTGGAAATTCTGTGTTCTATGTGAGATCGTAGGTTATACATGGGGTGTAAGAGTGCATGGGATTTTACAGACCTTACACTCTTTTATCTTGCACTGTTCATGTTTGCTTTGTTTTACCCTGAATGTTTGTTTTTGCAGAGTTTTGACCTGAATGTTTCTTCTGTACAACTACATATTTCATGTGTAGATTCAGTATAGGTCTTAAGTTATATGTAAAGTGTTTTTTTAAGTAATATAAGTAGGTTTGCTATGTGTAGGTTTATATGGATTATATAAATTATATACAGTGTACTCACTAACTGGATTTTTTTCTATGTTCTAAAAAACTACAAACAAAAAATATATACATTTATTTTGTCCTCACATTCTTTTTCAAATACCTAATTTAGAAACTTTTCCAGCTCAGCATCATTCCTGACTGAAAGAATCATTATGCAGCTCATTATGCAGGTCTTTGTCTTCTTAGGTGTCAATCACATCATTATTCAGGATCATTCACGCCTCCTTGCATATGTCCTTTTGAAGCAAAAAGTGTCTTAGAAAATATAAATCACTATTGTTTTCTGTGAATGAGTCAGCAAGATGATGTTCACATCATTTTGTAACAAACACTCTAGGCTACAAGATCCAGTTCTCAAAAGTCTTGAGTACCAATATTCTGTATGTGTTTTATGACCTTGTTTCAGTGACTTAAAATGTCATAACGATAAACACGCATAAACATTGTTTTCTCAAAAACACAATCATGTATAAACATACTGTTCACATATTATTGTAGCCCAGTTTGTGCTGATTACAGTGTTATCAGACTCTAGCCATTGATATGTTTAAAAGCAACTGGAAAAAGCACAAATATCAGGGCATGTCCGAACTTGGCCAGGGCCCCAAAACACCCTTAGACTCCAGAGGGTTAAATTGTTAGGTATTTTATATAATTGCACATCAGTAGTGTATATGGGGTTCATTGTGTCAAAATGATTGACATTTATGATGATTGATTGCCTTGACCTTTGACCTTAAGGGTGGGGGTTGGCCTTTTGACCGGACCACTCACGTTGTGTTGAACTTTTGACCTCCCCATCCCCCAACATAGGTCAAGCCCATTTGTCTCCAATTTATGTATGAATGTGTGACATCATCAATTTATGCAGGAATGTGTGACACGTTCCAATTTGGTGGGGATATGTCCGGGCATGGATAAAGCTTTAAATAAGGTTTTAAAGGGCTATAAATAAATAAAGGGTTAAATAAAATCATTGTTTCAAATGTGTGCTAAAAATAAATCTTGTTAAATAAATACATTGATTCAATTGCGTGCTAAAAATGAACCTTGTTAAATTAAATTTAAAAAAGCAAATAAATACATTTTAAAGAAAAGGATAAACCATTCGGTACCTTAAGTGTGTGTGTGAAAACTTACGTTTCACAGAGACGGTTGTCCTTAAAGCTGCATTCCTGAGAGATGCTATCATCTCAACACCGAAAACCCATTGTTTTTGTTCGTTCTGTGACGACAATCCGGGTTATCTTAACACACTAGCCGTAGTTTACGACTGGTACTTGTCACTAGATATACCTTTGATGTTAGTTCCTAACTCCTAAACCATGACTAGAGACCGAGGCCTCCCTCGGAATGCGGGGTAATTACAAAACTTTGCCTCCCATGTATGTGTCTACGGAGCGGTTACTTCCAGCATTTAAGTTTCTAGAAAACTGAAAATGAATAATCTAGATATCCATTTTTAAAACTGCATCTACTGTGTAATTAAAGCACACGTCAACATGTTTTTCCTAACTGTGTGGAGATGTGTCTTTAACTGGTGTTTATGATGATGCCTCTTGATCCAGTCTCAGAATATGCTAGTGCATCCACCAAACATAAATATCCAAACAAAAAATATCTTTATTATGTCCACGTGTTCATCACACAGCAGGCAGTTAGTTGGGTGTTTCCTTAAAACGCATAAAGCAGGATTTGGTTAAACGGCAAGAAAAACTGTACAAACTTTTATTCAAAAAATGTATTTCACGAATATCATGCCTCTATAGGTTGTATCATAAAATAAGCCTGCATAAGGTTTTCAAAATTCTATTTTACATTTAAAATAAAGATTTTATCAAAAGTATGCCTTTAAACATAATTGTTTATATTCATCTAAACCCTGATATTCTTTAAAACAATTAGCTTTGTACATCTGTTTTAGTTTAAACAGCTGGGTCAACCCTCAACACCTTTCAGACACAGTTACAGAACTGTAAAGACTCTGCGTCTTTATTATTTTGTGTTGGGCATCTGATTGTGTAGCAAGGAAACTCAAGATAGATATTCTGTTTTTTCTGTTTGTTTTTTGCTTTTAATCTACATTATTTTAAGGACATTCATTTATAACAGTTCAACAAGGTTTAAATATTGTTTAACTCTTTGCTTCAGGTCCAAACTTTACATGGCCAAACGTTACAGGTTTTTATTTAATTCTAATAATTTTCTTATGTTTTGTTTTTTCATAGTATTGAATATACAATATTTTCGGACACAAAGCAACTGCAATAGAAGGCCGCCCTGCAAGGTTATAAACTAGCTGGATCTTTTGTATATGTAAATAGCTTTCTGTCAGGATTTTCACAAGAACAGAACCCACGTGCAGACAGCTCTAACTCAAAAAAAATCTAGAAAACTTTAACAGAACTGAAAATCCCTCGAGGGGGAAAACAGAACAAGACCAAAACCAAACAGGGGAGACCAGACATGACGGTGGGGTCACAAAATGGTGCAGCACAAGACAGCAAACACAAGGGGTTTAAATAGGAGAGGAAGTTAAGAGGTAACGAGGGAGACAGGTGTAGGGCGTAAACTCATAACAGGATAATGAATAAGGAAACAAGGGGGCGGGGCTTTAACGCAAGACAGGAGAGCACATGGCACACAAACAATGGCCATGTGCTTCCAAACACAGACACAAGACATGGGACTGTCATGATCCTGTCAGCCAGGACAAGAAAACCAACATAAACCATTAGAAGGGCAAGATCATGACAGTACATCCCCCCCCCAAGGGACGCCACCTGGCGGCCCCAAGGGGGACAAAACAGACAAAGCAAGCAAAATAAAAAAAACGTAACTAATAAATCAAAATCATAACTAAAAGGCCCAAGAACAAGAATACACATCGGACACAAAACAAACACATTCAAGGCCCGTAGGCCAAAACATTTGAAGGCCCACAGCCAGTAATACACACTGGGGGGCCTGCAGACAGAAACAAATTAAGGGTCCACAAGCAGGAAGACACCCTGGGGGACCCATCAACAGAAACACACAAGAGGCCCACAGACAGGAACACACTTTAAGGGCCACAGACAGGAACATGGCTGGAAGGCCCACACCCAGAAATGTCCACTGGGGGGCCTGCAGACGACGAACATCACATGGAGGGCCCGGAGACAGAAACACATCAAGATGGGCCACACACAGGAACATGGCTGGAAGACCCACACGCAGCAACATCCACTGGGGGGCCTGCTGACAGGAAACACAACATGGAGGGAGGGCCACAGGCATGGGCGGACTTCAGTGGGACCCGGCAGCATCGACCTCTGAAGAGGGAATCCGGCGGCATCGACCTCTGAAGAGGGAATCCGGCGGCATCGACCTCTGAAGAGGGAATCCGGCGGCATCGACCTCTGAAGAGGGAATCCGGCGGCATCGACCTCTGAAGAGGGAATCCGGCGGCATCGACCTCTGAAGAGGGAATCCGGCGGCATCGACCTCTGAAGAGGGAATCCGGCGGCCTCGACCCCTGGAGAGGGACCCCAACAACCTCGACCCCTGGAGAGGGACCCCAACAACCTTGACCCCTGGAGAGGGACCCCGACGGCCTCGACCCCTGGAGAGGGACCCCGACGGGAATGCCACTAGAGGCACCCGGTGAGCTGTCTGCTGGGTTCAGTAATGGCTGCACCATTCTGTCAGGATTTTCACAAGAACAGAACCCATGTGCAGACAGCTCTAACTAAAAAAGTCTTTATTAAGACATCTAGAAAACTTTAACAGAACTGAAAATCCCTCGAGGGGGAAAACAGAACCAAAACATAACAAGACCAAAACCAAACAGGGGAGACCAGACATGACGGTGGGGTCACAAAATGGTGCAGCACAAGACAGCAAACACAAGGGGTTTAAATAGGAGAGGAAGTTAGGAGGTAACGAGGGAGACAGGTGTAGGGCGTAAACTCATAACAGGATAATGAATAAGGAAACAAGGGGGCGGGGCTTTAACGCAAGACAGGAGAGCACATGGCACACAAACAATGGCCATGTGCTTCCAAACACAGACACAAGACATGGGACTGTCATGATCCTGTCAGCCAGGACAAGAAAACCAACATAAACCATTAGAAGGGCAGGATCATGACAGCTTTTTATATATTTTTCATAGACAGATTGTGAGCTGGATTGTGTACTACAGGTAAAATCTAGTTAAATTTTATGAAACTTCTACATGTCAATATATATACTTAAAATGTTGACAAATTTATAAATAAACTAAAAAATGGCTATTGCATGCTAGGAAAATGTGCAACATGGGTTTTAAATTTGAAATTGCTCCCAAGATAGAGATGTTCTGTTTTCAGCTCTAAGAGTGTACCTGATTGAAAGATTGGATAGGTTTTATCATTAGTTTATTGATCTTATTAAGTCAGATGTTTTAGGTCTTTTTCATCTTTTTAATTTTAAATTTCAGCTGTGTAGACTTGCATCAACACATGACGATAAGTGGCATTGCACAATCCAAATCTCACATGTTAGCGAGTGACAGACATATAGATACACTATTTAAATTACATGTATTTTGCAAAATCTAAATTTAGTTCGGACAATTCATATAATTACTTTGATACTATATTTGTCATAGTAAAAAGTTGTACCTTAAAGATACAGTTTGTAACATTTTTGCAGTAAAATAGCCAAAAACCACTAGGCCAGTGTTATATATTTTGTTCAGTTGAGTACTTAAAATATCTCAAACGTTTTCAACTATTTGTAAATCGTGAGAAAATCGCCATTTTAACTGGTGAACCGGGGCCTGTTGGTAATGATAATGATGTCATATCGACGACACGTTACCAAAGACACTACATGTGAAGCCTGTCACCTTCAGCGGAATGCGGAAAAGGAGACTAGATACTGTCATATGAGCGGCTGAGGTGCCTCACGTGATTCGTATAAGCGGTAGCACTTTCTTCCAGACCTTGCATCTCCCTAATAACACGATTTCTGCCGTTACCCTCGGTTTCCGCTTTTACTGTTGTTGTTTCGAATATGCGCCCTCTAGCGGCAGATTTCCGCCAACTGTCCCTTAAAGAGCAAATGATTAAACCCTAATACCATAACTACCATATACAATGTGTATGCAACGCAAATAGTTTTTCTTTGGTAAACATTCGTATAATTTCAACATTTGCCTGTCAAACCCCATTGATCTGACCACTGAGTATATTAGTAAATTCAAGTAAATGTGCTAGTAAAATTATAAAAAATATATTATTTTGAAATATGACTTAATTAAAAGCAGTACATCAATTTATTTAGACCCTTAAAACAAGAAAAGAAAATGCATTAAGATACTGGTTTATTATCATAGTAGTTGTACATTATATCGTTTTTTTTACATATTCATGCAAAAAGTATCTACTGTAGGTTTTTTATTACAGTAGTTTATAAGTTAACATGGAGGCAAATATATTACTTTTGTATAGTAAAAGACGGAAAACACAGGATCCAGAAAAATTAAATTGGGAAAAATAAAACGGAATTTGGGAAATTGCAACTGCCTCACTCCACCTCTAATCTCTCCCTTTCAAAGCACTACGGTGCCTGAACTGTTTTCGCTGAATGAATGACATAATACGTTCGGCAATCGGGACAAACGGAATTTGTGGGAAAATAATACGGAATTTGGGGAAAATAAAATGGAATTTGGGAAATTGCAACCAACGCCTCACTCCATCTCTAACCCCTCCCTTTCAAAGCACTACGGTGCCTGAACTGTTTTCGCAGAACGAATGAGATAATACATTCGGCAATTGGGAAAAACTGAATTTGGGGAAAATAAAACGTTATTTGGGAAAAATAAAACGGAATTTGAGAAAAATTTTACGGATTTCATAGGGCCCTAAAATTGCAACCAACGCCTCACTCCACCTCTAACCCCTCATTTACACACTATCGAGGTGTTGTTCCGACCTTTAGCACTGGTTTATACCAGGAGCATCTGAAAGTGAGACCACGTGATTTGGTAGCGATTTAAATTGCTAGCCAGTAAATGTAGCTCAGCTTAATTTTCAAACATAATCTACAGACAGCGATAACATCGTCATTTCTATATTTATTGTTAAGTGTTTTTATTTAATTATATTTGTTTTCTTACTTTTTACACTTTTCAGTTGTAATTAGTTGCATACTTGCTGCTTTTCCGATGTTAAAATTGTTCAAATTATCATGATTTTAGTTAAACATAGTTTTATAACGTATATTTCGTGCAAAACACTCTTCCAATATTAACTTTTGACCTGTTCCATGTTTTGACTTTTTTGTTTATTCGTCACGTCGTCTCGGTTTTCGTACTTATTTAACCACGGTCACGTCATAATGCTCGCGAGATCTAGTTGTTATTAGTTTGTTTGTTTGTTGCCACGTTCTAGGGTGCTTGTATGTTTGCTTCAATGTAATAAAAACTAGAATTTACAGCCACAATCTTCATCATCTTAATTTCCCCCCTTTATTACATATCTATTATCTAACATTTATTCTTGTACATTGTCACCAGTTCTTGACAAAATGCAGGGCTCTCAAGTGTCATGCATTGAGCGTGAGACACATGCATTTCAGCCTGTTCACACGCTCTCACGCCACACCTTGTATTTCTCACGCTGAGAAGTAAAGAACAACGTGTCCCACTTTATACAATTAGACGAGGCAAACAAAATGTAAAAATTAAAGATGTAAGTGTCAGTTACAGCATTAAAGTCCGATCACGGTGCTTCAGGTAGTTTTCCATGTTACTCACACAACGCTGAGCATTACAACCAATCATAGACAGCGCATGAACGTAATGACCAATCAGAAGTTTAGATGAGTCATCATCGGTGTAACAGCTTTGCTCGCTCACAGAAACAACCGAGTGCAGATACGGGCAGTCAGACTCATTTATTATAACGGAAGTTTTTCATGCAGTCAGTTTCATTCATTATAACGCTAAATTATAACAGAAGTAAATGTTTCAGTGACGTTTTTCGCTCGCTTTCTGTTTAATCCTGGTTTAAATAAATATTTCATGCATGCAAAAACAAACAATGTGAAAATTTACTAATGCAAAAAACGCAATAATCACCCTCAAATAGTTGGTCTGCAAAGTCTAAAAGAATATGACATGCAAATGTTACCGGTCCTACTCCCGCCTGCTCCGAACAGGCATCGAACCGAGTCGGTCCGACATGGGAGTCGGGCGCTCTAACAAGGAGGCTAAAGACCACTTGAGGTCGGGGAGTGAGGTTTACACACTGCTCAGCTCTTCACTAGTTGGCCTCCGTAAAACGTGATATTTGTATGTCTTTTTTGTTGTTCCATGTAGGTACTGACAAGTACAACAATCAAGTAATCTGAGACTGATCTCAGAGGTGGCATCAGCACAGTTATTGCATGATGAATGACGTAACCCACATCATGGCTGCTCTGTAACCTACCAGGCCTAAGCACAAGCACTTCTAAATGATGGGGAGAGCAAAACCCAAGAATATATGAGGCAGTCGGGCCCAGCGGTTAGAGAGTTGGACCAGAAGGTTGCTGGTTCGATTCTCATGGCTGGCGGGTAAAGGCTGAGGTGCCCTTGAGCAAGGCACCTAACCCCCACTTGCTTACTATACAAAAATGTATAGTACAATGTAATGTAAGTCGCTTTGGATAAAAGCGTCTGCCAAATGCATAAATGTAAATGTAAATATATATAAAAAAAACCTCTTCTTAATGTTTAAGATAAATGAACATTAAACACAAGCAATCCTTTTATCTTTTCTGAAAACACATGAAATAACATTTAATTTCAAAGTTTACACTTACAATGTTATCATTCGTTGTGTAAAAATAAGTCACATGTTTTTGTTTGTTTATTATTTATATAGCACCTTCACATTTTAACACCACTTACTGTAAGAGTTGACCAAAGTGCTGTAACAGTCACATGGCATAATAAGACAGCAATTCCAACATAAACAAATTAAAATACAATAAATATTATACTTACTAAAACAATAGTAGAAACAACCAGAAATACAAGAACCCTTCCTACGTCATTGAACGTCGCTCAAGGAGGTGGGATTTAAGCATGGTTTTAAAAACAGGAAACAAGGAAGCGGTCCGGAATGTAACCTTGCCTACTCTAGGTGTGAAAATGACATGCTCGGTTCTTTGTGCTTGTGAAAGTGAAACGATTTTATAAATACGTATTATTTGTACTCATATATAAAATAATAGCTATTTTAGAGCAGTTAACCCCACTCCTACTACCCACCTCTCAACAATAAAAAAACATGCAACAAGCAAGAGTTTGCAGAACACAGCCTCTGTCATTTCACCCAGTCTCCGTTCCAGCGCCCTTTATAATACTTTATTGGCCTAAAAAAGAGGCTTTTATTAGATGTAGCACCTTAAGTTATGCATGGGTATTTTCCCCCGTGTATCTGAGTCAGCAGCCTTCAGTGTGTCTAAAACAGCAGATAAACACTGGCAGACGCGGCATTCCTGGACACCTCTGGGATAGCATAATAGGCTGCTGCGTATTAAGGAAAATGATTACATGTGCTTTTAAAATCTCCTGTTACACAATTTCTGTATAGAAAAGTATCTCAGTCACCCTGCGCTCAAGGAAATACCTCATTCAAGAGGATATAGCCATCAACTGAATGGGACTGCAGAAGTGTAGTATGGTTGCTGAGTTGCAAAATGTCATCGTGTTTGGACAGAGTCCTTGTTAGACGAATGATGGATGGGATACAAGATTTAACTCTATTTTTGACCCTGGACAACAAAACCAGTCTGCCATTGTCGTTTAGGACAGCTTCTTTTAGCCGTTTTTTAACCTCCTAACGACGGCTCGTTAGAAGGTAAAAAACGGCTAAAAGAAGCTGTTAGATGGTGTGTAATAAGCGTTCTTTATGTATTCTTCCATGTTAGAGCCGTGTCTCTCTCCAGAAAAGAATGACTGGCAAAAGTCGTACGTTTAAGATTTTTATTAAAAAATAATGGTGATACACGATATAAAAGACAACAAAAGTGTTACTAATTATGGATATAAAATTGGTTACATAGATAGTAAAATAAATGATGGAAAAATAAATGATAAAATTGGTTACATAGATGATAAAATAGAATGCATCAGGTTACATGATTAGCCTACTTTATATATTATCAAGCCAATAAAGAAAATTTACGCAGCACGTCATGTTCTGGTCGAGTAGGTAGTCGACCAGAGTTTTCACAATATTGTCAATCTCGCCTTCTCTTTCTCGCCTTCTATTGCCTTCTCGTTTTTTGAATTCAGTGCCCCACACAGCTCTGTTACGTATGTGCACATACACATGACCTCTGTAACATCTATCTCATCGCTACAATCAGACACAACGTCCAAAACTTTTCTGACGCTCACACCGATCGGTTCACGATCATTAATGCAAAAGCTGGTCATACTCCCCCATGAATTTGACAGTCGTCTCACAATAGACATTTTTTTTCTTGAAATTTGATAGACGGACGCTTTCTTTTTCATGTTTTTAAAACCATGCTTAAATCCCACCTCCTTGAGCGACGTTCAATGACGTAGGAAGGGTTCTTGTATTTCTGGTTGTTTCTACTATTGTTTAAGTAAGTATAATATTTATTGTATTTTAATTTGTTTATGTTGGAATTGCTGTCTTACTATGCCATGTGACTGTTACAGCACTTTGGTCAACTCTTACAGTAAGTGGTGTTAAAATGTGAAGGTGCTATATAAATAAAAAACAAACAAAAACATGTGACTTATTTTTACACAACGAATGATAACATTGTAAATGTAAACTTTGAAATTAAATGTTATTTCATGTGTTTTCAGAAAAAATAAAGGATTGCTAGTGTTTAATGTTCATTTATCTTAAACATTAAGATAAATGAAGTTGTGGCCTAATGGTTAGAGTTGTGGCCTAATGGTTAGAGAGTCGGACTCGTAACCAGAAGGTTGCCGGTTCAATTCTCAGTACCGGCAGGTAACAACTGACGTGTCCTTGAGCAAGGCACCTTACCCCCGTTTGCTCCCCGGGCGCTGCAGTGTTAGCTGCCCACTGCCCCGGTGTATGTGTGTTCACGACTTGAAGTGTGTGTGTTCACTATTCACTGGTTGGGTTAAATGCAGAGGTCACATTTCGGGTATGGGTCACCATATCTGACAAAAAAATAGGTCACTTAAGAAGAGTTTTTTTTATATATATTCTTGAGTTTTGCTCTCCCCATCATTTAGAAGTGCTTGTGCTTAGGCCTGGTAGGTTACAGAGCAGCCATGATGTGGGTTACGTCATTCATCGTGCAATAACTGTGCTAATGCCACCCCTGAGATCAATCTCAGATTACTTGATTATTGTACTTGTCAGTAATGCAAGTCAGTACCTACATGGAACAAAAAAAAAAGACAAACAAATATCACGTTTTATTAACACGTATCTTTTGCGTACTTATTAGAATCTGGAAAATATGAATGAAAATGTGAGAAATACAATTTGCTGCATATGAACTGTTAGCTAATTTACATTTAGTCAATTGTCAGACGCATTTATCCAAAGTGACTTACATTGCATTATATATATTATATATTGCATTATATATATTTAGATCCAAGATGGCGTGATCGCGAGGCTCAGGCTCTCTCCAGATTCTGCAATTTTGTGGTATTTTTCTTGCTCATCTCGGGTCTGTTCGTGCAGAACAGCTGTGCCTTTACATCGTACACCCGACATGAGTTTTTGGATATTGGTTTGCGACTTCCTGACAGTTTCATCGACAACCTTCAACTCCTTCCTGAGATCGCCAGAACAACAGAGGCCGCTCACTCTACCCGGCCGGGCGGAAGTGCTCGCAGGCGGCGTCGAGATTGTAAACAAAGGTGGGGGAAGCGCGGAGGACTAAGAGCTAAGCTAAAGCTAACACCACACCGGGTCTCTTTACCCAGCATTTTCCTCGCCAATGTTCGGTCACTGGTGAACAAAATGGAGGAGATTCGACTCAGCATCACTTACAGCAAGAGACTTTTTAACTGTAATGTTATGATCTTCACGGAAACATGGCTACACAGCGGCATACCGGACAATGCTATTGATTTAGCAGGACGCCACACACTCCGGGCGGATAGAACGTTAGATGGCTCCTGTAAGACCAGAGGTGGTGGATTGTGCATTTACATTAACAAAGCTTGGTGCACGAACTCTGTTATTGTTGGAAAACATTGTTCAGCTAACCTTGAATTTCTCATGGTTAAATGTAGACCGTTTTATCTGCCATGGGAGTTCACTTCCACCATTATAACTGCAGCCTACATTCCCCCGGATGCTGATGCCAAGCTTGCTATGAAAGAACTTCATGCAGCCATCAGTAAACAACAGACTGCTCACCCGGAAGCTGCGTTTATTGTTGCGGGAGATTTGAATCATTCAAACTTAAAGTCAGTTCTCCCCAAATTTCACCAGCATGTTTCCTGTCACACCAGAGGAAACAAAACCTTAGACCATGTTTACACAAACATGGCTGAAGCTTACGTTGTGACCCCCCTCCCCCACCTGGGACAGTCAGATCACCTTTCTTTGTTCCTCACCCCCAAGTATTCACCCCTCATCAATCGTGTGAAGCCATCAGTGAAGACCATCAAAGTGTGGCCTGTGGGGGCAGATTTCACACTCCAGGAAAGGTTTCTACACACAGACTGGAGTACGTTTGCTTCTCAGGCCACCAGTGGCTCTCACACGGACATTGACTGCTACACCTCCTCTGTACTGGATTACATCAACACCACCATAGACAATGTTACTACTCAGAAACAGATCATCACGTACCCAAATCAGAAGCCATGGATGAACAAGGAGGTGCACCTCCTGTTGAAGGCACGCAATACTGCCTTCATGTCAGGTGATGCACAAGCCTACAGCACATCCAGAGCTAACCTGAAGAGGGGCATCAAAGAGGCCAAGCACTGCTACAAGCTAAAGGTAGAGGAGCACTTTTCCAACTCCGACCCTCGACGCATGTGGCAAGGCATCCAGGCCATCAGTGATTACAAACCCACCCACTCCACCCCCGCAGCCACTGATGTCCTCTTCCTGAACGAGCTTAATGACTTTTATGCTCGCTTTGAGAGGGACAATAGAGAAACTGCCACCAAGCTCAAACCCTCAGTTGATCACCCTCCAATCACACTCTCCTCCATAGACGTGCGCACAAAGCCGCTGGACCAGACAACATCCCTGGACGCGTACTCAGGGCATGTGCTGAGCAGCTTGCTGGGGTTTTCACTGACATCTTCAACCTGTTTCTTGCCCAAGCAGCTGTGCCAACATGCTTTAAATGCACCTCCATTGTGCCAGTGCCAAAACACTCCAGCCCAAAGTGCCTGAACGACTACCGCCCTGTAGCACTGACACCCATTGTCATGAAGTGAATTTTCTTTTCTTGTTTTAAGGGTCTAAATAAATTTATGTACTGCTTTTAATTAAGTAATATTTCAAAATAATATATTTTTTATAATTTTACTAGCACATTTACTTGAATTTACTAATATACTCAGTGGTCAGATCAATGGGGTTTGACAGGCAAATGTTGAAATTATACCATAATTATATTATGGTAGTTATGGTATTAGGGTTTAATCATTTGCTCTTAAAGGGACAGTTGGCGGAAATCTGCCGCTAGAGGGCGCATATTCGAAACAACAACAGTAAAAGTGGAAACCGAGGGTAACGCCAGAGATCGTGTTATTAGGGAGATGCAAGGTCTGGAAGAAAGCGCTACCGCTTATACGAATCACGTGAGGCACCTCAGCCACTCATATGACAGTATCTAGTCTTCTTTTCCGCATTCTGCTGAAGGTGACAGGCTTCACATGTAGTGTCTTTGGTAACGTGTCGTGGATATGACATAATTATCATTACCAACAGGCCCCGGTTCACCGGTTAAAATGGCGATGTAATGAAGTTCGCGTTAGTGGAGGAAAGAGGCAGGGTCGACTGGTTTAAATCCAAATAATATTTATTGAATAATAAATAAGAGCGGCCTCAAAACGGCAAAGCAAACTGAAACAAACAAAGATAGTCCAACACGTGTCTCCTAGTACGTGCATCTCTCTCTCCGGATCCGCCGTCTACGGCGGTTTTTGTCTCTCCTCTCCCCAATCACTGGAATCAGAGACAGCAGGTTAGAAGCCACACATGACCCATTCACCGCCCTCCGTACTCCGGACCGTACGGAGTACGGACCGAAGTACGCAGCGGCATATGCTGTGTGGGGACGGAGGATGCGGTCCATTAGTCGCTGAAACGTGGCCTTGGCTCCGAATAAGCCGAAAGGAAGGGTGACAAATTGGTGCAATCCAAACGGCGTGGTGAAGGCTGTTTTCTCTTTAGATAAAGGAGACAAGGGGATCTGCCAATACCCTTTTGTCAAATCCAGTGTCGAATAAAAGTGAGCCAAGCCTAATAAAAGTGAGCCGAGCACTTTCTCTCCCGGTGCAAATTTACGTAATCTAGCGCCTCTGTCGTATTGCTGTTTTTGTCTGTCCTGGGCCTGTAACAAATTCTCCATGGAGAGCCGCCCCAGAGTGTGGAGTTTTGATCTCAGGTCGAGGACAAACTGAATTTCATTTTTGCTAGCGGATGGTCCGTCCTCCCAAGTTTCTCGTAGAACGTCTAACACCCCGCGGGGCTGACGGCCATAGAGTAACTCGAAGGGAGAAAATCCTGTGGAGGCTTGGGGGACTTCGCGAACAGCAAACAGCAGAGGCTCTAGCCATTTATCCCAATTTTTGGCGTCTTCGTTAACGAATTTCCGGATCATGGCTTTTAACGTACGGTTAAAACGTTCGACCCAGCCGTCCGTTTGTGGGTGATAGACGCTCGTTCGAACTGTTTTAATGCCCAATAATCCATAGAATTCGCGCAGTGTGCGTGACATAAACGCCGTGCCTTGATACGTGAGAACCTCTTTGGGGATTCCCACGCGGGAGATCAATGAGAAGAGGGCTTCCGCAACACTCTTTGCTGAAATGCTGCGGAGCGCCACCACCTCTGGGTATCGGGTTGCATAGTCCACGATGACTAATGCAAATCGATGCCCTCGTGCAGATCGCTCTAACGGCCCAATCAGGTCCATACCAATTCTCTCGAAGGGGGCCTGAACCAGGGGAAAAGGTCACAATGGTGCTTTTGGGGTGGCCGGGGGATTAACCAACTGACATTCGCGACATGCGGCACACCATCTGCGCACGTTTTCGTGAATGCCTGGCCAAAAAAAACGGGCCGTTAGACTATTTAGTGTCGCTGTCTGTCCTAAGTGCCCGGCCATTGGATTAGAATGGGCCGCCTGGAAAAGCATTTCCCGACGGCCTTTAGGTACGACCAACTGGGTTGTGTCTGTCTTTGATTGAGCGTCCTGGGTCACTCGAAACAACCGGTCTTTAATAATGGCGAAATACGGGTATAAGAGTGGCCGCGCGGGTTGGAGAGGCTGTCCGTCGATGGTGTGGACATGTTCAAACGCATTTTTGAGCGAGTCATCTCGTGACTGTTCAAGGGGAAAGTCGTCACACGATGAGAGATCTCGTCTCAAAATCGCGCTCGGTTCCCCTGAAACAGTACCCGATGGTCCCGGCTCAGCCTCGCCAAGTTGCGCAACCGCCCCCTCCCGGCGCTTTTGTTTCCCCCCGGAAGCATCCACGCATAAATAACCCATTAATGTATTAAAATCGGGCCAATCTGTTCCCAAAATTAGTGGATGCCGAAGGTGCTGGTTAACGGCCACCTTTACGTTATGCTTTTTACCCCGAAATTTGATATCCATAGACATCACCGGGTAATTCACCACATCCCCGTGCACACACCTCACCTTAACCATGCGGCTTTTATCCCATGCTGCGGACTGAATCAGGCCTGGGTGAATAGAGGTTTGGTTACAGCCCGAATCCACCAAGGCCTGATATGTACCCCCCTTTGTACTCACTGGTACTTGGTACTGGCCCGCCGGATCGAGGGCGGCCCGCGGTGTGTCGGGCACCCGGATCACCATCCCGACCTCTATTAATGGGCATTGGGCGATGAGGTGATCCGAGTCCCCGCAACGCCAACAGGCCGGCCCGGGCTTTCCCCCCACCCCAGCGGTGGGAAATAGGCCACGGGATTGAGAAGAGGAGGGTGGAGCTCTGGAGGTTGGTTGGCTCCCGCCGCGAGGGGGCCCCCGCTCCCAGCGCGGGACCGTGGTGGCGGGTGGGCCCGTGTTGCTTCTACCGCGGGTCGCCGCCTGCGGTAGGGAAGTTTTCTCCGACCTGGGAGTGGGAGAAGGGGAAGAGAGAGAGGGAAAAAACGTGGGAGAAAAAAACGGGGAAAAATTAGAAGGGGGTTCGCCGACCCCCTGGCACGCTGCCATGTGGTCCTCGGCCAGCTGGGTGGCCTGTGTCAGCGACGTCGGATGGTGGCACTGGACCCACTGGGCGGTTCTCGTGGGCAACCGCCCCACGAACTGCTCTAGGACCACTGTCTCTACCACAGAATCAACGTGCTGTCCTCGGCCACCAGCCATTTGCGGCAGGCGTCCCGGAGCTGCTGGGCCAAGACGAATGGCGGGGCGCCCTTCCCCAGCTCCAAGGAGTGGAACCAAACCGCTGCTGCTCCGGGGTTAGTCCGACCCGCTGTACGATGGCCTTCCTCAGGTCATCGTAGTTGCGGAGGTTCGGGACTGGCAGCTGTTGAGCCGCGAGCTGGGCCTCGCCGGTCAGCAGCGGTATCAGATGGGCGGCCCAGTCTGCGCGGGGCCAGCCCGCTCCCTCCGCGGACCTCTCGAAGAGGTCGAGGAAGGCCTGCGGGTCGTCCAACGGACCCATCTTCTGAAGCAGCAGCGGTGGAGTGTGCGTGACGGGATGACGCGGCGCCCGCCTGGCGATGTTCCGTCACCAGCCAGCTCCGGAGAAGATCGCGGTCCTCAGACTGAGCGCGCAGGAGAGCCTCAAACCGCTTCTCCTGCTCTAGGGTGGCCTGGTGTTGATCGGCGTGGAGGACCGCAAGCGCCTGGATCACTTCCGCAAACAGCGAGGCTGGCGGGTTCTGCATGGTGGCAGCGGCGTTCCTCTTTTCACCCGGGTTTCGGCACCAGTGTAATGAAGTTCGCGTTAGTGGAGGAAAGAGGCAGGGTCGGCTGGTTTAAATCTAAATAATATTTATTGAATAATAAATAAGAGCGGCCTCAAAACGCCAAAACAAACTGAAACAAACAAAGACAGTCCAACACGTGTCTCCTAGTACATGCATCTCTCTCTCCGGATCCGCCGTCTGCGGCGGTTTTTGTCTCTCCTCTCCCCAATCACTGGAATCAGAGACAGCAGGTTAGAAGCCACACATGACCCATTCACCGCCCTCCGTACTCCGGACCGTAGCTCCTCCCTCCCAGACGGAGTGTGGCCACGCCCCCTTGCCACAGGCGATTTTCTCACGATTTACAAATAGTTGAAAACATTTGAGATATTGTAAGTACTCAACTGAACAAAATATATAACACTGGCCTAGTGGTTTTGGGCTATTTTACTGCAAAAATGTTACAAACTGTATCTTTAAGGTACAACTTTTTACTATGACAAATATAGTATCAAAGTAATTATATGAATTGTCCGAACTAAATTTAGATTTTGGAAAATACATGTAATTTAAATAGTTTATCTATATGTCTGTCACTCGCTAACATGCGAGATTTGGATTGTGCAATGCCACTTATCGTCATGTGTTGATGCAAGTCTACACAGCTGAAATTTAAAATTAAAAAGATGAAAAAGACCTAAAACATCTGACTTAATAAGATCAATAAACTAATGATAAAACCTATCCAATCTTTCAATCAGGTACACTCTTAGAGCTCTATCTTGGGAGCAATTTCAAATTTAAAACCCATGTTGCACATTTTCCTAGCATGCAATAGCCATTTTTTTGTTTATTTGTAAATTCATCAACATTTTAAGTATATATATTGACATGTAGAAATTTCATAAAATTTAACTAGATTTTACCTGTAGTACACAATCCAGCTCACAATCTGTCTATGAAAAATATATAGAAAGCTATTTACATATACAAAAAATCCAGCTAGTTTATAACCTTGCAGGGCGGCCTTCAATTGCAGTTGCTTTGTGTCCGAAAATATTGTATATTCAATACTATGAAAAAACAAAACATAAGAAAATTATTAGAATTAAATAAAAACCTGTAACGTTTGGCCATGTAAAGTTTGGACCTGAAGCAAACAGTTAAACAATATTTAAACCTTGTTGAACTGTTATAAATGAACGTGCTTAAAATAATGTAAATTAAAAGCAAAAAACAAACAGAAAAAACAGAATATCTATCTTGAGTTTCCTTGCTACACAATCAGATGCCCAACACAAAATAAGATGCAGAGTCTTTACAGTTCTGTAACTGTGTCCCAAAGGTGTTGGGGGTCGACCCAGCTGTTTAAACTAAAACAGATGTACAAAGCTAATTGTTTTAAAGAATATCAGGGTTTAAAGGCATACTTTTGATAAAATCTTTATTTTAAATGTAAAATAGAATTTTGAAAACCTTATGCAGGCTTATTTTATGATACAACCTATAGAGGCATGATATTCGTGAAATACATTTATTGAATAAACTTTTGTACAGTTTTTCTTGCCGTTTAACCAAAACCTGCTTTATGCGTTTTAAGGAAACACCCAACTAACTGCCTGCTGTGTGATGAACACGTGGACATGAGTAATAAAGATATTTTTTGTTTGGATATTTATGTTTGGTGGACGCACTAGCATATTCTGAGACTGGATCAAGAGGCATCATCATAAACACCAGTTAAAGACACATCTCCACACAGTTAGGAAAAACATGTTGACGTGTGCTTTAATTACACAGTAGATGCAGTTTTAAAAATGGATATCTAGATTATTCATTTTCAGTTTTCTAGAAACTTAAATGCTGGAAGTAACCGCTCCGTAGACACATACATGGGAGGCAAAGTTTTGTAATTACCCCGCATTCCGAGGGAGGCCTCGGTCTCTAGTCATGGTTTAGGAGTTAGGAACTAACATCAAAGGTATATCTAGTGACAAGTACTGGTCGTAAACTACGGCTAGTGTGTTAAGATAACCCGGATTGTCGTCACAGAACGAACGTAAACAACGGGTTTTCGGTGTTGAGATGACACCATCTCTCAGGAATGCAGCTTTAAGGACAACCGTCTCTGTGAAACGTAAGTTTTCACACACACTTAAGGTACCGAATGGTTTATCCTTTTCTTTAAAATGTATTTATTCGCTTTTTTAAATTTAATTTAACAAGGTTTATTTTTAGCGCGCAATTTAATCAATTTATTTATTTAACAAGATTTATTTTTAGCACACAATTGAAACAATGATTTTATTTAACCCTTTATTTATTTATAGCCCTTTAAAACCTTATTTAAAGCTTCATCACACTTTTGTATACCTATAAAAACATGCCTGGACATATCCCCACCAAATTGGACTGTGTCACACATTCCTGCATAAATTGATGATGTCACACATTCATGCATAAATTGGAGACAAATGGGCGGGACCTATGTTGGGGGATGGGGAGGTCAAAAGGGCAACCCCCACCCTTAAGGTCAAGGCAATCAATCATCATAAATATCAATCATTTTGACACAATGAACCCCATATATACTACTCACATCTTTAGAGCTGATCTGACCTACATTTCACTACTGGTTGTATATCCTCTATATAACTGTGTATATGACAAATAAAATCTTGAAATCTTAAAAATCTTGAAACCGTTTTTAACCAAAAACAGAAATCGAAGCTGGCAAAGCTTCACCACACAACTCTGTGCAGCGTGTGTAGCGAGATGCGTGCGTAGTTCGCTGTCGTATTCAGCCACTAAATCCAGCAACTCCAGTAAATTTTCCTTGTTTGCTGAGTCAGCACCTTTGTTATGCCCGCGGAATAGCAGCTCCTGCTTGCCCAAGAATGGCACGCAATTAATGAGGCATTTCAAAATATCCCTATTTTTTCTTACTTTGTCGTCCTCCTCGACTGCATCCATGTGCCTTTTTTTCCTGCAAGCGGTCCCTGGTGGAGTTGAACAACATAGGGAACAAGGAACTCCTGGCCATCAAACTGGCCTTTCAGGAATGGAGACACTGGCTGGAGGGAGCCAAACACCCCTTTATTGTGATCACCGACCACCGCAATCTGGAGTACATCCAAGATGCGAAGAGGCTCTACTCCCAACAAGCCCGGTGGGCTCTTTGCACGTTTCACCTTCAACATCTCTTACCGCCCTGGATCCCAGAATGGCAAGTAAGCTCACCCTCTCGCTTCTCTCCACCCGGTGCTGGTGACATTATATATAGACATTATAAATATGCTTTATTATCATGAAAATACCTGAAAAGGTTTTAAGAACAGCAATAATATATGCCCATTGACATTTCCTGAAACAGCGTGTCTTTTTCTGTGGCCCATAGTTGGAGTTTCTGCGCAAGAGCACCCTCTGGCTTTCGGATATGGCGGCATGTAATTGTAATTATTGAGAAACTGAGCATAAAGAATTACACAATATATCTTTACAGCCCTAGACTGGACTCACGCCCTTCGAGTGCATGCTCGACTACCAACCTCCCCTATTCCCCTGGTCAGGGGGAACCTTTGTCTGTGCCAGCTGTTGATAATTGGTTCTGAGAGAGCGAGAGGGTCTGGGACTCAGCCCACCACCATCTACGGCAGGCTGTGCAGACTCTCACTCCCCCACACCTAGTTACCAGCCCAGACAATGAGTGTGGCTGTCTACCCGGGACCTACGTCTGCGACAGTACTGCTCCAGCTGTCTGTGTGCTGTGCGTAAGTGTGTGTGTTTGATGAGTGTGTTGTGTGCCTTTTTTCTTACGTGTGCTGTGTGAGCATGAGCGTATGTGGTTGCATGTGTTTATGTGTGCCATAAATTCATTTTTTTTGGGTGGAAAGTGAAATTGGGGTGTATTTATTCACTTTACTTTTACAAATTTAATGCTTTGTTTATAGTCATTTTGTCTCATGTACAGCTGGTTTGTAACAATGAAAAGGGTAAAAAGCGCTATATAAATAAACTTGAGTTGAGAGTTAAAAATCACAAGTTATTTACTCTTTTACATACATATTCATGCTTTACTATCAAGTATGATCTGAGGTTTATGATGTGTTTGTGAATCCAGAGGAGTGACATCAGGAAGGTCCAATTTACAGGCAAATGAAAGTTTTATGAATGAGCCCCATAGTGTGTATTTAATACTTTAGTTCATTAAGAAGTTTGCACACACTAGGCCTTTTCTTATCTTTTTTTATTTCTCTCTTTCTTCCATTTTACATTTGATATTTTCACCATAACTACTTACAATTCATTCAAAGTACACATTTTAGTATATGTGTCTTTTTAGTATAAGGGTGCATTTTTAGTATATGAGCCTTGAACTTGAGTCTCTCTGCTGCTACCAAGCTAACCTATTGAGCTACAGGAATGCTGTTAGTGCCTGTTATTCTCAGTTATGAGCCACATTTACTGTAAATAAGCCCACTACCGCTGCGCCAACAGAAAGTATACTTTAAAACCACTTATGGAACACTAAAGGACTCCTCTTTCAATTATGATGCCATAATATGTACCGAAACATACAACATGAACACTTAAAATGCAAAAAAAAAAACCCCACAAACGGTGCAAGAGGAAACTAAAAACTTCCTGTTTGGTTTATGAGTATGTAACTGTTTTTCGTTACACTTCCGTGTGCATTCGTTCACTAGTGTAAAGGGGTAAGCCTAGAATTACTGTCAAAATTGGTCCTTTTGTTATTGTATTTTGTAGTAACTGGGTTCTTCTAAATAACAACCTTTTTGATAGCTTATTCTGTCAAATATTGATATTACTATAATAAATATGTATAAAGTTGTTTTTGTTACTCTGTAAAATTTAGTGAAGCAGCAAAAAAAGACAAGCCTCTTCAATGTGAAGAATGAGAGTACAACAGATGGACATTTTCAAGACATCTGTGATCTTCTTTAGTCTCTGTCTGTTCCATAGCGCCTTAACTAAAACATACAGCATGTGCCATGGTAAGAATAATGCCTTTATTCTAAATACTTTATTTTAAATAAGTCTTTATTTTAAATACTTTATTTTAGAGAAGCCTTTATTCATTTAACTTTAAACATGTACTGTGATAGACTGGCTAACTGAATCAGATGTTGTATTAAAAAAATAAAAATGATTGCTATAGGTTTATACTGGAAAGAACATTACTTTATCTTATCCTCCACTCAGCTTTAGACAGTAACATAGTGCAAGTTGTTAAAACTCTAAGGGGTGGTTTTCCGGACAGGAATTAGCTTAAGTCAGTACTAGGCCTTAGTTAAATTTTTATATTCAAGGTGTTTTTAATACTTTATAAATAATATTACTGTATGAATTTTGAGACAGCAACTGATATATTTTAGGATTTAAGTTCTAAAATTTAAGTTAGTCTGACTCTGGGACTACTCTTAAACCCTGTCCGGGAAAGTTAAAATACACCACAGAGGATATTGTGCAGTCAGACAGTCAGAAAGTTCACAACCCTTTGATGTGTTTTCCATAACAGCACTTTTAACATTTAGATTTTCATACCAATTGACATCTCAGGCAGTCAGCCATAAAGGCATAAAGTCTATAAAGCAACAAGTTATTATATATATAAAAAAAGATATCATTACATGACCCTTTGGTATGCTCGCCTTCAAATTAGTTGGCACTGTAAACAAGAACTATTTGACCAATCAAAAAACTTTAAATAACTTTTTTTGTCAGAACTGGATCTAGGTTATATATATCTATGAAAATCGGACAAATTTTGTAGAAACAACTCTGACATACTTTTCACGTTTCATGTTTTCAACAAATGCCTGCAAAATAATCAGTTCACATAGAGACCATAGTCTTTTTTAGCATTTACTCATTTTATTACAAGAACGGGCAACAACAAAGGAAACGAAGCCACAATGTGCATGTTTTTATGCTTCTAGTTTCAAGAATATATATTTAATAACTGCATAAAGGAGAGGAACATATTTTCACTAATAGTAATGTATTTTGCACAAGACAGTAAAATGTTTTATTTCTTTTGGTGTTATTATACATTAACCATAAATAAAACCATTTGGATAAAAACGTCTGCCAAAATGCATAAATGTAACCAGAACAAGCATATTTCTGCATATTTCTAACATCTGCATATTTAAACATAACATTTCAAGGGAGAAGACTCTAGATGTATGACAAATAACTGGGTGGCGTTCTGATGATGAACTTCCTTTGATGTATATGTGTGCAAATGCTCTGAGGATAGAAATTTCCATTGTTCTGAAGGCTTTTTCGGAGCACGGACTAGGGGAAGCTGGCATTCCGAAATGACATACGTTTTACTATATAGTAGGCAAAAAGCAGTAGGCGACCGAACAGTGTGTCCGAATCCTCAGTATTCATAAAGCAGTAGGCAAAAAATATCCGGGTAGTGGACTATTTCTCATGAGATTCGGATGTGCCATTAAAAAAGAAGAAGAATTATGGGTAACACTTTATAATAACGTCCAGTTGTAAGTGATGTGTAAGTGATTAGTTAATAATGAACTAGTAATTTACAAAACATTCATAGAAGATTAGTAAGTGATATAATAACAATTTATGTATGTTTTGTTAATTCCGTTACAAATAATTTACAGGTGATTAGTTAATGATGAACTAATAATTTACAAAACATGACTGTGCATTCAAAAATAATTAGTTAGTGACATGTTAATATTTTTATATGGTTTGTGAATTAAGTAATAATGATTTACAAGTAATTAGATAGTGGCGTAACTTTGGCCCCGTTTACACTGTCAGTTAAATGTGACCCAATTCCGATTTTTTGCTCATATGTGACACAGATCGGATGTGTTCTATGACCGTGTAAACACAAAAAAACCGCATGCATTCGGATATTACTAGATTAGTTTCAGGCCTCAGTCATATGTGGAAATATATCAGATATGAATCAGATACGTGCCAATGCGACTCTCATGTAAACAGGCAGATCCGATTTTCTGAGGCATTGCGTTCTGTACGTCATTAAACGGCGACAATATAGTACTTCTCCGCGGGAGTCTGCTATTTATGACGTATCCTCAGGAGGAAGCGCGTGTGTGGAGGCGGAACGTTGTGTCTTTGTAGGAGAGATATGTGGACAAGCGTTGACACAGCATATCAAATGTTGGCTTGCTCATCCTAAAATGTCGGACCCACTGCTCCTCGTTAAAGCCCGCCACAATATGCTCCCACCAGTCCTGGGATCTCTCTCGCACCCAGATATTCCTCTGAATGGTCGAGGACACGGTAACTACAGCATATGCGCAGGCTGCAATGAAGGCCCTTTTCCTCCTCCTCCGCCTCAAAATCATATTAATGTTAGACGAACTCCGCATATACCGCAGAGCTAACATCAAGCACATTTCGCGTTCGTCCATCTTGGCTGGTGTGTGCTAATGCAAGAACCCGCCTTTAAGCATGCGCGATGTTTCGGTATGGCAAGTGTAAACATGTAAATTGGATATGGGTCACAACTGAAAGAACGTGTAAAAGGACGGTCAAAAAAATCGGATACAGGCAACAAATCAGAATTGGGCATCAAGACCTGCAGTGTAAACGGGGCCTTTGTTTCGAAAAGTGGTGGGGACATGCACGCATTTCAAACTGGAGTCGCGGCTCTCTGTCTTCCGCAAATATAACTTACGAGTGCGAGCAACGGGAGATTGTGTGAAAGCAGCGCATCCTGCGTTTTTCCAGAGTTTTAGATGTTAATGGCCACTAAAAAAAGACATATCTTCCGCAACCATTTCTTAATTTCTTCCAAAAAGTGGTGGGGACATGTCCCACCTGTTCACCCGCAAATTACGCCTAGCCTGAACTAATAATTTACAAAACATGACTATACGCTCACAAATTATTATTAGGCAATATGCTAATTATTATTAGGCAATATGCTAATGATTTACAAATCTGACGTTAGTTAGTTGTCTTGAAAATAGCATATAATTAAATGATCTAACAGATCCTTAAATGGCAAATAAGTTACTAGCTAATACATTATTATAAATCATTAAAATATCTACTATTATCTCAATAAACAATTGTTAATCATGTTAAGGAAGTGTGTAACAGACATGCTGGTCCAATCGAAAATGTGTATCAGTGTCATGCTTTGCCTCCTCTAGGCGTGAAAATGACACGCTTTTATGAAGGTGGAGTAACATTAGCAGAACGGGGCGATTTTAAAATGTTTTTATAATTCATGACGTGTACTGGTGCACATGGTATTTTGTGTCATGAATGTGGTGATGAAGGACCCAAATGCAGAGGCAGCGGTGGTGGAACAAAAACACGTTTAATAATAAAACAGACAGAACAGGAAACGAAATAACCAACGATTAAACAGAACAGAACTTAAACAGTTAAACAGAACTTAAACTACTAGAATGGAAAACAGACAAACTGTAAATCAAAAACTTCCCACGAGGGGGCAAAAACTAGAGACACTAAATCTAACGGGCAAGATGTGGCAAGGTAACACAGACGAGAACTTCACAAAGCTACAAAGACTTACAAAGATTTTACAAAACGAACCAGCACAGGACAATTAACACAAGGGCTTTAAATAGGGGAACAAGCAAGGGATAATGACACGGGGACAGGTGTGAATCATCAGAAACATTTACAGGGAAGATTACCGAGAACAAGGGGGCGGGGCTTAGACGCGCGACACGGAAACACACGGCAACGGCGAACCAGCACGAGCCGTGTGTAACCACAAAGAACATAAACACAAAGACGGGATACTTACGCAATCCTGCCCACTAGATCAAGAATACAAGACATAAACAATGAGGACAGGATTGCGGAAGTATCCGGGGGGCGTGGTCATGACGCAAGACCGGAGAGCGCGTGACGTAGGTGAACCCCGCCCTAGACACGCGTCCACACCAAACATAAACACGAAGACATGTCACTGTCATGGCCCCGCCCACAAGGCTCTAGGAGATCGCTAGACAAGGAGGGCAGAACCATGACAATTTTGTGTACGTTTATCACTTTGTGCGCACACTTTAGACGCATTTTAGCACGTAACCAGACCCCACCCCAACAATTTGTATATCATATAATATAAAACACAACACATAATAGGCAGATATGGCTACAGATGCTATTTATTCAAAAAGTGCAATTATTCCAAGCATTCCGAGGACAAAGAACAGCGATCCCTTTCTTTTACCACCGTAAAAAAGGTTCCGGTCGTGTACAATTTCAAATATTGCCGCCGGAACGTCAGCTTCGATTGTGAAGTGACATTGGCTCTCGCGTGTCTCGTGACTGGTTGCATCATAACGTTCACATTAATGCTATAAAACGGCATTGGCTGTCCTTCTCCGAATGCGTCACATACTAAACTTGAGCGGTGAAGCAACTGTGTGCTTTCCTAGAGCCTGCTTGCTCAAACAACGATATCGTCGTACGGCTATAGAAGACTCGGAATGCAACGCAAACTGTTTGTAATGTTTTTATACTGTTTTTGATTAATAAATGCCCGTGGCTGACTTCTAACGTCATTTGCTTATTGCATGTTTTTTAATCATCTTGCGGTTTATGGTAGGAGTGGGGTTAGGTGCTTTAAAATGTCTATTATTTTATATATAAGTACAAGTAATCCGTATTCATAAAATCGTTTCAGCTTTACAAATGCAAAGAACCAAGCGAGTGTTGCGTATTTTCGAGTGGACCGGCGTGTCTTACACGCTTTGGCGTGATACCGGGTTGCTGGGATCTAGTCATAATGTGAACTGGCTTTACCTTCCACTGAAGAACACATCAGGTGCACAGCATTAAAATACTATTATCTACTACTAAAACTATTATCTTTTTTCTGGCTTCTTTCAGCCAGCACAGTAAACTATCTCATCACTTGTAAATGTGTTTCTCATTTGTAGATCTTTCCCACCTGTTACAAATTATCTGTATGTGTATACAATACATTTACAACACTTTCTGCATCCCCTAATCTAAAGTGTAAACTACTCATCACTTGTAAATGTGTTACTTGCCAGTGTTACAGTACACCCCCCAACTAACTACCGGGGGGGGTCGGGAATCCAGAAGACTAAGGGGACTGACTCTGAGGCGGGTCCTGGGGACTGGTTCCAGATCTGGCCCTGAGGGAACTGGCTCGGGAGCGGGCCCTGAGGGACCTGGCTAATTCGGGATCGGGCTCAAGGGGAACTAGGGGAACTCTGAGGGAACTAACTCGGGATCGGGCTCAAGGGGAACTAGGGGAACCCTGAGGGAACTAACTCGGGATGGGGCTCAAGGGGAACCCTGAGGGAACTGGCTCGGGATCGGTCTCAGAGAGAACTGGCTCGGGATCGGGCTCAGAGGGAACTGGCTCGGGATCGGGCTCAAGGGGAACTGGCTCGGGATCGGGCTCAGGGGAACTGGCTCGGGATCGGGCTCAGGGGAACTGGCTCGGGATCGGGCTCAGGGGAACTGGCTCGGGATCGGGCTCAGGGGAACTGGCTCGGGATCGGGCTCAGGGGAACTGGCTCGGGATCGGGCTCAAGGGAACTGGCTCGGGATCGGGCTCAAGGGAACTGGCTCGGGATCGGGCTCAAGGGGCACTGGCTCGGGATCGGGCTCAAGGGAACTGGCTCGGGATCGGGCTCAAGGGGAACTGGCTCGGGATCGGGCTCAAGGGAACTGGCTCGGGATCGGGCTCAAGGGGAACTGGCTCGGGATCGGGCTCAAGGGGAACTGGCTCGGGATCGGGCTCAAGGGGAACTGGCTCGGGATCGGGCTCAAGGGGAACTGGCTCGGGATCGGGCTCAGGGGGAACTGGGGAATCTGGGGACACTAACTCCAAAACGGAATCCAGGGGCACCAACTCCGGAACAGAGGTTAGGGGCGCAGGCTCGGGTGAGCCTCGGGGCGCAGGTGGACTGGCGGGGCAGGCTCGTAGGCCTGGACTGACGGGACTGAACGCCGTTTCTTACGGTGACTAGTTTTTGCGGGGGGCTGAGGCACGGAGCTTGGGTGAGTGAAGATGACCCCTCCGCATCTGATCGGACTTGGATGACCAACCCTCACTCTCCTGTCAGCTTCCCCGACGCGGAAGGAAGAACCCGTAACTTGGAGGACCATATTCATAAAGTCCTCCAGCCAGGACTCCTCCATGTCAGGGAGCAAAAGCGTAAAAGCGTCCTTAAGTAAGTACTTACTGAAATTAGGTACCAACTCAGTGAGTATGCGATTTCGGGCATAGCCTTAGAGTGTAAAAACAATGTGTGACAAGAAATTATGGCACAAGTTCGAGTCCGCCTTTTACCAAACTCGCTCCTCTATATTTACATTTTCATCAGATCATACAGGCATTCATTTATAACAAAATGAAGAAAATATTTTTAAAATGGCTAACATATGTATGTTATGGCTAACAAGTGTATGGTAAGGTTAGGGGTAGTAGGGAGGTCTTTATAGTCCCAGCAAGTTGGCATACATGTAAGTGTGTATACATAATATACACTCTATTATTTTTGCATAATGTACAATGTAGAATGCCCTGTTCTCGGTGTGTGCATGACCGACAAGCTCCATCGCCCTGACTTCTCTCTATGGTGAGGAATGTAAGAAATACTTAAGCATGGACATTTCTCTTCGTAGCTTTCCGCATCCTTAACCTGACGGTGCGTTATACAGCAACACCACTAGCAGCCTTCTGCACTCTCAACCCGATGGTGCATCGTGCAGCCACTTAAATCCACCTTGACTGCACTCTGTACCCTCTTGGGACCTCATTATAGTCCTTAAGGGCCTACATAGGGCCCGGTTTGAACTGGTCTAGCTCATCTGACAATAAAGATGGCTCTCCTGGTGGAACTGGCCTCTATCAAGAGGGTAGGGGATGAGTTCTGAGCAGCTCTTTGTCTGCTTTGGAGGTCAGCAGAAGGGGGGGCTGTCTCCAATCAGAGACATACCAATCACAAGATCTTTCGTGCCCACTCACAGTGAGAGCACACTCTACTTGTGTTTATGTAGCCTTATGAAGGAATTTTTTGGTGCAAAACAACTGAGCGCCTGTGAGAGTGGAATTTGTAGTTGGTGAGATTGGCCACACATGTGTATCGGTAAATTTGAAGTCAAAATTTGAAGTAGCAAACTTTTAGATCTTTTTTCTCGTACAATCTCTTAGATTGTATAATTGAATTTGTGCACTTGCACTGAAAGATTCAAGAAGGTGTAACTGTTGTGTTTGCGGGAGTCAACTACAAATTCCACTCTCACAGGCACTCAGTTGTTTTGCACCAAAAATACCTTTATATATCCATTTACATTTACATTTACATTTATGCATTTGGCAGACGCTTTTATCCAAAGTGACTTACATTACATTGTACTATACATTTGTACATTTTGTATAGCAAGCAAGGGGGGGTTAGGTGCCTTGCTCAAGGGCACCTCAGCCGTTACCCGCCAACCCTGAGAATTGAACCAGCAACCTTCTGGTCATGAGTCCAACTCTCTAACCACTGGGCCACGACTGATATCCTCCTCATAGACACTGGCTCAGTGCGGCCCTCTGGCAGACATCTGCGGGTTGGGCTATGCCCAATATATTTGCAAGGTTCTACAACTTTTGTGTAGAGCTGGTGTCAGCCTGTGTGTTGCATTAAACTAACAGTAAGACCAGCAGCCGGCTGGGCGTACACCTGCAAAAGCGCTTTCTGCCCTTCACTACAGGGCAAAGTATAGGCACTTCATCTATCACTAAGCAGTTCTTCTGGTAATGAGCTGGATGAAGCGGTCCATTTACGAAACCTGGTAGTGTTATCCCTACTTGAGTTAACCCCTATACTTGAGCTGGTCCTCCAAACGTAGTGACTCCTCCCTCTCAGGTGGTCCCGTTTGAAGTATTTCTTACTCTACAGTTTCCCTGTTGTCGAACATGTGACCTCTCCTGCGGATGTCTGGGATTCCTGAATCCTTGCCTGCCTACTAACTACTGTAATGATCTTCACATAAGACACCTATTGTGTAGCTTGCCTATTTTACACACCATTTTTAAATATATTGCCAAATGTAGAAAATAATATTGCCAAATGTAGGAATACAAACATTATACTGGTAGATCTACTTAAATATTTAAACATATAAACATGTTACAAAGCTCTAATACATTCACACTGCTAGAGTGATGTATATCAGCACTGTATTATTAGTTCTACTTAAACCAACTTTTCGAAGAGTCAAAAAGAATATTTACAACGATTGTCCATTATCTGCCTATGTGAGCCATGTCAAATAATTTACAAATGGACAAAAACATAAAACACTCAGTATGGCCATGTGGTCGGGGTAATGAGGGGGGCTTCTTCTTTCTGCTTCTTTCTGCTTCACAGTGAAGTTCAAATCATGCTGTGCAATTCAATACGGTCCAATTTCAAGTCGTTGTGTAATGCATGCACGTTTCCTTAAAAATGGATGCATAACCACTTGAAAATGGAATTGTTTGCGGAGACAGAACCCAAACACAGACAGCGAGGTGGTGGACAAAAGACTTTAATTATAAACACAAAGCAAAAAACCCACGAGGGGGCAAAATAACAAAACAACAAATCACAGTGAAACAAAACTTGACAGGAAACAATACATGGACTAACTATAAATGAAAACTAGACTTGCACTTGACAGACTCGACTTATCTATGAACAATGTCAAAGAAATACAGGACGCAAAGGCGACTGTTTACGCTGAAGATTTCCCGCTTCATGTGCACAACATATTGACCAATTATGTTGCATAACATTTTAAATGTGGCCTCTGACATTCTGAAATGTTGTAGCCAAAGGTTGGATGTGAAATGTGAGTTCACTACGACCTCCCAAAAATCCTGCTGACATTGTCTTTCCCATATGTACGGGACTCAACGTCACTGCAATGCCTTAGCTGCTATTGCTCTCATCAGGAATTCAGCATTTCTCCTTCTGCGCATAACATTGCCTTTGGTGAACGCAAGTTGCACTGGTAGTAAATTCATAACTTGCCCAATCGCAACAAGTTGCAAGCCTGTTTCCATTTTCTGCTGTCAAGTGCTTTATTTACTGTTGGTTACTAGGTTACCAATACAACCGTTATTCGCTCTAGGAATTTGATGGAAACGCACCTATTTCGCATTATTTTTTTTCTGTTTTTGCGAACTTCGAAGAGATTCGCATCACGTTTGGATGGAAACTGTAACGTTCACCAGCCGGAAGTGCCCTAGTGCTCCACATAAGGGCACTCTCTCAATCACCCGGACTGCCATCTCACACACACTACATTTCCCACAACCCTTTGCCTGGACTCATCAGCCATCATTGCATTCACCTGTGTCTTGCAATAGCTATAGAAGCATTTAAGAGATTTTATGCAACACCCTTAACTTATTCTCAGTCACTCTTTGCGAAGTTTTGTTTGTGTTACACTAAATCTCTGAGCGTTTCTGGTTGGATTACTTGTGTTTGTTTTGTGGACCTGTTGTTTTCATTGTTTGCACCTTTGCTGCCTGCCCTGACCATTGCCTGTGACTATGTTTAAGATTGTTTACTGCCTGCCCTGACCATTCCCTGTTCTATCACCTTTGCCTGTTTTCTGCCTGCTCTGACCTTTGCCTGTACCGTTTGGATTATTAAAACTGCATTTAGATCCTCAAACTCTTCGTGTCTCTGAGCAGTACGTGACAGAAACACAGCTAATATTGTCTCACTCTGTGTTACTTTGTTGCACTGGCTGATCAGCTTCACTCTCTAAACCGTCAGGGATGCCAGTCAGGACAGGTGCGTCTGCCCCAAAGATGTCTTGCACCATTTTTGCACAGTCTGATCAGTTGGCCGGCGGTGGTGGCCCTCCGCCTGTTTGTTAATTTAGTTTTCGTTAGCTCTGTGACACTTATACGGCAGCACAATCTTACAATCTAAAAAAATTGAGTAGCCTAGTGTAGTTTTAACTTACCAGTTTTGTTAGATTCTCTCCTATAACGACTTTACATAAAGATTCCGTGCATTTATTTTTTTGTTATTTTCTCCCATTGCTTTTGTTTATTTACCGCAGTTACATTTGGATTTAGTTTGCTTTTTAAAAGGGCCTTTCTTTTACCGTATTTATCTAAAAGAATAAATTTTTCTTCCTCTGACCAATTTGGCATTTCTTTATAGGGTTTGTCCTCGAATTCCCTTGAAACCTCTGCCTGAGCTTGTGTAAACAGTAGCGTATCTATGGCAACGACAGAATTTATAACGGCGTCAATGTCGTGAAACACTTAAATGTTTCCCTTAGCTATAGAAGCATTTAAGAGATTTTATGCAACTCCCTTAACTTATTCCCTTAGGTAAGGGTTAATCACTACTTAAGTGTATCAATTAAGGGAAAAACTTAATGTGCTTTATGCAACTGGGCACTGATTCCCTGTGGTCATTATAGATGCCATGGCACTCATAAAGAGTAGGGGTGTCACCCCGATGTCCTGGACAGATTCCCTGCAGGTGGATGCTGCACACTGGTGGTGGTTTAGGAGAGACCCCCCTTGTAAAGCGCTTTTGGTGTACATCATTACACAATAAATATAACTGCCTCATTCATCCATAAATTCCTAGGAAACACATCAAAAAGTATACTTTAAATGCACTGTAATTCACATTGGATAAAAGTGTATGCTAAATGCATAAATGTAAAAAGGTACAGCAGAGCATAAAAACCTAAGTACAGAAGCATAAACATCTGCAGAGGAAACAAGGGTCAATTTCTTAAAATAATACATTGAATCTGATTACAGTAAATCTCTTTGAAGGTTGTTTTAAAAACTTGATTTTGTGACTTTTTCTAAATCCCATATCTTCTCCACTGTAGGCAATCTCCCACCAGTTAAGTATGTGGCACAAAACAGCAATGTCACCGTGCCTTGCCCTACACTCAGTGGAATGGAAATGGATCTCAAATTATATAAGGGCCCAGATGAGGTCACCTCCATTCATGTCAATATAACTAATACATTGGTCAACAAACATAATGACAGCCCAAAGAAGGATTTTCCTGCCCATCCAAGTGTTAATTTTACTGATAACAGTGCCAACTTCATCCTATTTAGTGTGACAATGAATATCACAGCCCTATACACCTGTGAGGCAGAAAAAACCTTTCCTCCTCCACTTGTGAAAGTGGAGCAGACGCCACAAACTATTGTGTTTGTTCAAGGTATGTTTATTATAGTTGCTATAACAAGTGTTTGAGCATTATATAGTTAAATAAGACAACTCTTCAACTTATTTTACAGCTGTAATCTAAAAAAGACAGAAAATCTTGACCAGACTATATATTATTTTTATTGATCTATACAGCCACAACATCTTCCATGGTAATTTAAGAAAAAACTGTAAACGTATGAGAAAATTTCATGTCATGCATGTCTGTCAACAGAGACCCCAAGGAAACAGCCCTGTCAACATGTCAGATACCTGGTTCTGTGGGTAGTACTAGGAGGCATCGCCATATATGGCCTGGTAATGTCTTGCATGGTCCTAAGGCTCTTGGTAAATACATTTACAAATATAAGTGATCAATCGCTACAGTATATTATAAATAAAATCAAATTAATTTACATCTATTTGTTTCAGAGTACTGTATTAGAATAGTTAATTGCTGTAATTTTCCCATCACTGATCAACATCATGAAGTTTATATATATACTTAAACAGCAATTTATTGAAACTGACATTACACTGTACATTCATGAGTAAATTAAACCCTATTTTACAAGAACCTTGAATCTCCAAATACGCAACTTTTCAAATGTCAAATGTTAAATATTTGCAAAACCCACATGCAGGCATAATGTAGACTAATAGTAATGATTTACGAAGAAACATAAAATGGCCAAATATGGAGATTCAAGGTTTGCGTCAGACAATGATTAATACACTATTAATATGTTTATTTATATTATATATTGTCATTCATGGTTAAAGATCCTTAAAATGTTTCTATTTTATACTAAGCTGCTCTAAAATAGAAGTAGTGGGTAATTGTTTTTTCTGTCTTTCACATGCTCACCCACCAGATTAAGATGAGACAAATAGACTCTCGGTTCTATGGCTTGAAGAACACAAAAGTTAGAGAATTCAGACAGAAATGGCAAGGAGTTCAACACCCTACCCTGCAGGATTTCTACATAGACACTGTAGCATGAAGCTGTCTGACAGCCAGGCAAACCTTGGCCGAAACAAGCACCATACAAATCGTAATTTCAAACAGCAATGCTGAAAAAGCTTTAGTTGCTTTCTGAGATAACCCACATTTGTATTTTTTCATAGTTTTACCATTTCATTTGACTGACTAACATTTAATCTTATTTAAAAAATAAACATAAACAAAACAATCTCTTCCCCACGTTTCCTGTTTGCATACACACACAAAGGATTTTTTCTTTTTATAAGGGGACTCAGCACAGATTTGTGTGGTTTGAATATTTATATATACCTACATTTTGTCACGTTTAGGTTCGGTTTTGGTTTTGGTTGCGAAGGCATAGACAAACGCAAAGTAAATAAAGTTAAAGAATTTATTCAGCACAAAGGTGAGGGTTACAATGTGTAAAAGATAATAATAATGTGGAAACAATGATGATGATAATAATAACGGATGATTTTAATAAATAGAAAAAAAATGTGATTATTAACAATATACAATAACAAGAAAACGAGTATAAAACAAGACCAGAGGAAAAGGAACGAAAGTGGTGCCAAAGGAACGAAAATAGAAAGAAAACGAACTAATTTTAATGCCCTCTAATTCTGAGCTATTTATGACAACTAAGTGGGTCTTCAGCGTTTTCATGCCTTACCTAATCTACATTAACTATAGCCCGCACAAAACATACATGGGGTGGCACTCACTCCTAAACTAGTGTATCTAATATACAGTCACATACCTCAAAACCTACGTGTGTACAATGTATGTCGCGTGACCTCTTACCTGTCCGCTTTTCCCCGGTACACAGGGAAAACGAGACACCAACAACATCCAACAGATGAAAACAAAGACAAGAGGGTATACGAACAAACAAGGATGTTGTGGGACAAGACTGGCGAAACAAGGTAACGAAAAGACATTAAAAAAAGGAACAAAGGAAAAGCAAAACAATCTCTAATAGCGACGGGCAACAATAATAAATGGTGAGCCGAAAGACTCCCGCGTATTTACTCTGGCATCCATTTAAACCGGAGGGAGATCGGCAATTGGTGGAGCGATACATGACGTCAGTTATGAAACCGTTAGATTGACAGTTCAGTGGACCAATGGGACAACAGGATGGATCTGAGGTGGGACAGCGGAGAGAGAGAGAGAGAGACAGAGAGAGAGAGAGAGAGAGAGAGAAAACCAACGAAGAAACACAGACACACCCACAGGGCCGTAACAGTCTACAAGACATCTTTTGTCAGCAGTGTTGGGAAAGTTACTTTGAAAATGTTATGTAACTAAGTCAGGGCTTAAAAACAAAAATAAAGACCAATAGGTTCACTCCGAGCAGAATCTGTATTTTAACGTTTTTGCAAAAGAAAAACTACTCAGATCTTTCAAACAAGGACACAGAAGTCAGTGGTTAAGGTTTATTTACACCGTTGTTCCAAAATAGTACAACCCCAAAATCTGAGTGTGTGCAGTACATAACACCTGGTTGCGCACAAAGGCTGTTTCTAAAACAGCTGTTTGCATATTAAAAAGGCTGTTTGAATATTGTTTTGCACTATCTGCCCAACCGGGGGGCAGCTGACATCAGCTCTAAAATTTAAAGTTTTTGCATTTATTAATAGGCTACCACTTTAAATGTAATCATTCTACGTAATTTACTTAATTTAATACTCCATATAGGAATTTATAGTTCGTGTATGTTACCTGCGTTTCTTTTTTCCTATATCGTGTGTTTGTGTTCGTGCGTGTGTGCGGCGTGCGTGCGTTTGTTCATGTGTGTGTGTTCGATGAGTGTGTGGTGTGGGTGTAATCTTTCAATTTGTTGTTCTTACTTTCCTTGTACAAATGTAATGTTTTCATTTTGTCTCATGTACAGCTGCTTTGTAACAATGAAAATTGTGAAAAGCGCTATATAAATAAACTTGAGTTGAGACAAATCCAACTTTGCAAGGAAAGTCTGCTACTTCTCACTCACAGACTATAACATTTTCATTTTTTTTTTAAATATGCTACTGACTATTCAAATATGAGCTTTGTCAGTCCTATGATCACAAATGGTTCTAGGTTTACATATCCTCTGACTGTTTTTCCCTGCGGCGTGATGTAACATAAGAAAGTCAATATAAGTCATTATTTTATAATTATATCCCCACTGGATGCAACAAATGCTTGCATTTCCTCAATCATATTTGGACTCACAAGGTGCCAATGATATTATAAGCTGTCATATGTTTTGGAAGCTGATGTTCCGAATATGGTAAGGGACGTTACAGTTCTGCTACATGCATGAGGTATTCGGCCAATCACAACGCTCTGGGTAGTTGGCCAATCGGAGCACACACCGCTTTTCACAACGTTGAAAAAATCAACATGTTTCAGAAAGGCGGGGCACAGAGGAGCAACAATTTTCCACGTAGCAGCTAATTCAACTTAATTATACTCCATTTTTATCATACAGAAACAAGTAATACATCAACATCATTCTAAACTAAAGGGTCTACTTTTATTTGTGCACGCATATGTGCATAATGTTAACAACATGAAGGGATTAATGTTATTGTGTGCGCAAACTGTAGATCCGTTGCCCTGCCTGCCTCCGGCAGCTCGTGTTTTTCTGGAAATAATCATACAGCTGTATCTACCTTTTATAACTGTGATCAAACTAAATACTCTTTTAAGATACGACGAATGCAATACTACTGTATAGGTACTCGAGATTAACATGAGATTGGCAGAAACTGCGTGAATTATGCCCGCTTTAATGTCAGTTTGTGCTTACTGTAGATTGTATTTTGGGAGACGTAATATTTAATGACTTGCAGTTATTGTCTTTGCTCCACATTGCTGTGACATAACAATGCAGAAAAAAAATTAAATAAATGTCTGACAGAAATGACAGGCTGACGTGTCTTACGTTTTTTTTTACACATGCGTAGACCTGGATGTAAGGTTTTCAGATGTTTCAGTGTGGATGGGCAGTGTTTGGAAAATGATTGAAAACGTTAGTGTGAACGAAGAGCATTTTTAAAACGAAAACTCTGTTTGTAATGTAACTTTAATGTATACACATCTCAGCGTTTGATAAATATTCTGAACCCCCAAACACTAAATAAATTATTTTAATTCACTTAAAATATTTTTTGGCTTGGCATTAATACTAAATAAAAATAAATAAAGTAAATAAAGTTTTATATATATATATATATATATATATATATATATAATATATATATATATATATATTTATACACTATATTGCCAAAAGTATTGGGTCACCTTATCTAATAAACAGGTTTGATGACTTTAGTCATTTCCATGAGTACATGAGTTAATTCTGCAGCAAATCATGATATTCTATGGAACTGTGTGCTTCTAATTTAATAGCAACAGTTTGGAAAGGGGTATTTTCTATTCCATCATGACTATGCCCCTGTGTATGAGACAAGAATTGTGAAAGTGTTAAAGAACTTGGTTGGTCTGCATAAAACCAAGTCCTGAACCCAGCTGAACACATTTGGTGTGACTTTAAATGCAGTCTTTGAGCCAGAAACTCATCACTCCACATCAATGGCTTGTACACAGGGGTACAGCCAATTTGGAACAGAAAAAAGGTGCCTCCAAAACTGTTGCAACAGAGATGGAAACAAAATTAATTACAATGGCATTTGTAGAAATGCAATTAAAAACGGTTTCAAAAGCCCCCTTTCCTGTCCTAAAATGACGACTCCTGTGCACAAGTCATTGGTGTTTGGTGATGAGTTGTTTGCTCACAGTCTGCATTTAAAATGACACCAAAAGGTGTTCAGCTGGGTTCAGGACTTGGCTTTATGCAGACCAGTCGAGTTCTTCCACACTGACTGAATCAATGATTTCTTTCTGAACCTTGTCTCATACACAGGGGCATTGTCATGATGGAATAGAAAAGGGCCCTTTCCAAACTGTTGCTATTAAATTAGAAGCACACAATTCCATAGAATATAATGATAAAGATTTGTACTCATGGAAATGATTTAAGTCATCAAACCTGTTTATTAGATAGGGTGACCCAATACTTTTGGCAATATAATGCGTGTATATATATATATATTTATATATTTGTGTGTGTGTGTGTTACTATCTGTTTAGCTTGGTTAGAAATAACACTAAATAGTGACTTCATTGAACACATTGACGTTGGCTGCTGCTTTATTTCATAAACATTTTGGAGGTCTAAACACAAATTTTCATGTTAATTTAATGCAGTGTTTCTCAAACTTTTTCTCCCATTCCCCACTTTGGAGGTAGGGAAGGGTTCCGAGCCCCACCTGTCCCCAATCGCCCCAACAAAATGGTAATAAACTTTGGGTCCATCGTCTGTCTTGGTTTGGTTTGGTCTGCTGGTGCTGAATTTCCAGTTTTCTTTTAATTAAATGTCACAAACATATTCATTACTAATTGGCCATATCATCTACCCCAGTGGCATCAAAGTAGATCCTGCCAAAATTAAAGCTGTCGTCGAATGGCCCATCCCTGACTCCCGCAAGGCTCTTCAACAGTTCTTGGGTTTCGCCAACTTCTACCGGCGATCAGTGTTGTGCAAGTTACTTCCAAACTGTAATACATTTCAGATTACTTGTTACTGTTATTTAAAAGTAATCCCTTACCTTACAATATTACTGTCTCAGATTTGTAATACGTTACATGATTCTTGTATTACTTTTAAGTTACTTTCACCAAAATAACTGCAGAAGTAGAACTTAACATTCTAAAATGACAAAATGTACTGCAGAGCATTTTACACTTGAATTCAAAGTGAATCAAATAATGGCAACAAAAAGAAAAGAAAAAATCTGCATCTTGTCATGACATTGGAGTTCACATATAGTCCTGTTGTGTCGAATTTGAATATCCAAGCTATTCACAGATATTGCCAGAATATCACTTTTCCTCAACTGTTTGGATAATTTGTGATTCAGGCTGTCATACTTTCTTGCATTGTCTTGAGCCTTCACTTTGCCAATTATAAACTATATTGTTAGTAGCCTAGGTAGGCCACAGTCATATCGCCCTCTACTGGATGTAAAATTCTCTGCAGAAGATGTGTATTGTTTAGTGGTCATTAACATCTAAAACTCGTGGAAAACACAGGATGTGCCGCTTTCTTTTAACATTGCAATGTTCTTATTACTTCACAATTTTCTTAATTTTTTATTACTTTACTTCATTTTCTTAATTTCTTATCACTGCTCTTCCCCCTTTGCACCATGGTCAAAACCATGTGTATCTCCAGTATGGATTCTTAAGTGATCTCTAAAGCTGGATGCATCATGAATTAGGATGGACTTAAGATCAGATCAGTGCCTAGTGAATGATAATGAATTAGCTACCCAATCATGTGGTGTACCTTAATAAACCAAAGGAATTATTTCTGCTGGATTAACCATATAACATCATTAGTAACATTGGGAAATGTAAGTGCGATGCATATGCTAGACTATGTGCTGGAGTCAAAACAACTTTCTTGCTCATTTAAGTTTTATGACGTGTGTACAGGATAACTAGATGTCCCATAGTTTTCCTAGATATTTTTATATGCCTGATTTATGACTACAACCTTGCATTATCAATAAGAGTTTAGGCATTATCATTGCATTATGATGCATGTCCGTCAGCTCTGATAGCAACATATAGATGAAATGGTTTGATATTGTCAAGAATCTATTTTCTAAATCTATTCATGCATCTATAGCATAATCCTCTCTGTGACAGTCAATATTGCAGTTTGGTTTTGGATACCTTGTGACCAAATACAGTACAATGATCAATTGCAGTAAAGTATTGTACATCAGATTAAGGATATTGCATTTTTTCTGGGTAGGCGTGCATTTGGTTTAAGTTAGGCAGGTTGACTTTACTAACCTTCCATCTGTCTCGTGCTGAGACCATAGCTTAGCTGTCTCTTAATGTTCAACTTCCTGTAATAGTTTAGTAGAATTACTTCCTGTCTCTGGTGTTGCTACCATTTGAGCTTGTTGTTTTTGGTTAACAACTACCTCCTGGGGAATGCCTTGCATGATGTACCACACAGAATTTTATGTAATTTTTAGTTGAATGAAATGTCAATTGATTTATTGTGGGCTCCCATTCACTTTGTTCAGCTTTTTTCATCATTGGTCCTAGATCTTTGGTTTCCCAATTTTTTCCTACATATATAGAAATGTGTGGAATGGATCATTTGACATTAAACCATTGTTTTATGAATTCATTTTCTGATATTTTCAACGCTGCTCCCTGTTTACCTATTATGATGTGCTGTGATATTATTTCAATTATTTATTTTTTTTCCTCTTTAGTTCCTTCCTGCCAATTTATTTCTACATCTGCATTTCTTGTGGGATCATAATTCATTGTACAGTGAAATCCTGACTCGGGTATTTGTGCTTCTGGATCTGTGCTTTAATAAATTCACCCCATTTATTGATCATTTGCCTCACATCATTCTATATCTATCCTATTCAGTACACATTTGCTTTTGGCTCAGAAATCATCATTCGTGTTCCTTTCATATCTTTATACCCTCCCTCTTTAACACACCAAATTTGTAAATCCATTTACACATTGCATCTCTTTCTAACAGATTAATAGGAGTCTGATCTGATATCAGGATTTTGACATTTGTAATAGTTTATTAGGCTTTGACCTGGACCTCTAAAGGTCTATTGTCACTCTCTCCCCTCCACCCCCTGTGGCTGTTCTGTGGATCAGTGGGGGCAGTCTTTTTCACCTCAGGCTGTCATGTCCTCAGCTCATTATCAGCTTGTTGTTCATTTTCTCTTTGAGTGTCCACACATTCTTTGTATTATTCCTCTGCAAAGTCACACGGTCGCAAACTCCACTCAGATGTGTCACGGAGTTTGACTCTCTGTTTAAATGTCTCTAGGCATGTGATTGGGTTTTCTGTCTCCCAGCTATTCCCATTATAATGTCCTTCGGATCCACTCTGGTTGGACAGTCAGCATGCAGTGTCTGCCTCACTGAAGAATGATATGCATCAGAATAGTTTCATTCATGTATTGAGAGTTTACAGTTCTGTCCAGTTCAGATGTTAGACAGTTGCCCTTGTTTTGCTTTAACCACCTTAATCCACTTCCCAGCCACATTGTGGATGTCAGAGAGATGAGTGATCATTCTCTCAATGTTTTTGCTTACTTTTTATTAATTTTTCCTTTTTTTAATTAATTTTTAATTAATTTATTTTTCCCATGCCACTTTCCTTCATCAGATGAGGGCTCCTATTCACCTCCTTTCACTCTACTTTCTACAATCCTTCTTGTCATTAATATCTGTCTCATCCACAAACTTTCTGTTTCCTTAATACATTTCTACTTGTCTTTACCAACTTTGATTTACTTTCTATTCTTTCTATCTGCCTTTCCTATCCTGCCTGCTTTCTGCTTTGACATATGACACCATCTGTCTTTCATCTTTTAACCCCACATTCTAGACACTTCTACATTTGCCGTGAGCAATGTAAATTGCCCCTCAGAGGTCACCTAAGTGACCCACAAACACCTACACAAACTCTTTGTCTGTTTTTATTTCGTACATCTGGTCCCATATGTCTTCCTTCATCTAACTCAATGATAACTGTTTATCTCTATCTTTTATTACCCATGTCTGTAAGCTTGTAAATCTTATGTCTGTTTATTTTCTTCTGTCAATTTTAGAGAGTTTATCTACTAGTTCTTTACACAAGGGTTATTTAAATCCCAAAGGTTCAACATGAGTTGCTGTCACAATTCTTTAATACAGCAAACCTTTAGTTTGGACTTGTTTTAGAAACGTGTACAAAATTATGAGCTTGACAAGTTCTTCCTTTTTTTAAACCTTTCCAGTAATCAATTCACCACATGTTTTCAGCATAATAATACTTTATATCCAAATAATACCAAACAACAATATCAGCCACCTTTTTCCTTAATACTAAGTTTTACACATCATTTTATTATTATTATTTTATTTATTACTTATATAGAGTATTCAATTTTAGAAATAATTATATATTTTACTACAATAAAAGGCTTTTCGTTTTATAAATTTTCACCAAAATGTCTAGTTCCACACATAATGTTGACATCGAACGACCCTTCTTTTGGCCCCGTGGTTATTAGTTTTTTCTTCGTTTATGCCATTTTCAGAAAGATGACGTATAAGTTCGTTATGTAGGTTCTACAGGCGTAGCTGCCATAGTTTGAACACTTTTTCCTTTCGCCTTAAGACTTTACAAAGTTGTCAGTTTACCAAACGTTTCTCGTTCTTTTAAAATTTCTATTAATCGAATTACCACAGATTGACACGTAAATACATATGCATCCGCATAATACTAAACCGCAATATCAGCCACTTTCCCTTAACGGTAGGTTTTCCACTGACACGAGTATTTAGGCCTAATCAATCAGACACAGATATACATTTTAGTTATAGTAATAGAGTTTTAACCACCACAATTTATACCTATACAGAGTTTTAAGCAGGTACTGCTCAGCATTCACACCAGGTTCCTTTATTAGCTTGGGAACCATGCTCACGTGTATTTGCGTCTTTTAATGCACGGCTCATTCTTTTGTCCCTCTATAAAGTGGAGGGTTCATCATTCATTCCTAATCCCTTTATATTATTTTATCTTATTTGATCAATCAAGAGGGCTTATTCTCTCTTTCTCAAGTGAGTCACATTCACGCTCCTTCTGGGACAGAAGGGGGGAGTTGCGCTGTCACCACTCACAAGATTCAAAGTTTATCTCACAGTCACACCCTTCAGTCACTCACTCGCACGCACGCACGCACACACACACACACACACACACACAGAGACAACAAACAGCTGTTACATTTAACAAACAACATACACCGCCCCAGCAGCCCTAAACTTGGCGCTAATACTTTAGCAGCTCAAAAAACGGGCACTTAATAATTTTTTTTGGTCTTTATCTTTTCAATGTGTCCGCGGCTCCTACCGGCGATTTACACATTATCCGCAGCTCATATCCGACGCTGTTTTTTTATTTTTGTATTTTCTTTACTACCTCAGCAGCTCAACCTTTGGTGCTTATACTTCAGCAGCTCAAACCATGGCACTTATTTTTTGTCTTTTTCTTTTCTATCTCAGCAGCTCAACCTTTGGCACTTATATGTCAGCAGCTCAAACCATGGCGCTTATTTTTTTCTTTTTTTCTTTTCTATCTCAGCAGCTCAACCTTTGGCGCTTTTATGTCAGCAGCTCAACCTTTGGCGCTTTTATGTCAGCAACTCAAACCATGGCGCTTATTTTTTTTCTTTTTTTCTTTTCTATCTTCTGAATTTACTTCCCTCTTCAAGACCAGCTCAACAGAAAAGAAAAAAACTCACGTGCATGCATGCATTCAGTACTGTTGGAATCAAAACCCTTTTTCCTTTTAGTTCAATAATTTAGAAGAACTAAAGTGTCTCACCACAAGCAGAATCTGGCAAACAACACAACCTAACTATATATGCAAAAACTGCTTTGACCAAATTGTTGTGTTGCTTGTTCCAGAAGCCTGCTTGCGTGGTCCACCTCGTTGTCTTTCATGGATCCCACTTCTGACACCAAATGTTGTGGTTCTTTTTCCATTCTTCATTAACCACTCGAGTCGGGTTTTGATTCCATCAGATAGACTTTTATTGACTAAACCATTAAAGAGCCGAGCCCCCCATATGCAGGGCCGGGCCCTCCCACAGAGAACTGCAGAGGACAGGGACCCGCATAGGAGAGAACCGTCTTGGCCTACTAAGGGGAAACCTTTTATAGATGGACTGTTTGGGGATGGGCACACATGCACACATGTTTGAAGGAATGTTTGGGGGTGGGCACACAGGTCTGATAGTAGTTTTAGAGGTGGGGTTAAGGAACAAAGACCTGTAGCCACATGTATAGAGAATTATAATAGTGGCTTAGATCGTAGGCGATTCCTTAAGATTTAGGTTAATAAAATCTTCTACAGCAACCGGGAGCTGTTAGCAGTAAGGCTGGCCTTGGGGGAGTGGCGACACTGGTTAGATGGAGCAGCGCAGCCCTTCTTGGTCTGGACGGACCACAAGAATCTCGAATATGTCCATTCAGCCAAGAGACTAAACTCACGGGCACTCTTCTTCGGTCGGTTTGATTTCACCCTTTTGTTCCAGCTTGGCTCCAAGAACCTCAAACCAGATGCTCTCTTTCATCAGTTCGAGTCCCCGGAGGGGGAGCTTGCGGCTGAGATCATCCTTCCCGAAAGGGTGGTGGTGGGGGCCCTCTCCTGGGGCTTTGATTGGCGAGTGGCTGAGGCCGACCGAGGGGTGAAAGTACCTGCTGAGTGCCCAGGGGGCAGGCTGTTAGTGCCTGCTGTGCTGCTACCCGACGTCCTCCAGTGGGGTCATTCTTCCCAACTGGTCTGCCTTCCAAAAATTTGGGGAACGCTGGCTGCCATCCGTCAGCGGTTCTGGCGGCCGTCAATGGCCAACGATATCAGACAGTTCGTGTTGGCCTGTCCCATATGCGCTCAATTGCAAGTCGCTCAACCGCCCTCCTGCTCCTCTGTCTGAAGGTAACACGGTGGTCCTCACTGTGGTGGATCGTTTCTCCAAGGCGGTCCATTTCATCCCCCTCTCCAAGTTCCCCTCCGCCCGGGATACTGCTCAACTGTTGGTGGAACACGTCTTCCGCCTCCATGGCTTGGCAGACAGATCGGGGCCTCTCCAAGTCTGTCTTCAGGTTTTCATCCCCTCTGCTGTCTGACATCCTCTAACCCGAGTTCTTGGTGCTCTCAGCTTCCTTGGGTAGAGTACGCCCACAATTCCCATCCCTCGGCCGTGTCAGGTATGTCCCCCTTTGAGTGTTCTATTGGATATAACCCTCCTCTGTTTTCATCACAGGAACCCGATTTACATTTATTCATTTGGCAGATGCTTTAATCCAAAGCGACTTACAATTGAGGAAAACAGCAAGCGATTCGTCTAAGTAAGCAATATTCACGAGAAGTGCTAGTAATACAAAGTTTCAGATACAACCTCAAGATAGTATAAGCAAGTATATAGAGAACATTAGAAAAGGAAAAGAGAGGTAGAAAGATTTTTTTTATTATTTATGAGACAGTTAAGTGCTCACGGAAGAGATGGGTCCTTGAGCTGTTTTTTGAATTGTGAAATTGATCCAGCCGTTCTGATGGAAACAGGAAGATCGTTCCACCAGCAGGGAACGGTGAAAGAAAATGTCCTTGAGATGGATCTCATGCCTCTCTGTGAAGGAACAACAAGGCGCCGATCGTTTTCAGACCGCAGACTTCTGGAGGGGATATAGGTCTGTAAGAGAGAGTTGAGGTAGATGGGTGCTGTGTTAGTGGCTGTTCTGTAAGCAAGCACCAGTGCCTTGAACTTAATGCGTGCCGCTACTGGGAGCCAGTGCAGAGAGATGAGCAGAGGTGTGACATGTGCTCTCTTGGGCTCATTGAAGACCAGGCGTGCAGCAGCATTCTGGATAATTTGCAGAGGTTTGAAGGCACAGGCTGGGAGACCAGCCAGAAGAGCATTACAGTAATCCAGTCTAGAAATGACAAGAGCCTGGACCAGAAGCTGTGTTGCATGTTCTGTTAAGAACGGTCTGATCTTTCAAATGTTGTACAATGCAAACCTGCATGACCGAGTTGTTTTAGTAACGTGATCCTTAAAAGTCAGCTGATCATCCATGATTACCCCAAGATTCCTGACTGAAGTCGATGGGGTTATCTTTGATGGACCAAGCTGGATGGTAAGCTGGTGCTGTTCTGACGGAGTGGCAGGAAGGACGAGAAGCTCAGTCTTGGCCAGGTTGAGTTGTAAGTGATGATCTTTCATCCAAGAAGAGATGTCAGCCAGGCAGTCTGAGACGCGTGTGGCTACCGTGGAATCATCTGGATGAAACGAGAGGTGAAGTTGAGTGTCATCAGCATAACAATGGTAGGAGAAACCATGTGCTTGTATGATGAAACCCAGTGATGTGGTGTATATGGAGAAGAACAGAGGCCCAAGAACCGATATTGTAATATTGTTAATATTAATACTTTTTTATATTTAATAATATTAATAATTGCTCAGACTTGCTGAAGAAAATATTTGAGACAAGACATTGAAAATTTAACGAAATACAAAGCGTGTATTCAATTTCCATTTATTAATTTAGGATATAATTATAAAATAAGACTTTAAAAGTGACCTATAACATCGACTATGCAATACACTTGACTTTAATTTATTTAGTGCTAATAAAATTATTAAGCCTATAATATTTATAATGTGACGATATGTCAGTCATCGTGTGATAACGAAAATATGACTAGGCCTAGACTTCTTGTTCTGAGCAGATGTTGTCAGTGAACAGGCTGTAAAACTGTTGGCTAAGTTACAGACACTCATGAAAAACTGATGCTAATTATCTGGGAAACATTCTCTAACAGCAGTTAAGTTGTCATTGTTTGTTTCAAACAAGTTGTGAATTTGTTGTAACATTAAAACAAGAGATCATGACTTACTCTGTGCTCAAAGCGATGCTCGGAGCTCCAGTGGTTTCCTCTGTGGGTGAACGAGGAAGATGGTGAACAATTCCAGGCTATGCTTTTTTTCCTTGGTTGTTGCGTTAAATCTTACACAATAGTGCTATTTTCTGATAGGCTATTGTGTAGCCTAATTCTTTTTTTTGATTGGCTGATAAGTGGCAGGCTCGACTAAGAACTCGGAGACACGCGGCTTGAGTCCTGCCGGTCCATAGTGAGTGCGGAGCGGCCAGAATATTTTTGGGCGCTGCGGAATATTAAATATATTATAAATAGTTTTTCTGTGTGAGAAATACAATGTGTGGCGGGAGTGCGTGACAAAAGACCGAAATGAGTGACTGTCACGCTCAATGCGTGACACTTGAGAGCCCTGAGTGTGGGTGAGATGGTTTGTAGTAGATGTGAGGGGATGGGGTCTAACGGGCAGGTGGTTGGGTGAGTAGAGAGTATAAGTTTAGAGACATCATCCTCTGAAAGAGGAGAGAAGATGGTCTGCTGTGTGTATATGTGGTGTGAGATCGTCCGATGCTGCGGTCCCGTCTGCTCTGGCTTATCTTGTGGACAGGGAAGGCTATGGTGCAGAGGAGAGATCTTGGGTGCCCTCCCGGGACATCCTGGACCCGTCTTTGATCGTGGATTTCCACCGACGTCGAGGTAGGACCCGTCTTTGATCGTGGATTTCCACCGACGTCGAGGTAAGCCCCCTCCTAAGATGCCCGGAGGCACCACTGGGGGGGGTACAGTCGGGTCTTGTGTCTGAGAATCTGTTGTTTTGTTTTGTGTCGAACATGTGGTGTGCTCTGTCTCTCGCCCCGCCCTCTCATTCCGCGCTCTGTCTCTCGCCCCGCCCTCTCGTTCCCGCTATCACCACCTCTTTATTGCCTCACTCTCCTCATCTGCGGTCAGCCTACCCCTTGCTGGTCCCGTGAGAGGATCATCGTGTCTTGTATTTTTCTTTTGAACCTTGTCGAGTGGGTTATTATTCAAGTGGATGTTCTGAGTGTATACCTCATGGACTTTTCTGATCCTGACCGAGGGGATTACAAGTTGAGTGCAAGCCTATTTTGAGAGTTTGTTTACAGACTTTTCTGTTCCCGACCAAGAGGATTACAAGTTCGAGCAAAAGCTTTTAAGAGCTTGCCTTTTGGACTTCTCTGTGAATGACCGAGTAGATTACAGACCCAGGTGGAAGTTTATTTGCCTCGGGGTCTAGCCCCCGAACTTCGCCTTAGTGCATTTTATTTCAGTGACCTTTGTTTACTCCCCACTGGCCACATGGCTGAGCGCTCAAGCCTTTTCATATGTATAAAGTTCATTATAGGCAAATAAAAAGTCAGAACCTCAATCATAAGAGCCATTAATATTTGAATCATTTATTATTTAGCGCTTTTATGATTATAACTTCATGATTATGGTTAACATTACAAAAGAGTGTGTGATAATAATCAGTCCACCTGACATCATCTATCCCGAACTCGGGATACACTTTACCAAAACAGACAAAATCATTCTCTCACACTCTTAATGGCACACCTAGACCAAACCTCCACCTCCACCCCATTTTCTCTTTTTCATTTATTTAATTTCTTTCTTTGCCTCTGACTGACAGGGGGTGGTAAAAGATCTAGCTTAGCCTACTCTAACATCACATAAGTAATCATTATATAATCATCATACAAATCAATTTCAGCATGTGCATCTTTTTCTGGAGTAAGATCCCAAACATATAAGCAAGCAAGATAATAGTAAAATGATTCATTAAACCAATATACTGAAAATCGTTATAAATTACTTATTTTCACGATCAAAGTGAATGAGTAATAATCAATTAGTTACCAAAATCAGTTTGGCACTTCAGGCATATATTGATGCTTCAGTATGACATTCATACTTTTGTAAATCATTGATTGGATAAATTGTATAACACATTGACCCAAGCATAAAAGGAAAAAAAACAATCAGAACAACAGGAATAATCAAAGAAAGCTTTCAAACTTCCTAGCTGTAACAGTTCTGGTGCTCAGGCAGGTGAGGACGCCACAAGGTGATGTAGTTATGAGAAGTTTATTAATCCAGGTATAGGGGTGAGTATAATCCAAACGGGTATTCAGGTGAGTATAATCCAAACAGGTATTCAGATGAGTATAATCCAAAATCTATCTTATGGAATGAAAACCCAAGGTGAGTGTTTAACTAAGAATGGCTAAAAGAAACCACAACAGCATCCACTCTGGAACGGAGTGTAGGAATACAAACTCCAAAATGGAATCCAGGGACACCAACTCTGGAATGAAGTCTAGGGACACTAACTCTGAAACGGAATCCAGGGGTATCCACTCTGGAACAGAGACTAGGGGGCTGCACAGGGGATCGAACTACTGGAGGATGTCTTCCTGCAGGAGGCACTCAGGCTCGGGTGAGCGGCGTGGCGCAGGCTCGGGTGAGCGGCGTGGCGCAGGCTCGGGTGAGCGGCGTGGCGCAGGCTCGGGTGAGCGGCGTGGCGCAGGCTCGGGTGAGGGTCGTGGCGCAGGCTCGGGTGAGGGTCGTGGCGCAGGCTCGGGTGAGGGTCGTGGCGCAGGCTCGGGTGAGGGTCGTGGCGCAGGCTCGGGTGAGGGTCGTGGCGCAGGCTCGGGTGAGGGTCGTGGCGCAGGCTTGGGAGAGCGGCGTGACGAAGGCTCAGGAGTATAATCCAAACAGGTATTCAAGTGAGTATAATCCAAACAGGTATTCAGGTGAGTATTATCAAACAGGTATTCAGGTGAGTATTATCAAACAGGTATTCAGGTGAGTATTATCAAACAGGCATTCAGGTGAGTATAGTCCAAACAGGTATTCAGGTGAGTATAATCCAAACAGGTATCAGAACAAACGGAACAGACTACAAACTGAACAGAATACAACTAGACCGGATGACAAACAGAACTCAAATGACAACTTAAATACAAGTGCAAACACAGAACTGGTGTGAATACAAACGAACAACAGGTGAGATCACACAGGGGCAGTGTTACACTAGCCATCCAAATAGCTCAATACCTAAATCCTCCGCTTCGGGAGGGTCCACTGCAACAGTTTTCATGTGTTCAATCAGATCATTAATACTTTGGAAATTGTCAAGAATAGAAAAACAACAAGTAGTGTTCAAAATTTTGCATACTCCACCCTCCTTTGCAGTTAGCAGATCTAATGCAAGTCTGTTCTGAATTACAGCGGCTCTAATAACTTTCAACTCTTCATTTACCAAAATCGCAATTTCTGAAGTATCATTAGACAAACATTCTAACATGTAGGCTAACCCATTTATTTTAATCAAAGCTGCTACTACTCCACCAAAAGGAAACATCCCCCAGCCAGCTGAACTGGCTTGCTGTGTCCATGGATTGGCCAGAATATACCCTTTGTATTCGTCCATCCCTCTACTGACTACGCTAGTACTTCTGACGTGCAGTGTGTGATCCGTGTGCCCAAGCAATTGCAAGCCAGGGGCGACAACCCCCGGATAACAGCAACCAGTCCAACGAAAGTCGGCTGGAAAAGCTGTAATGGCTTTCCCTCCGTATATCCAGTAATGTGATGAATTTGCTGGACTGTAAAGCTGACTGAAAGGTCATCTGCCAATCTCAGAGGTCCCTCTCACTTGACACATTCCTTTCTTCCCATCGATAATATCTAGCATAGTCTTACACATTGATACGCCTGAGCGATTCTCCAAACCGGGAGCTTTGTCACCAACTTCAAACGACACTCCCACCTCTTCTCTCGCTTTCCCATTTTCTGGCTTACCCTTGCAGTTATTAAACATATCCAAAAAACTAGTCTGTTTGTTCCACACGAAATGATTGTTTGACCGAAGACCTTCACTTAATGCAAAGATTTTCGCGGTAGCAGGGGGAAAAGAGCAGGCTTTCTGATTAGTGATGTAATTTAATAAATCTCATATGCAGTTTTGTGCAGATGACTGTGGATGATAGGGTATATGAAAATGCCAATCGATACATAACATTTTAGCAAACTGCTGTGTTACTCGTGATGCGAAATTATCGCTTTCTATTACTGTTGGTATACCGAATCAAGGAATGATCTCTTTTGCCAACATTTTTACAACAGTTTGGGCATTTTCTTTAGCGCAAGGAAATGCTTCTGGCCACTTTGAAAATCAATCAGTTATCACAAGCATTAATTTAAGATTTCCCACGACTGGCATATACGTGAAATCTATTTGGACATGCTGAAACGGTGCATCAGGAGGTGGTAACGCGTCATGTTTGATCGCACGGTGTGGATTTGTTTTTTACATGTTAAACACGAGTCAAGTATTAGTCTAACACTGTTTCTTACTTTTGCTATACAGTACAGTTTATTGATAGTTTCAATAACCTTGTTTTTACTCACATGTGTCAAGAGGCACACATGACACCATCCACATCAATGGGATGGCTGTTGAACGTGTCTCCAGTTTCAAGTTCCTGGGGATCCACATCTCGGAGGACCTGTCCTGGACTACCAACACCTCTAGCCTGGTCAAAAAGGCTCACCAGCGCCTCTTCTTCCTGAGGACACTAAAGAAGAATCGGCTGTCCTCGGCTATCCTGGTGAACTTCTATCGCTGTGCAATAGAAAGCATCCTGACCAACTGTGTCACAGTCTGGCAATGGAGCTGCTCTGTTGCAGAGCGCAAGGCACTGCAGCGGGTGGTGAAAACCGCCCAGCGCATCACAGGGACTCCACTTTCATCCATGGAGGACATCCAGAGGAAACGCTGTCTGCGTCGAGCTCGCAGCATTCTTAAGGACTCCTCTCATCCCGCTCACAGACTGTTTTCTCTCCTGCCCTCTGTCAAGCGTTTCAGGTGCCTCCGGACCAGGACCAGCAGACTAAAGAACAGCTTTTTTCCCAGAGCTGTCTCTTTATTGAACTCTGCCCCTCACTGATTCCACTGCCCCTCATATACTACTACACTCTTCTCTCCCCCCTCATTGCACACCTGACTTCACTTTGTTATTTGCACTAATGGACTGTCTATACATAACATTTATGTTCATTTGCACTACCAGACTGCTCATTTGCACTGCCAACTGTTCATTTACAGTACCGCCTGTTTACATATGCATCTTGCACTCCAACACTTTAACTGAAATGTGCAATAACTTCTTCCATTGCACTGTTACTTAGATAGCTTCTGTCCATAATTTCTTTGCACTACTCTATATCAATTGCACTGCTGCTCACCATAGCCTAACTTATCATTGTATACATCCACCTGTAAATTTCTGTTTATAGTAATAGCCATCTGTATATTATGTTCATAATACATATCCATCTGTAAATCTCTGTTTATAGTAATAGCCATCTGTATATTATGTTCATAATACATATCCATCTGTAAATCTCTGTTTATAGTAATAGCCATCTGTATATTATGTTCATAGTATATATCCATCTGTTAATTTCTGTTTATAGTAATAGCCATCTGTATATTATGTTCATAGTATATATCCATCTGTTAATTTCTGTCTATAGTAAGATACATCTGTAAATCATGGTCATAGTACATTTCCATCTGTAAATTACTTCTGTAATATTTATTTATGTAACTTATGCAACCACTGTATATCCTGCACTTGCTGCTATTGCACTTCTGGTTAGACCTAAACTGCATTTCGTTGCCTTGTACTTGTACATGTGTAATGACAATAAAAGTTGAATCTAAAATCTAATCTAATCTAAACATGTGAAATTCCGGTGATAGTGCCGTATCAATGGCATTAGAGCAAGTTTTGGCAATGCAATTCTGTTTTGTCTATCTCGTATGATAACATCTTTACCCAGTTTACATTCGTTTGCAGCCCAGTGTTCCACATCACCCGTACTCGCTTGGCTCTGTAAGAACTTTATGTCTATGTCAGCAAGACTAGTGATGTGCGACATCATGTAAGACATTTGTGTATTGCATGATACGCATGGACTTTTAATAACTTTTGCTGCAGCATCTTTGGCCATTTCGTCTGCAAAGTTTCCTACAGCAGTTTTGTCATCATCACTTACGTGTCCGGCCAAGTTTACAACAGCCAGTTGTTTAGGCATCTGCGTTGCTTCAATGAGTTCTGCAACTAAATTTGAATGTGAGATTTATTTACCATCGGCAGTTTTGAAATTTCTTTGCTTCCATGTTCGCACAAAATCGTGGGTAATTCCGTGCACGTATTTTGAATCTGTATATATGGTTACATTTTTCCTTTAGACAATTGACATGCTCGAATTACAGCTACTTATTCGGCTGCTTGTGCTGAATTGTATGGAAGTGAATACGCTTCAACAATTTCATTTTTGGTCTTACTACAGAGTAGCCACATAGATATACACCATCAAAAAGTTTTGAACATGACCCATCCACAAAAAGGTAATTTCCCTCCTCTAGGGCTGTATCTAAAAGATCGAGCCTACATGCAGTATCATTTTGAATTGCTTCCAAACAATCATGTTCTACCGGCTTTGTTTGGTCAATAGAGTCTATAAGATCGCGTAATGCAATCACAGCTGAATTCAATACAGAGGTTGGGGTTTAATACTCAAGTTATCAGTTGTTAACAATATGGTTTCGTAGCCTGATCTCCTCCGAGCTGTCATATGCTGGGTGTTAAGGTTGTGTAAAATTGCTCCTACCTGATGTGTGGTGTGAAGTATCAGAGGGTGTGATAACACAATCCTCTCAGCATCCTGTACGAGCAAGGAATCAGCAGCAACAGCTCTTAAACAAGGCGGCATACCTTGTGCTACAGGATCTAAAGTTTTGGACAGGTATGCCACTGGACGATAATGGCTGGCATGTTCCTGGGCAAGAATCCCTGCTGCCATACCCCTTGTTGTAGTCTGGTAGGACCAGCGCTGGAGCCTTCATGATCAGGTTTTTCAGTTCATTGTATTTTTGGCACATTTCAAAAGTCCATTTGATCGGGTCTTTTGGTGAGGCCCTTTGTTGATTCACGTAACACCTTATCACGTGCTGCGCATTCTGGTGTCCATGAGCGGCAGTAGTTAACCAGTCCAAGAAAACTTTGCATCTGCTTTACAGTCTTTGGTTCAGGAATGAGCAAATGAGATTGTAACAAAGTTCGTTGTTTGTGGAGGAAAGAGGCAGGGTCGGCGTAGTACAATTCAAATAATATTTATTAACTTCAACGAAAGACGGTCTCAAAACACCAAAACAAACATAAACAAACAAATCCGCTTCCGCGTGGTAGCTTTGTGCTAACACTTCGTGTCTCTGGCTCTCTGGGGACATGTAGCTCTCCTCGGCTGACCAACCCAACTGCGCCCATGGCTGCGCCTTTTAAATCTCCTCTCCCCAATCACTGGAACGAGAGACAGCAGGTTAGAAGCCACACATGACGTACTCACCGCCCTCCGTGCTTCAGACTGTAGCTCCTCCCTCCCAGACGGAGCGTGGCCACGACATGAAGCTTTGAAGCCAGCACTAGCCAAAACATTGCAGACAATGATTGAGGCATTCTCACAGTCTTTATGGGAGGAGCCAGTTATTAGCAAATCATCTGCATACTGGAGAAGGCAAGTAACAGGTGGGATTACAATGTCCTTGAGTGTTGTGTGCACTACAGCAGACAACACAGCCGCTGAGTCGTTGTACCTCTGAACTAGGCGTGACCACGTGAATTGTGTGCCTATATAGGTGAATGCAAATAGCTGCTGCGACCTCTCGTCGACAGGAACACTGAAATAGGCAGAACAGAGGTCAACAACAGTAAAATAATATGAATGTTGTACTGGAATGGAATTCATAACATTGGAAACATCTGGTACAATAGGTGACAATGGAATCACAAGTTCATAGATTTTTCTCAAATCTTGAGTTAGACGCCAGCTGGTTTTATCAGCTTTCTGTACAGGATTAATGGGGTGTTGTAGGGCGAGTGTGTTTTTATTAAAATGCCTTGATCTTAAAGATTTTGTATCACACTAGCAATACCCTCCTCCTTTTCTCTTGAGAGGGGGTACTGTTTGTCTTAAGCAGTGCTGTGTATGGTTTCACATTGATCAACCCAGCTTCATCTTTATGTAGTCCTATGAGAAATTGGTATTTGGTTTAAATAAAGTTTGAGCATTCAAATTTAAGTTTGTTTGTAATGTAGTGTTAAAATATGTGGCTGGTACAACCCAAACTGTTTGTTGCTGTCAGTTTTCTGTTTTCAAAAATATGATTGGAACTTCAGGGCATGGCCAATCAGCAATGCGTGTGTGTGGGAGAAAAAAAGAACGGAAATAAAAGGGAATTGTAGGTGCACTCGTGCGTGAGAGATCGGGTGTTCATGTTGTAATTAATGTAGTTTTTATGTAAAACTGTGCATCAAGTTCGACTCGAGGTTATCGAAGAGGACGTATAAGCTGAGTTATTGCTGGACAAGCATAGCTATAGCGCTTGCACTTCACTTTACATTTAAGTTAGTGGTGGATGTTCAGTTTCCTAGGGAATTAATTGGTACACCTGACACGTTGTTGGTGTTGGCTCTTGTGTGCCCTGGGCCAAATACTCCTGACCAGACCCCTGTAATATTAGGGACGAATGCCAATTTGTTTCAGAGACTGGTTGCCCTTTGTGACAGAGAGAAAAGTTGCAAACTGGTTCAGGTCTTTAATATCAAGTGTCTCCCGGGGGAAAGTTCGCCTGAATCTGCTATGTCTTAAGCAAGGCAGTTGGATGAAGTTGTGGGTCAGTTGAAATGGCAGGGACCAGGCCGTGTGACAGTCCCACCTGGGAAAAATTGTCGTGTTACCTGTCAAGCAGAGTTCTCACAGCCAGTAACTAAGGGTGTAGTTTGATGGAGACAGACGACGCGACCCCGCTGCCTCAGGGATTAATGATCCAACCCATGGTAACTCTAGCGTTGACTGTTAACGAGAAGAGTTTTCGTGTGCTCGTACAAAATGAGACTAAGCGAGAGCTCGTTATTCCTAAAGGTACGTTGCTAGGGAGTGTGCAGATGGTAAGTATGGTTGTTTCAGCAATGAGGGAAGGTAGCCCTAAAGACATAGACCCAAGTGCCATAGATTTTGGTGACTCCCCGATTCCAGTTGAATGGAAGGAGAGGCTTATTCAAAAGATGACACAGAGGAGAAATGTTTATTCGTTGCGTGAATGGGAAGTAGGGATGGCGAAGGGTGTAGAGCACTGCATCAGACTGTCAGACCCTCGTCCTTTCCGAGAAAGGTCAAGGAGATTAGCTCCTGCAGACATAGATGATGTTCGCTGACATTTGAGTGACTTACTAGAGGCAGGAGTAATCAGGGAGTCCAGGAGCCCATACGCTTCTCCTGTGGTAGTCGTCAGGAAGAGAAATGGCAACATTCGTATGTGTATAGATTACAGGACTCTCAACAGTAAGACTCTACCCAATCAGTATACCACCCCTCGAATTCATGATGCGCTTGATTGTCTTACGTAAGTAAGTGGTTTTCAGCGTTAGTGAAGTGAAGGTGACCTATTTGTCAGATATGGTGACCCATACCCAAAATGTGACCTCTGCATTTAACCCAACCAGTGAATAGTGAACACACACACTTCAAGTCGTGAACACACATACACCGGGAGCAGTGGGCAGCTATCACTGCAGCGCCCGGGGAGCAAAGGGGGGTAAGGTGCCTTGCTCAAGGGCACGTCAGTTGTTACCTGCCGGTGTACTGGGAATCGAACCGGAAACCTTCTGGTTACGAGTCCGACTCTCTAACCATTAGGCCACAACTGCCCCTTAAGCGTCTGCTGAAGGTGTTAGACTTGTGTAATGGCTATTACCAGATACCTATGTCCAAAAAGGACAAGGAGAAAACCGCCTTTATTTGTCCATTAAGTTTTTATGAGATTGAGAGAATGCCGCAGGGGGTCACGGGAGCCCCTGCGACCTTTCAACACCTTATGGAAAAGAGCGTTGGAGATATGAACTTGCTCCAGGTATTGGTATATCTCGACGATCTCATTGTTTTCGGAGCTACTCTGGAAGAGCATGAGGCAAGACTCCTCAAAGTGTTAGACCGGCTTGAAGAGGTAGGCCTCAAGGTTTCTTTGGATAAGTGTCAGATCTGCTGACCTAATGTCAAATACATGGGTCATATAGTGTCAGCGGACGGAGTAAGTACTGACCCAGGAAAAGTAGAGGCGGTAGCTAGTTGGCCACAACCGACTGATCTGAAGTCGCTCCGTTCTTTTCTCAGGTTTTGTGGCTACTATAGGAGATTTGTAGCGAACTACTCTGCTATAGTTAGACCATTAACTGAGCTAACAAAGGGGTACCCTCCAGTAAACGGGAAAAAGAAACAAAAGTAATCCTCTGACCAGACCTATCACATCGCATCAGAGCCATTTGGTTCTAGATGGACTGCTTCCTGCACTGAAGCGTTTGATAAGATTATTGATTGTTTGACACACGCGCCCGTCTTAGCCTTTGCCGATCCTGCAAGACCTTATGTTGGGTTGGGAGCTGTCCTGAATCAGGTTTATCCTGAGGGATTGCGGCCTGTCGCACTGTTCACCTCGAGGATATCGAAGAGGACGTATAATCTGAGTTATTGCTGGACAAGCATAGCTATAGCTCTTGCACTTCGCTTTAAATTTAAGTTTAAGTGACTGTGATCGTTGCTGGCAGCCTGCCGGTGCATCTCAAAACGAACTGTGAGAACGACGGACTGTTGACCTCAACTGAGAGAGATCCTGAGACTGACGTCTCAATCGTGAGTAAAGAATTGAACACCGCGTCTAGAAACTTGCGGGCTACGGAGTTGCGCTATACACGGAGGACGGTTCTGCATTCACCTGCGATAGAGATCCTGATCGATCCAGATGAATTTGTGAGCGATGTGGTTTGAAGTGTTATTGACCTGCTACTGAAAGGTACCCATTTAATCTTTTAATTACAGCTCATTTAAGTGAAGCGGCCGTGGTGTTTTTGGCCACAATGAACACAAGCTGCAAAACAGGCCTGTATCAAAGACAAATGGGGGTTTAAAGTTATATTTGCTGGTTTTATTGCAAAGTTTATTTTTGTTCATCACATTGTTCATTAACTCAAGTTGACATTATGTATTATCCTCATTGTAAATAATGTGAAGTGAAAATACATGAAGAGGGTTAACTTTTGTAAGAAAGGACAAATAAGAAAAGTTTTGAGTTTAAAGCAACTTTATTGATTTCACAAAGCACAACATTGCTTTTGTCCTGATATTTGTGTGACAGCTTTTTGAAACTCATTTGTACGAGTTTATCATTTTTTCTTTTAATTCATTTATTTATAAAAACTATTTTATATTTCTATTACTGTGGTGCTTTGTGGTTACAGTTTGTGCGATATACTCTGTGGTACAGCAGATAATAACCAGTTTAGACTTGAGTTCATTGTACTTGCAAGCCCCTATTGTAGAAGAATCCGAGCGCAACCCATTTAACTCTCAATAGGAGGAAGGGGGGCTACATTTATGTACCGCCCACAGGGCGGGGTTTAATCTTGACAGATCAGGGGAGTTATCAGGCCTCTCAGTCTGTTCTAGCTGTTCTGCAGGTAAGAAGTCTCGCGGCTGTGGCTGCATCTCCGTAGATAACAAGAGAGCAGAGGGAAAAAAGAGAGAGACATTAGAATCAGTGAAAACAATTTCCATTCCAAGTTTGTGCATCAAATCTCTACCCAATAAATTTAAAGGGGAATTTGGTATGATCATGAAGCAATGCGAAAGGTTCAAATCAGGTTTTGTTGTAGGTTTCACAGGCAAAGAGTGTGTAATAGGACACACAATTGGGACCCCATCAAATCCCACACAGCGAGTAGTCTTAGCAGACACTGGCCTAGAGTACTGTTGGCCAGAAATAGAAGAGTAAGTTGCACCTGTGTCAATTAAAAATGAAAAAATGTTACCATCAACCAATAATTCAATATTTGGCAGTGTGCATTCATTATTTTTAAAAGACAGACTAAACATAGATTCATCAGGGGTCTGTTCACTCTGTAGGCAGCCCTAGTTCGGAGTCCATTGTGTTTGATACGCTTGTGTCTGTGATCCCGGTTGTGCATACATTTGTGTCATAAATTGCAGCTATGAACCCTGTTGTGGATATGGCTGTGGAGCCGGTTGGGTATATTGCAATCCCAAAAATTGGGGCAGTGACACCATTTGTGGCCGTGCCCGTGTGAAAAATTGTGTCCAGTCTGATTGATTATCGATGTCATACTGCTTTTTCCTTCATTCTCTTTCCCAGTGCCCCACCTTATTACATTTACATTTACGCATTTGGCAGATGCTTTTATCCAAAGCGACTTACATTACATTGCACTATACATTTGTACATTTTGTATAGTAAGCAAGTGGGGGTTAGGTGCCTTGCTCAAGGGCACCTCAGCCGTTACCCGCCAGCCACCAGCAACCTTCTGGTCATGAGTCCAACTCTCTAACCACTAGACCAGGACTGCCCACTATTGTTATTACAATATCTACAAGAGCCGATACATTTTGGATTAGTTTGTGATTTAGATTTCTCTCCAAAAAAGGAGTTTCTGTGTTTTGCCCTGAGACCTGCTGGGACCTGCTTCAGTTTTAACAACAGGTCTCGCTACAAAGCCACCTGCGGATTCTAGATCTCTGATACGTTTACAGAAGTCTTTGACTGTTCCTGTAAGTAAATTAGGAGTTGTCACACGAATCAATTGCGCTTGGTCTGCTTGCATGTTGTTCAGACATGTATTAATAAAAAGAATGCTGTGTGTACTAGCTATTGGTAGTTTAGATTTCTCTTTCCATGCGTGAATAAAATGACTTATGAATTTGTATGCGGTTTCTGTGGGCTGCTGTTTGGTGTTCGCTGCGTATGACAGATCTTGTTTAGTAATACATTTATTTTTTAAGAACTTCTTCAGTTCGTCATAAAAACCACTCAAGTTCTCGTTATCAGCCTAAAAATTAACATGCAGAGACTCAGAAGTTCCCCTGCCTGTAATTTTATCATTATCAAATTTCAGAGAGGGTATCTCTGTCAACAGATTGTCTTCTGTTACCTCGTGGCCTAAAACTCTCATCAAAATTGTCCGGAACTCCGGACCCATGAGCTGTGCATATCTTGTTTGACTGCGTAATGTCTGCACAAATTTTGTTGGTGACGGCAATGCAGCACATATTGAATTGATAGTGTTGATGTCAACAGGATATACATTAAGCGCGTTTGCTGCTCTAACGAACATGTGCGCTTGTTGCATGTCACCGGTCTGCCTGGTTTTCGCATCTGTGTTAGAATAACATTCAGTTTTATTCAGCACTGGATATATTGATGCATATTGAAGTGTCGGTGTTAATGGTGTCATTATTTGCGCTTTTACCGGATTGTCTATCGGGTCTGCTGACTTTTTCTCTTGCTTCGAGTCATGTGTCAAAGTTGAATGTTGAGCGGATGGCTGTTCTTTCTCATCAAAATCTTTTATCACATTTGAGTTCTCGAGAGATCTCTGCATTGTATCGTGTTTTTCAACACATGCTATACCGGTACAATTTGTTTTTAACTCGATTTCACTTTGCTTTGTTTGTATGGGCCCTTTATCCCAATATTGTTTCATATCTACCCATTTTAAAAAAAAGATTTTTCATGTATTTGTAGTCCCATTTCGGATCTCCCCACCTTCCGTTTATCAATGAATTTACATTTTCTAGGTCAGATCGTTTAAATGATCCCGTACGTGGGTACAGATTGAACTGTGGGAATAATTTCTCTGACCACCCAGTCAAATTGTCTAAAAATGGCATTGTCCAATACCCATAGTTAGATCTAAACATCCAATCTTTCAGGGTCTCCCTCTGCATCGGTCGCGGAACACTCCGTCCCATTGTATTTTCTTACTGTTTTCAGATTGGAATATATTTTCATACACGGTTTTAAAACACAATGATTAGTCCACACTATATAGTCCCCCACACAAATTTCAATTACGGTAATGTAACACAAGATATCTTAAGAGAAAACTTTGACAGAATAATATTTGGTTTCAGCACAGTGATCTGACTCTCTTTATTTTCGCTCTCATTCTCCTAGCAGTACTCTCTGTATGGTTTAGCCTCTACCAAGAATGCACAAAAAAATATGTCTATATGGAAAATATTTATGAAATACATTAATTCAGAAATATTGTATGAATTTTCTATCAGATTATATTTATATGATGCTTTCTTTCTGTATTTTTGTGTTCTTTTTTGTAAGGCATTGAAAATCATAAGGATTTGTCCTCGGTATTACCCTAGGGAGTGTCTAAAAAGTACATGTAAAATCTTCTTCTACTTAAGAGCAGACTTTTCACAGAGGACACAAAAGTCAATTATTTCAATATCATTCAACCTTCATCAACCACAATACAGCAAATATATACAAGCAAATGGAAACGAGATTCCTGCAATTGAAGTGTGTAGGATATCAGATCTCCGTTGACAGGTTACTATTGCTTAGAATAGGACCCTTGTTAAAGCCAACTAAATCTTCATGTATTCTGCGTTAGCAGGCGATCCACTGCGTTTAAAGTGGGGCCTCTTCAAGGCTAACTGAATTTACCTCAGGCTCTGCATTAGCAGTTGATTCACTGCATTTAAAGTGGGGCCCTTTCTAAGGTTAACTAAAGCCTGGATGGCCATCCGCCCACAGGTCTCAGCAAGTAGAATTCACTTAAGAATTCACTTACCTTAGCAGGATCCATGCGTACTCCCTCATCCGAGATGATGTGTCCCAGGAACGAAACCGACCGGACATGGAACTCGCACTTCTCCGTCTTAACGTACAGCTGATTCTCTAGCAGCTGTTGAAGCACCTGCCTGACATGACGAACGTGCATCTGGAGGGAAGAAGAAAATAAAAGAATGTCATCCAGATAAACAAAGACAAATCTATCGATCATGTCACGAAGTACATCATTGACAAGCGCCTGGAAGACAGCCGGAGCATTAGATAACCCAAAGGGAAGAACCAAATACTCAAAATGAGTGTTAAAGGCTGTCTTCCATTCGTCCCCCTCCCTAATCCGAACTAGATGGTAAGCATTGCGGAGATCCAACTTCGTGAAGACCTTCGCCCCCTGCAAGAGTTCAAAGGCTGAAGACATAAGAGGCAATGGATAGCGATTCTTGACCGTTATGTCATTCAGACCCCTGTAGTCTATGCAAGGGAGAAGTGAACCATCCTTCTTCTTAACGAAGAAGAACCCCGCACCAGCCGGAGATGAAGAGGGATGAATGATTCCGGCTGCAAGAGATTCATTCAAATATTTCTCCATAGCCACTTGTTCGGGAGCGGACAGGGAGAAAAGCCGCCCGCGAGACGGAGAAGAACTGGGGAGGAGATTGATGGCACAATCATAAGGCCGGTGAGGAGGAAGAGAAAAGGCTCGAGACTTGCTGAAAACCGCTTCTAACTCTCTATACTCCAAAGGAACCCGGGATAGATCGATCCGTTCCCCCTGAAAAAGAGATGAAGCAGATGAACAAGCAGACACAAGACAATGAGCATGGCAATATAAACTCCAACCAAAAAGAGAGCTATCAGACCAATTAATAGATGGGTTGTGGAGAGAGAGCCAAGGATGGCCAAAAATGATGGGGATGGAGGGAGATTTAAAAACAAACAAATTCTAGCTCCTCCTTGTGGTTACCTGAGGTGATAAAGCTCACTGGGGCGGTAACGGCGGACACCGTCTGCAGGATCCGGCCATCCAGCGCACAAACAGTGATAAGGGCATGGAATCCAGAATTCAATCGAATAGCCACAGATATGAGATCGTCCAGCTGGTCCGGAAGGTCATGAGCATAAAGTTCATCCTTAACTTCGCCAGCAAACCCCTCGAGAAAGCGTGCTAAGAGAGCCTCGAGATTCCACTGACTAGTAGCCGCCAAGGTGCGGAATTCGATGGCATAATCCGCAACGGAGCGTTTGCCTTGTCGGAGAGCCGCCAGGAGCCTCGAAGCCTGTTTGCCGAAAACTCAACGGTCAAAAACCTTTATCATCTCCTCCTCAAAATCATCGAAGTCGAGTCGAAGCCCAGCCTGTGAAGCCCACCAAGCCGCTCCCCAGTCGCGGGCGCGACCTGTTAGGAGAGAAATGAAGAACGCCACACGAGCCCTCTGTGAAGCATAGGTGGACGGTTGGAGAGAGAAGACAACCTCGCATTGAATCAAAAAAGCCCGGCAGAGAGTGGGCTCGCCGGGAGAGGGTTGTTGACACGGGGTTCGTGTGATCGATCCGTCCGGGAGCACCGGTACCGGACAGCTGAAGCAGCTCCAGCTGTGATGTGAGCTCGACCACCTGGGTAGCCAGCGCCTCCACGGTCTGCTGGGTGGCAGCTAAGCCCTCTTCGTGACGGCCCAGCAAGACTCCCTGTCTCTCGAGCACCACGCAAATAGGAGAAGCATCAGCTGGGTCCATGCGGGCTGTTGCGTTCTATCAGGTAGAGAAGGAAGGACCCAAGAGCAGATGAGAATATCACAAGTTTTAATGAGTAACAAAGGGCAAAAGCAAAACAAAGTAAAAATAAACCAAGCTGAGCTTGGAGAGTCCGTGGGACGAGGCGGAGAGGCGGTCAGGCAGACGAGGGTCAATCGAGGCGCGAACAGTGTCCGAGGGAACCGGCTGGGGTGAAAACGGGAACAGGCAGAGGTCGATCGAGGTGCCACCGAAGTTCGAGGGACAGAGCAGGCTCGTGATCGGAAAACAGGCGAGGGTCAAACCAGGAAGAAATCCAAGGCGAGCCGCCAAGATGTCCAGACTACTCCGACGCGGACAAAAATAACCTAGAGCACAAAACTAGAAGAACAAGGCAAAACCAAAATAACAAATCAAACAAGATCTAACTGCAGGGACGAAGTAAATCAAACAACGCAACAGCAACGAGAGAAGGACAATGGAGGAATTTAAGGGGGAGAAAATCACAAAAGAGAATGAGGAACAGGTGAGCGGCCCGGCTGATTGCAGAGCGGCGTCAGCTGAGTGAGCCTGAAAAAAGGCTAGGACAGCGTGAAAGAGGAAAAAGGTGAGACAGGAGAAGAGATCAAACCTGGGTCCTGACAGCTAAACATTTCACAGCAGTGTAATATTATGCTTTGTAATGTAGTGAATTTCCACTAAATAAAAAAGACTGATAAAGTACATATACTGTACATATAATGTACTCAAGTCCAGTTATGAAGTAGGAAATAGTTACTGTCCACCACTATAATTAGCATTGAGTTTTACTATTTTGTATGTTCTGTTTTTGTATGTTAAACTGTATTGTAATAGTTTGTGTAATTAACGTGTTGTGTAACTTTTCAGTTGAGGATCCTTTAAACAATTATCTTAAAACAAAAATAATTAAAATAATAATTTGAAAGTAATGTATTTTACAAATTTAACTTATTAAATGCAACAGTATAATTTAAAAAGATTTAATGTATCAATACTTGTTAATGTTATTTACATTTGCAATACAGTAGGTGATCTTGACAAGGTTTTTACTATGAGTTTAAATATATGTAAAGTAAGCTAATGCAAGCAAAATGTAAATTCATTTCTTCCTACATTTTATGGCATGGAGCAGGGGTGACCAAACTCAGTCCTGGAGATTTACTCTCCTGTAGAGTTTAGCTCCAACCTGTCTCAACACATCTGACTGCAAGTTTCTACAATGCCTAGTAGTGAGATATTGATTAGTTGGTTCAGGTGTGTTTAATTAGGGTTGGAGCTGAATTCTGCAGGATAGTAGATCTCCAGGACTGAGTTTGGGCACCCCTGGCATAGAATATTAAGTCACATATTTAAAAAGTAATGATGTCCAATACAACATAAGTCAAAACACAGGTAAGCAAAATATAACATTTACACAGGTGTGACTTTACTACAACTGCAAAGACAAAAACATTTACTGTTCAAATACTGCATCAGACCCTCAAGTACATCCCTGCCCTCCCCATCTACTCATGAACTTGTGCCAGCACTACCACTGGCTATACTGCAACAGGTGGATCATATTCGTGCTGGAAATCCTCTCTATGACTTTCACAAAGACAACACCATGGATTTCACCAGTTCAATGTCGCTGTCGTTCCTCTTCATGACACAAAATACATTACAACACACAATGTAAAAACAGCTTATGTAGCTTATGTTAGCTTTCCCTCCTGCGCCGTCGTTTTTGTCTCGCCTTGTGGTTACTTGCGAGATTGTCCGTGTTGTCCCAGCTCCTTAATATTACCCCAATTTTTCTGTATTTTTCGGCTGTGTTTCTCCTTGCAACCTGCAGCCTTTGCTCAAACAAAGCTTGCCGTCTTATTGTGACAGCCACACGGCAAAAAGTAAGAGCAGGATCGGCTGTATGTCCTCCATTGTTGTTTACCGATTTCTTTTTTGCGCGAGAATGACGTTGATCGCTACTTTCTGGTGTACACCGCGCCTATCAAGTGACGCTGATTGCAACTTTCTGGCGTACACCACGCCTACCAAGTAAGAGTACTAATTTGCAGAAATGGTCCCTGTCAGTGTTTTAGTCAGTCATATTATGTATGATGTTGTTCATCAACATTATTGGTGCAGTATTGTTTTATACAATATTAAAGTTGGAAAATTTAATATACTGTTGGGCTGTTTTAATCTACATAAAGAGCTCCATATTTGTTTCAAAAAGTCTTTGCTGTGTCCCGCTGTTGTCACCAGGCAACAGGAGCAGCAGGTTTCACCATATCATTTTAAGTGAGGTCCACTGGGCGAGGTCACAGTTCATCGACCGGGGAACAAGAGTGGGAATACATCATAAGGGACAACCCAGCTTGGGGAGTCACTACGTATGGAGCACTAGCTCAGGTAAAGGGGTCCGCCTGGACAGGGGGGACTTGGCCAGTACCTGGCTTGGGGACAGGCCACTCTGCATGGCCACGGAAGGACAGCACCGACCCGATCAAGCAACTCCGCGGGTGAAAACCAGAACGAGAATAAGCGCCACTTGAAGGCGTACAGACGCCTATTGGCGTAGGGCCCTAGCCTGGGCGATGGTGTTGGCCACCGCAGGAGGTAGGGCACTCAGGACTTCCTTGTCTCGTCCAGGGGCCAGAGAGCACGTCGGCTGTCTGGTTCAGGTTGCCTGGGATGTAGGTGGCACACAATGACTTCAGCGCCTGCTAACTCCAGAGGAGGAGGCAGCAGGCGAGTTGCGACATCTGCCGTGAGCGAATTTAACCCTGATGGTTAATGTACAAGCAGATGAGCACATGCTTGCCTTACACAAAGGGCTGGAACCTCCTCAATGCTAGAAGCACAGCCAGCAACTCCAGGCAATTGATATGCCACTGCAGGCGGGGACCCGTCACAACGATGTGCCTCGAAACCTGCCCAAGCGGGACCTCGGCTCGGAGGGAAGTCAGATCTGACCAAGGGGCAAGGGTGCGGCGACACTGAGGCGTGATGGTGATACGCCTGGCGCCGGTGTGCCACGCACTCCAAGGTACTCGACTCTGTAGCCAGTGCTGAAGTGGTCTCATGTGCATCAGGAGCCTCTGAAAGTGTTTCAGTTGGAATGCGGGTTGTCAACTGAGGAGCCTCAGACAACTCAGCACTGACTGGGCGCGTTCAATGGTGAGGAACGCTGACATGGACACGGACAACGCGACTACACGCTCCGCCTGGGGGATATCGACATTTAATAAAAGCTCTTGTAGAGACAGTGCTCAGCATACAAGTGTAGTGCCTCGTGGTTTCGAAGAACAAAAGATGAATGAATGGGCACGCCGTCGTCCTCTATTACCCGGAAGTCCGGGGCAGAGACTGGCATGCGTTGCCATTCGCCAAGTTCATTGGCCTTTTGAAATTACTCTCGGAAGAGATAGATTCTCAAGTTCAAACCCCATCTGTAGACACAAGGTCGAGTGACCGACAGAAAGGGAACATCTCGATTAGGTCTGTAACCTCTGTCTCTCATGCCACAACGCTTGGCCATCCCCTGCAGTGACCGGGAGAGGGCTCTCGGTTCCTCAGCACAAAAATGAATGAATGTGCACGCCGTCCTCCTTTTATACCCAGAAGTCCAGGGCGGAGACTGGCACGCGTTGCCATTCGCCAAGTTCACAAGTTTGTGTGTGTGTGTGTGTGTGTGTATGTGTATGTGTATATATATATATATATATATATATATATATATATATATATATATATATACATACACACACACATTCACATTCAATAAATTCTAGTTTTATTCCATATACTTAGACATTCATTCCATATTTTCATACTTTCATTGAATATATTTTAGTTTCATTCCATATATTCAGACTATAAATAACTGGTATATAAAGTTAAGCATCTGAAAACACTTTGTTGTTCATTTGAATGTTTTTAAACATGTTTGTGAAAGCCCAGCTAGGGTGCCTTACAGTACAAATCACTATTAACTCTTGGTTTACAAGAGACCCTGGGAACTCTAAAGAAACCACAGGTTCTTTATCCGGGGGCAAAACATACCAGACAAAAAGTATCTCGATATAATAATCTTAAATCACAATAAAATGTAAAAACACAGATAAAAGTATATGAGACACATCAAAATGGAAAGTCTATGGTAGTCCAAGTTCATCAGTCCTGGCTCATCGTTGAGCACTAGCCACCGAAGCCTTGATTTTTCAACCAAGCCACCGTGTACGAGATGGGGTAGCAATTTACTGAAATAGACCAGGAAAAAGAGCTGCCAGTATCCACGCTCTAGTCTTCAATCATCACTCACAATATACAATAAAAATAAGTTACAATCATATTAATAATAATAAAAATACACAGTCAATCAACCATCCGTGGCCAAGCGCACATAAATAACCCAATAAGGATTGCAGATTCGGACTCTCCTTTAACTGCAGCACATACGTTCTACGTTATCGATTAAGAACGGGAGACTACTCGCAGCCTGGCCGGATAGCACCCGGCTACCCAAGCCACGTTAATCCTGCACAGAATACTGCTTTAGCAGCCACCACGTTCACCCTTGCCAGCGACTGATCTGCCTGGTTTGATGACAAGTAAAAATTTCCCCTCACCGACACCTGGCAGTTACACTTCTTCACACCACGTTTCACATCTGCGGCGCATTATACGCCGGTAGCCAAAAGCCTTCACCACACGTGTGTCCTCACTGTGCAAGACGCTAGCGCAGGTGCAGAGCGTAGCCTCTCTCCTTCGTTGACTGCTGCACTGATTTCGTCGTACTGTGGATTCTGAACCCGATACTTTCCCCTTTTGACCTTTTATAGTGTAAAGAACATCGCCCTATTCAGTATACTATTAGTCATTAGTTCATGTTTGTTAGAGGGAGGTGTGGCTAACAGTCTGCTTACAAAAGGAAGAAAACAACAATCCACACAAACACAGCACTTCAATACACCACAGCACATTATCAAAGAGATAAAACTCCATGCATGATAAATTATAAATCAGTGTACAATTTACCCCTACTGACATTTTTATAATGTTTGTATAATGTTTTGAATGCGATATGATACGTTACTACAACCTTAGTTAAATTTAGTTTATTATTCATGGGCACATTAAAAAAGGACAGTATGCCACTTTACTCCATGACGAAGGTCTACACTGTATAAAGTTTGCACAAAAACTACAATACTGCAAAGATTAACTGTGTTTAATGGAATGAATGTGTCAAATTACGCTCATGTACTGTACCACAATTTGCGTCACAAAAACATATTTAAAAGCCATAATAGTATACTCTTCTTGTTTGTGAAATGAAGTGTTTTAAATCCTCAAAAAGATGAGGGGCTTTTGGCAAAACATGAGGGGCTTAAGCCCCCAAAGCCCACCCCTCAAAACGCCACTGGTACCTATACAGTAGTATTGCATACGTAGTATCTTCGAAGAGTATTTAGTTTGATCACATTTATAATAGATAGATACAGCTGTAAGATTATTTCTGGACAAACACGAGTTGCTGAAGGCAGGAAGGGGGAACAGAACTACAGTGCACGCAATAACGTAACATCACATTAATCCCTTCATGTTGTTAACATTATGCACATACACAACGATTGCAAACAAAACACACACATATAACTTAGTTTCACTTACCGCGTGCGTCATCTTATAGCACTGGGACCGCGCCATCTATCCGTTTCAAACAATTTCCAAATCCAGCATTATATCCACCGTTTATATAGCATCCATCACTGAAATGCCGTGAACAAACAAACATTACTGACTTCTCTCACTATCACAAGCTGCAATGCAGGCTCACAGAGCAACCGATCTTAACACAGAGCAGACAATCTTGGGCGGGCTATTTCTTATGCCTTGCAGAGCTTTTCCGGGAAAATTGCCCAATAAAAGAAACAGTTCCCTGTTACAAAACAGGGATCTACACTTATAAAAAAAATTCTGAAAGAAGTTGTAGTGCTGGGGGAGTGTATCAAGTACAGAAATACTACGCCAAACTCGTTTTTTAAACAAGCTGACCATTTTATGCATGAGAAGCCAGCAGTTTAACAGTGTAAAGAAGTCAGAATGCATGAAACAACATTGAACCTGCCCTTTAAACATAACGGGACCTGGCAACACTGCGCAGAGTCTAACATAGTATCAAACTAGCTGTAGATATACAGCCCGTGTCTCCATTCCCTTAATAATGTGTGTGATTGCCATGGATAAAACATGTTGATGATCCAAGATGTTGATGATCCAAGATGGCGGCGCGATCACATCGCGAGGCTCAGGCTCTCTCCAGATTCTGCAATTTTGTGGTATTTTTCTTGCTCATCTCGGGTCTGTTCGTGCAGAACAGCTGAGCTTTTGGATATTGGTTTGCGACTTCCTGACAGTTTTATCGACAACCTTCAACTCCTTCCTGAGATCGCCAGAACAACCGAGGCCGCTCACTCTACCCGGCCGGGCGGAAGTGCTCGCAGGCAGCGTCGAGATCGTAAACAAAGGCTGGGGAAGTGCGGAGGACTAAGAGCTAAGCTAAAGCTAACACCACACCGGCTCTCTTTACCCAGCATTTTCCTCGCCAATGTTCGGTCACTGGTGAACAAAATGGAGGAGATTCGACTCAGCATCACTTACAGCAAGAGACTTTTTAACTGTAATGTTATGATCTTCACGGAAACATGGCTACACAGCGGCATACCGGACAATGCTATTGATATAGCAGGACGCCACACACTCCGGGCGGATAGAACGTTAGATGGCTCCGGTAAGACCAGAGGTGGTGGATTGTGCATTTACATTAACAAAGCTTGGTGCACGAACTCTGTTATTGTCGGAAAACATTGTTCAGCTAACCTTGAGTTTCTCATGGTTAAATGTAGACCGTTTTATCTGCCACGGGAGTTCACTTCCACCATTATAACTGCAGCCTACATTCCCCCGGATGCTGATGCCAAGCTTGCTATGAAAGAACTTCAAACGCATGTGGCAAGGCATCCAGGCCATCAGTGATTACAAACCCACCCACTCCACCCCCGCAGCCACTGATGTCCTCTTCCTGAACGAGCTTAATGACTTTTATGCTCGCTTTGAGAGGGACAATAGAGAAACTGCCACCAAGCTCAAACCCTCAGTTGATCACCCTCCAATCGCACTCTCCTCCATAGACGTCTGCAATGCACTGAGCCGGATCAGTGCGCTTAAAGCCGCTGGACCAGACAACATCCCTGGACGCGTACTCAGGGCATGTGCTGAGCAGCTTGCTGGGGTTTTCACTGACATCTTCAACCTGTCTCTTGCCCAAGCAGCTGTGCCAACATGCTTTAAATGCACCTCCATTGTGCCAGTGCCAAAACACTCCAGCCCAAAGTGCCTCAACAACTACCGCCCTGTAGCACTGACACCCATTGTCATGAAGTGCTTTGAGCGGCTGGTCCTGGCACACCTGAAGGACTTTCTACCATCCACATTGGACCCACACCAGTTTGCCTACCGCAGCAATAGGAGCACAGAAGATGCAGTTTCCATGGCACTGCACTCTGTGCTCACACATCTGGACAATAAGAACACTTATGCACGTATGTTGTTTGTTGACTTCAGCTCAGCATTCAACACTATCATCCCATCCAAGTTAATATCCAAACTTGAAGACCTGGGCATTAACACCTCCCTATGCAATTGGATTATGGACTTTCTGACCAACAGACCACAGCAGGTGAGATCAGGCTCCATCTGCTCCACCACTATCACACTCAACACTGGTGTACCACAGGGCTGTGTGCTAAGCCCCTTCCTCTACTCCCTCTTCACCTCCGACTGCAAGCCTGTGAACGGATCTAACTCCATCATCAAGTTTGCGGACGACACTACGGTGATTGGTCTCATCAGCAACAACGATGAGACGGCCTACAGGGAGGAGATCCAGCACCTAGCCACATGGTGCAACAGCAATAATCTGCTCCTTAACACCTCCAAGACAAAGGAGCTCATTGTGGACTTCAGGAAAGAGTCAAGAGGCACACATGACACCATCCACATCAATGGGATGGCTGTTGAACGTGTCTCCAGTTTCAAGTTCCTGGGGATCCACATCTCGGAAGACCTGTCCTGGACTACCAACACCTCCAGCCTGGTCAAGAAGGCTCACCAGCGCCTCTTCTTCCTGAGGACACTAAAGAAGAATCGGCTGTCCTCGGCTATCCTGGTGAACTTCTATCACTGTGCAATAGAAAGCATCCTGACCAACTGTGTCACAGTCTGGCATGGGAGCTGCTCTGTTGCAGAGCGCAAGGCACTGCAGCGGGTGGTGAAAACCGCCCAGCGCATCACAGGGACTCCACTTCCATCCATGGAGGACATCCAGAGGAAACGCTGTCTGCGTCGAGCTCGCAGCATTCTTAAGGACTCCTCTCATCCCGCTCACAGACTGTTTTCTCTCCTGCCCTCCGGCAGGCGTTTCAGGTGCCTCCGGACCAGGACTAGCAGACTAAAGAACAGCTTTTTTCCCAGAGCTGTCTCTTTATTGAACTCTGCCCCTCACTGATCCCACTGCCCCTCATATACTGCTACACTCTTCTCTCCCCCATCATTGCACACCTGACTTCACTTGTTATTTGCACTAATGGACTGTCTATACACAACATTTATGTTTATTTGCACTACCAGACTGCTCATTTGCACTGCCAACTGTTCATTTACAGTACCGACTGGTTACTATGCATCTTGCACTCCTACACTTAACTGAAATATGCAATAACTTCTTCCACTGCACTGTTACTTAGATAGCTTCTGTCCATAATTTATTTGCACTACTCTATATCCATCACACTGCTGCTCACCATAGCCTAACTTATTGTATACATCCACCTGTAAATTTCTGTTTATAGTAATAGCCATCTGTACATTATGTTCATAACACATATCCATCTGTAAATCTCTGTTTATAGTAATAGCCATCTGTATATTATGTTCATAGTATATATCCATCTGTAAATCTCTGTCTATAGTAATAGACATCTGTATATTATGTTCATAGTATATATCCATCTGTTAATTTCTGTCTATAGTTAGAGACATCTGTAAATCATGGTCATAGTACATTTTCATCTGTAAATTACTTCTGTAATATTTATTTATGTAATTTATGCAACCACTGTATATCCTGCACTTGCTGCTATTGCACTTCTGGTTAGACCTAAACTGCATTTCGTTGCCTTGTACTTGTACATGTGTAGTGACAATAAAGTTGAATCTAATCTAATCTAATCTAATCTAATCTAATCTAATCTAATCTAATCTAATGTTCTTGTTGTGAGTTTCGTGTGATTTTCAATATTTGACACAAGCATTGCACTGCACTGCAAATGTGCACACTCTATTTTTAAATCCGTTTGAGAAAATACTCTGGAATAAAGCTGGCAAGACCTCCATGAAGCAGCTGAAGCACTAAAAATGAGCTTTAAACTGGACAGAATGGTTTGCTCTAAATCAGTGGTTCTCAAACTTTTCAGATCAAGTACCACCTTTAATAAAATGAGTTGTTCCAAGTACCATCTAATGACCTTCATAGAAAATCATATGAATAAACACTCAAATTAATAGTAGAGCTGGGAATCATTATCTTCAGGGGCATAGCAAGCTTTTCAAAAATGCGGGGGATGGATGTGGTTTGTTTATTAACAATAAAAACGATGAATACATCCAGAGGGGTACAAAATGTATAACATACAAGATATAAAAAGCTTCCCTGCCTTCTTCATCACAGTTATGTTATACATTGCATGCCACATAACGTTACCTAACCGAATTTAGCTAGCTGCAATATCCCAATAATAGCAATTAGCCTAAAAAACGAAATATAATACCGAAAACACTCGACATGTCAACAAAATAATAACAGAACATCTTCCCAAACACATATCAAGCTTATTTAAAAACCTCGAAAGCATAAACACTCATTCAAATTACCTGGAAAAGGGAGATGTAAATAACCATAACCATAAGTTCGCGCCTCCTCAGCACGAGCTGACCGATAAATCTAACACACCAAGAGAGGCGGGACTTAAGGCAGAACAGCTAATCATCAGCCGGTCACACTCAAAGCCGGTGTAATGTTTGAGCGTGAGGGGGAGAGGAGGCAGCCGCAGCGAGCGCAGACACACAGAAACGGAGGAGCGACTATAGTAAGGCGTTTGTGCAAAACTGCAGAAAAGTGCGGGTATTGAACCCTCTCACCGGGAAAAGTGTTTGTGTTAAAACACCCACATCCCCCACGGGTGCGACGCCCCTGATTATTTCACACCTCTTCCTCCAATTTTAATGTATTATTAATAATACAAACACTTTTATTTACCAGCTAATAGTAATAGTGGACACAAACACTTTTCTGTAGTGCACTGTAAACAGGGCTCTGTAAATGACTCTTATGGGGATTTATTAACTTTGTGGGGACTTTCAGAAAGACTACAAAGCTATAAAGACAAACATTGTGGAAAGAGTATTTAACCGAAAAAAAATAAATATACATATATTTAAACATCAGGAGAACAGCTGTATATAACAAACAGAGACTGTTTGTTACTGCAGCGGCTCTTGTCAAAGCGGCGCATCAAAACTAAATCACAGCGCGCTTCATTCATTTAACGTCGAGTAGATGCAGACGCGAAATAACTGTAAAACTTTACTGCAGCGGCTCTTGTCAAAGCGGCGCATCAAAACTAAATCACAGCGCGCTTCATTCATTTAACGTCGAGTAGATGCAGACGCGAAATAACTGTAAAACTTTATTTTACGGTGCCCACGTTACATGTACTTACTATAGTATTTATTATAAATTAGGCATAATAACAATGCAACTAACTTAAAACCACACCCTCATCCTAACCCTACACTGTAAACGATTTCCTTGTATTTTTACAGTAAGTTACTGGCAGCACGGTTGCCAGCAAGTTACTGTATTTTTAATTTACAGTGCTGTACTGTAATACATTATACAGTACACAAAAATGTTACTGTATAGCTACAAAACAGTATTTTACTGTATTTTTACTATATTTTGTAATGTGGTCTTTTTACTGTATTTGCATTATACTGTAATTTACTGTAATACCTATATTGACATATTTTCTTACTTATTTGCAATAATTACAAATAATATTATAGCTAGTTTAGATATAAATCTATAGTTATCAATATTGTAAAACTGCTATACTTGACATTATGAATCAAAAGGCAATCCAAGCAATGTTTGTATCAAAATTTTATAGAATCATTTCATTGAAACAAAAACTTTTAAAATATTTCAACATTTGAAACAGTATTGAAGTAATTCAAGCATTATATTAATAATAACTGATGTATATATAACAACATTTAAGTTAGCATAAATCTTAAAACATTATACATCAAATCAAACAATAGCAACAAAGTGACAGGTGTCATTTAATTCTGGCAAAGAGAGCAATAATTGTAGTTAAAAAATTCCCATTCAAATTTCATTAAGGACTAAACTATAACTCTTAAAAATGACCAAATCCAGCCAAACAAGCAATGGTGAGACTGTAACACAAAAAAACACATAATAAAATCTGTTAGCCATAGTTAGCCAAATAATTACAAAGGAAATGAGCAATAATGGAACTAACAATGAACAATATATTTTACAACATTAATAATATTTGATGTATGTTAGTCAATACAGATTCATTGTGAATTAACTAATGTGAACAGAGATAAATTGATTGATTTAAAAATGTATTACTAAATGTTAAACTGTATAAGCAATGTAACAAATAGAACCTTACTGTGTTACTAAAAAGTCAGTAGTAAAACAAAAACAAATTTGAATAAAAAGTTATTATTATGGTCAATACTTACAGAAAACCATAAACCCAGGGCGCAAAAGTGGACCAAACTGTAACGTGAGAGCTGTAAGAAAAAATCTGTGTTACTTGCTGAAATTTTAAAAGCATTTTGTTTATTATAGACGTTTAAGATAGTCAAACAAAACTGTAGCAATATGATCATTTAAATGTAAATTCCCATTCATGCATTAACATTAAGAGGTTACATACGCGTTGGGTGTGGCAAAATTCAATGTGGTTTAGAAAATGCATTTCAAGCAGATCGCGCTCCCTCTCCGTACAGCGTCATTACGTAAAGGCGGAGCCAGCATCGTTAGTTACAAAAGTATGTGCATTGATTTAAGGTTTGGTAAACTTATATTGCATGTAATGCATTTTAATAGGCTAGTTGGAAGCAATATTGTTGCTGCCATACAAAACTTATTGGACAACTGAATGTAAAACGCTCTAAAGAACATAATTTCTGGGTTTGTCGATATACCGTAAGTACAGTAGGTTAATAAGCGCCGCAAACCCTTTCATTCATCCGTTACCTTAATGACAGATAAGACCCCACTCTGATCTGGCCGCAGTAACTGGCCAAGTTTGAAAAAGTAGTAATCTGTATGGATCGCGCTCATCGCAGTTAAATATTAGGTTTCACTTGGTGTGGAGCAGTTTGGTATGCTGTGCAGGCTATTAACCTTACGGTGACTTTGTTATTTCGCATGCGATTTATTTGGCGTGTCAAGTCCTTGTCTATTTACAGACAAAATATTGATGTTAATATATCCAAACTGTATTTTTTCACATTTAAAAGACGACGCAAATACCGAATTGATATGAAAATGTTGTTTTTGTACGTGCACAGCTAATTCACGAGTCAGCCTGTCATATGGTCGGACTTCTGCTGCTGCTTCTTCCTGCCGCTAACGTTAACTGAACAAAGGAAACGCCGAGAAGCGAGCTAGGACAGCAAAACCGATCTCGTGGGAAGTCTTGGTTCAATTGTTTAAACATACTATTTTATTTTAACACAAACGGTGGTTTATCTATTGCCACATACAATTAATTTTACCTTGTTTGAACCGAGGAAACGCCGGAAAGCCTTTTACCTTTCTTGCCCTTGTAAACGCAATTCGACAGAAAATAAACTCACCAAAACCCTCATGATTTGGTTGAAATAACGTTATATTCATTAAGTAAGACGTGTAAAGTGGGTTAAGCAGTGGGTAACTTAGACATCTAACGTTAACGTTAGTTTAATTTCTGAGGGAGACTGCAACATTTTAATTTTTACTCTCTCATTCACGTTTAAAACAATACTGTGACAAACTGTTGTGCAAAATACTAAAACTAATCCTGTATTATTGCTCAACAAAAATTACCCAGAATGCATTATGAACTGCAGTATTGTACTGTAATGTTCACATGCAGTATTGTACTGTGGATTTTTACAGTAATGTGCTGCTAAAACTACAGCGACATCTAACAGTGTATAGTAAATGCATGTAGTTAATTATTATTACTCAGTAGCCTACTTAAATGTATAAGTACACTGTAAAACGGACACCTTAAAATAAAGTGTAACCGAAATAACAACAGCTTTAAACAGCGGTTCAAGAGCAGAAATACATAACTTAATACTTAATATACATGCAGCTCATCGGAAGAGAGCGAGTGAGAGACTCACAAGCGCCTGCATCGGTCTGCTCGCGCTCTGTGTTTGAGTTGCCTGTCACTATATTAAAATTGCACATAGGCCGAGATGTATTCCGTATTTAACTATCATGTATTAAACATTTGAAATTGTATTTAAAACACAAAATGTAAATTAATACATCAAGTTTTTAATTTTCTGTTGTGTCACGTACCACCGGGGTCTCATCAAGTACCACTGTTGGTACGCGTACCACAGTTTGAGAACCACTGCTCTAAATCATAAAGCTGAACTCATCATGCATGAATGATACCATTTTTTCCCTATTTTGGGCATTAGCCATTAAACATACCAAACCGTTCTAAAATAGTGCATCAACAAAATTGCTTGCATGGTGCCAAGCTGATTTTGAGTCTGTAACTTTGCAAGACTGACATATTGACACCAAACTTGTATCTATCATTGTGTAACGCCCTGTGGCCAGCGCCTCGGGTCGCCACCAGAGGGCGCCTCCTTGTTTAGTGTTTCTGCCTTGTTTTTGTCATGGACGTCATATCCCATCATGCCTTGTGTCTTGTCATTGTTAACCTGTTTCAGTTGTGTCTCATTTCCTGTTTGTCCCTTCATCTGTGTATATATAGCCCATGTGTTTCAGTTGTATTTGGTCGATCGCTGTTGATGTTACTCTGTGGATTATATTAAATGTTTATACTGCACTTGGATCCGCTCCCTGTTTTCCTGTCTACCACCGTAACAGAACGATCGATCAAACATGGATCCAGCAGTGGAATGGCCCCCAGGAGCTCATCTGCTTATGCTGCGCCAGGACTGCCGCTTCCTTGAGGATCATACCCAGGAGCCATTTCCAGATGAGTCGCTCATTGTTTTTTACCGTCGAAGTCTAAATGCACCTCTCTGCACCCAGTTACCCAGCTCTGATCCTCAAGGGAGTTTTTAAAATTACATCCAACAGGTCCTCATGCAGAAAAAGCTCCCTTCACCGTGGGTGAGTTTACGGTTCAGGCTTCCCCTAAATATTTTTTGGGGGGGCAGTAAGCCAGTGGAGGCCAGGCCGAAGATGGCCGCCTGTCCAGAGCCCGCTCGCAAGATGGCCGCCTGTCCAGAGCCCGCTCGCAAGATGGCCGCCTCCAAGTTCAAGGTTTTGAACTCCAGTTTGGTAGACACTCCACTGGTGTCTGTGCGGTTGGCATGTGTCCAAGGCCCGGTGGTTCCAAGTCCGGTGTTCCTGTCCCTGGAGTCTACTCTAGCAGTAGTGGCTGCAGCTCTGTTGAGTGTTTGGGCTGTGTTCTGTGAGTCAAGTCAAGAGTCTGTCTGTGAGTCAAGTCAAGAGTCTGTCTGTGAGTCAAGTCAAGAGTCTGTCTGTGAGTTGAGTCAGGCAAGACTCGACTCTCAGCAGCTTGATCTAGAGGACTGATGAGGTTTATTGGGGATTTTTTTTTAAATGAATGAGTGGATTTTAAACTTTCTAGGGTGGTTCTGTACACACACTCCTGACACAAGTCATGTTTAAATGAGCCCAAGAGAGCACATGTCACACCTCTGCTCATCTCTCTGCACTGGCTCCCAGTAGCGGCACGCATTAAGTTCAAGGCACTGGTGCTTGCTTACAGAACAGCCACTAACACGGCACCCATCTACCTCAACTCTCTCTTACAGACCTACATCCCCTCCAGAAGTCAGCAGTCTGAAAACGATCGCCGCCTCGTTGTTCCTTCACAGAGATGCATGAGATCCATCTCAAGGGCATTTTCTTTCATCGTTCCCTGCTGGTGGAACGATCTTCCTGTTTCCATCAGGACAGCTGGATCAATTTTACAATTCAAAAAACAGCTGAAGACCCACCTCTTCTGTGAGCACTTAAGTCTAAAAAAACCTCTCTTTTCCTTTTCTAATGTTCTCTATATACTTGCTTATACTATCTTGAGGTTGTATCTGAAACTTTGTATTACTAGCACTTCTCGTGAATATTGCTTAGATGAATCGCTTGCTGTTTTCCTCAATTGTAAGTCGCTTTGGATAAAAGCGTCTGCCAAATGAATAAATGTAAAATGTAAATGTAAATGTTTAAACAACATTTAAAAGTGCATTTTTTGGATAGGCGGTCTTTAATACTAAAAAAATGTAGTTGCATTAATGAAAATGGATTAAAAATAACAAAGAAAATTAGTTTATCTAATCGTTTATTACTTTATATCAAATGGTGCCACAGTTAACACATTAATGTGACATGGTCAGTGAAAATAACAATGTGTTACGTTGTAAACAGGAAAACAGGGAGCGGATCCAAGTGCAGTATAAATATTTAATATAATCCACAGAATAAGCCAATAAACATAAGAAAACACAACAGAGGAACACCAACAGCGATCGACCAAATACAACTGAAACACATGGGCTATATATACACAGATGACAGGACAAACCGGAAATGAGACACAGCTGAAACGGGTTAACACCGGGCCGTTTGAGCCATTGGCTAGATGGAAACCATGCACACAAAAAATTGGGCAGCTACTCGGGAGATGTTCGCAGCTGACCCGCTGCGACCTTCGGCCGGTGGGCTGCTGCGACAACCTCACAGCATTCTCTGAGCAAACTGACATCACATTGATTAAGCCCTGCCCATGACTGCTGATGGGACTGCTACTGTCTCCGCCCTCATAGAGTTGTACACTGTCCGCCATTATTTTCACACTGGACTACTTTCAGTGAAGTCTACAGTGAAGACACTGTGGATTAGTTTTATTTTTCAACGGAATGTGCAGAAGACATCAGGTGAAGTCACTTACATTACATACATTAGTACATTAGTGATGGGTTGTTCATGAATTATTCGTTGTTTCAGAGAGTGATTTGTTTATTTTGTGTTGACCGCGCATGTGCAACATCCTATAGGTTTTGTAGCGGAAAGAGAATTGATCGATTAGTTTGTCTCTCCAATCATCGGGTCCGAGTCCTTTCGCTCTCTTACACCGGAAATAGAATTGATTGGTTTGTCTAACAAATCATCGTGTCCGAGTCCTTTTATTCTTTTACAATGGAAAGAGATTTGATTAGTTCATCTCACAAGTCATCAGGTCGGAGTCCTTTCCTTCTTTTACACCAGAAAGAGAATTGATTAGTTCGTCTCACAAGTCATTGGGTCCGAGTCCTTTCGTTCTTTTGTCACATGGTAGCCCGGCAGGCAAACCTGTGCAGTCGGGTCTGAGTCCTTACGTGACCGCTTCTCAGATCATCAGTCAGTGAAGCATGTTGTATGTGTTATAGGTTGTATTATATGTAGAAAATATCATAAAATAATCAAAAGATGCAATAAACATTTTGTTGTTCTTTCTGTTAGTATATTAAATGTTTCTTCTGGATTTCTGTGTTTTTATTTATCTTAATGAATTAATCATTTGCTTAAAAACTGTTCTGGCAAAATAAAAACATAAGCAACACTTGTACAGTCAGTGTTTACAATGTCTACTGCTTATGTTACACCAGTTATCTCTATTAGTCACGGTCCTGTTTGTCCCCTTGCCTGTTTTTTCCGAGTTTCCCCATGGACTTTCCTTCCCAGCATCCTCCACGCTTCCGCACCGTCCCTTGTCTGCAATCCCCGCACCTGTCAGCCATCACCGTCATCACCCGGACTTCAAATAAACTCTGTGTTTCCTCTGTTCCCTTGTCTTGTATTAAATGTAAATGTAGCTAAGTGAATAAACTTTTATTGTATTCCTGAACCTCGCTACATCTGGCTCCGTGACTCTCCGTGACTCCACCAACACCGTTACAGAATACAAGAGCAAATAATGGACTATAACATCATCACCTCTCCAGAGGACTTCCTTATGGATTTCTACCAGGACGGCCGACCTCTGGAGAGGTATGTGGAGGAGTTTGTTGAGGTGTGTGTGCGGGTGAGTTGGAACGATGCCACACTCAACCGCATCTTTTTGACCGGTTTGGACGACGATCTGTTCGTCCTCATCATGCTACCCGACATGGATGAGTACCCGCTGGAGGACTTCATTAACCAAGTTCTCCACGCGGGTGGCTCCAATTTCTGTGTCGGGGAGGCTGATGGGGACTGGGGCAATGGTCGTCCAACACCGGTCATTAGCAGGGGTGTCGTTATGACTCGCCAAAGCACCACACCTCACTCCTCCACAACGACGAGCACACCGCGGCTCTCCCGTCCCTGCCAGCCGCTCCCCCGTGCCTGCACTACGATGCTCCCCCGAGCCTGTGCTGCACCGGAGCAATATGGAAGGCCATCAGGACGAAAACTGCCAGCTCCCCCACCAACCTGTGCTCTCCCTGCAGGAATGGCTCCTCCTGGAGTTTGACCCCTTGTGGCCCACCGAGCCTCCCAAGTCTCCAGAGTCAGCCTCCGCGCCTCCCAAGTCTGCAGAGTCGGCCTCCCAAGTCTGCAGAGTCGGCCTCCCAAGTCTGCAGAGTCGGCCTCCCGAGCCTCCCAAGCCTCCGGACCCCGAGCCGCCTCCTCCGGACCAAGAGCCTCCCAAGCCTCCGGACCCCGAGCCGCCTCCTCCGGACCAAGAGCCTCCCAAGCCTCCGGACCCCGAGCCGCCTCCTCTGGACCAAGAGCCTCCCAAGCCTCCGGACCCCGAGCCGCCTCCTCCGGACCAAGAGCCTCCCAAGCCTCCGGACCCCGAGCCGCCTCCTCCGGACCAAGAGCCTCCCAAGCCTCCGGACCCCGAGCCGCCTCCTCCGGACCAAGAGCCTCCCAAGCCTCCGGACCCCGAGCCGCCTCCTCCGGACCAAGAGCCTCCCAAGCCTCCGGACCCCGAGCCGCCTCCTCCGGACCAAGAGCCTCCCAAGCCTCCGGACCCCGAGCCGCCTCCTCCGGACCAAGAGCCTCCCAAGCCTCCGGACCCGAGCCGCCTCCTCCGGACCACGAGCCTCCCAAGCCTCCGGACCCCGAACCTCCACCTAAACTCCCTGCCCCCCTGAACTTTCCCCATGGAGTGACCAACATTCCCTCGGCCACCTGAACCCCCGGATCCTAAGTGGTCGTTCGAGCTACCGGCGCCTCCATGGACTCCCTGACCCCTAGTGCCGGTAGCTCCGTCCTGGAGGCTCCCTGTTCTGCCTCCTGAACCCTCCAGGACAAAAAAAAATACATGGCCTTAAACTATAGAAATGCAGTTTATATGGATGTCAGAAATAATGAATTAAATTACTGTTTCTCATAACTTCTCTCTGATTGAAATATAATTTATTTCTTATTATAAATCTTATCAAAACATAAATATATGTTATGGGGTGATTTGGCAATTAACATGGAATATTTATGCATCTCTGCTCAGATGAACGAAATGACTCAAAAAAAGATTTGTTCATTTCACTGAACGGGGTTCAAACATCCGAATCATAAAAATGATCCGAACTTCCCATCACTACTTTACATCGGGCTGCATGTTTAATGGGTCATGTTTTCAGTGTTTATAGATATGCCGCTTTTGTTCGTAGTACCGTCGATTATAAAAACCATGTGCACATAAAACATAACATTTGTGCATTGACTTATATAGACCATACATTCAATATAGATATGACACGTTTGTCTTGGGTACTGTCGATTATAAAACTGTGTGCCTTAAAACATAACGTGTTTGTGCATAACTCATATAGCTCATGCATTCAATATAGATATGTGTTTGTCCTGTGTTCTATTGATTATCTCTCTCCACTGGTTACCGGTCTAAGCCCGTTATCAAATTCAAGTCATGAATGCTTGCCTACAGAACTATCATTGGCTCTGCACCTGCATACTTTCATACCCTCCTACATCCCATCAAGACCCTTGCGTTCAGCAAATGAGCGGTGTCTTGTAGAGCCCTCTCATTTGGCAGTAGATCACTTTCCCGCTTATTCTCCTTCACAACTTCTTGCTGGTGGAACAGCCTTCCAAAGTCTGGCCTCCTCCATGAATACTTGACAAGTAAAAAAAAAACTCTCTCTCCTTTAATTCACCACTTCTAAGTGTAAACTTGTCAAGAATGAAATCCTGAAATTGTGTAGTTTGTTTGGCCACTGTATATTTCAGAAAAAGAAACTGCCCGAAACTGAAGAGTTAGGTGATCAGAGTAGATACTGATTGATTGGGACATAACACAAAGTTATTTCAACACAGTAATGTGCAATTTTATTTAACCATTTAGTCAATTAATAAATTATCATAAATGATTTATACAGACGAGAAAGTCAAAACTACATGCAAGATATTTAAAGATGACATTACTTAAAAAAAAAAAAATGTTTCCAACTTTACATAAAACAAAACACAAATAGACAGTAATATGTTTTGCTGACAAGGAAGACAATTACAGCACCACTCAATACACATGCAGCACACATGCACAATATTTTGCCAAATAATTAGGTTTACTTTTGTCAATATAAGGAAATTCATAGAAAGATAAAAAATTTTAGGTTGTGTAACTTTTTTATTTTTTATCAATTTAAATAAAATAAAGCAGGAAGATTGTTTGCATATTTTAAATGACATTTATTTAAAATCCCTTTTTTAAAATGGCAATGTTTTATTGTCAGAGGGAAAAAATTATCCCAACAATATCATTATTGCTATAATTTGTACTCTGAAATTCTGTTACATTGGGAAACATTATAATAAGTAAGGGTGCTCCAATTGATTGGTTACTGATTTTTAGTGGTCGATAATTACTGTTAATTACCTTAATGTCAAATGATTCTAATAGCATTGCTAAAATCATAGCAAAATCATAACATTCGCCCAGTTGTCACTCATTCATTACAAGGCACCAACCATACATTCAGAACAGCAAAAAACAGCAAGTAATATCAGCCAAAATAATATAATTTATTTGCCTTGATCACCAGCCGCTGTCTATTGTTGAAGAAGAAGGGTTCCAGCGACTCATGTCTTGTTTGTGACCCTAGACCAAAAAACCAGTGAAAAGGAGCACCAATATATTTGTAGCAATAGCCAACAATACATTGTAGAGGTCAAAATTATGTATTTTTATTGCCAAAAATCATTAGGATATTAGTTACCAATCATGTTCTGTTAAGATATTTTATACATTTCCTACCGTAAATATATACGTATTTTTTTGGAGTGGATGCAGCAAAATTGCAAAAACAAAAACAAAAACAAAATGGCTGGAAACACGCCTACAAATTTTGGGAATTACCCACTCAAGTTTGATATGTATGTAAAGCTTGGGATTTCCGCTTCCTGGTTCATCTACACTATACAATGTCATCACAGCGGTAAGCCAATTGAGAGTGCGTTAAAGGGATAGTTCACCCCAAAATTCTGTCATCATTTACTCAACCTCGTCATTTTAAACCTGTATACATTTCTTTGTTCTGCGAAACACATAAGAAGATATTTGCAAGAATGTCAGTAACCAAACAGATCTCATCTCCATTGACTCCCATAGTAGTGAAATACTATGGGAGTCAATGGAGATGAGATCTGTTTGGTTACTGACATTCTTTCAAATGTCTTTGTGTTTAGCAGAACAAAGAAATGTATACCGGTTTGGAACAACTAGAGGTTGACTAAATGAAAACAGAATTTTAATTTTTGGGTGAAACAAACCTGTTTCTTCTTAGCAACAGCATGCTTACAGTGCCTCTGATAGATGACTTTGAAGGCAATTTTCTCAATATTTTTAACCTTCAGATTCAAGATTTTCAATTGGTTGTCTCTCGACCAAATATTGTCCTAACAAACTGTGCATCAATGAAAAGCTTACATATTCAACTTTCAGAGAATCATAAATTGTGTTTTGTAGTACAGGGTCACATTTACATTCACGTTACACTCTTCTAGGGTGTTAATATTTTACTGCTATTTGCCTGCCACTTAAATGCCTATATTTATAACAAAAAATCTGCCATTGATGCTTAAAAAGTAGCCATACCATAGCTGTGTTTCTGTTGTATCAGCTGCACATTTGTTAGTATTGCAGGGTTTCTGCAGGTTTCACCAAGTCATATTTAAGACCTTTTTAAGACCATTATAAATTAAATTTAAGACCTGTATTACAACATAAAAAACGCTCACGCAACGCTCCCAGATTAATTTCTTTCTTGCATAGTATGGTTAAAAAATGTTGTTAGCAACTGGCTAGCCAAGCCCTAATATTCTGTTATTTTAAAGCCAGGTATCACTAAACTTACACTTCCCCATAGTTAAACAGCAAATCACAAAACATATGGTTCTGACCATATCATAGATTTTGACTCAAAATTCGGATCATTTCTTCAGCTTAGCAAAGCTTTTGCTTTTCATTTACCTTTCCTTTAACAATAGTAAATTAATAAATAAATAGGGTTTACATTAAGTGTTTCTGACAATGTGTGTGGGGAGAATTTCATTAGATTTACTTTGTTTTACAAAGAATAATGCCTCTCTAAATTTATATTGTTGTTTCTAAAAGATACTTGCCATTCATAACTTAATTATACTTGTACTAAATATGAGCAGTTTTAAGAAGTGAATGTTGTGAAAATGCCCAGATATCAGATGATCAAGTCCCGATACTGAGAACCTTAATGTTTCTAAAACATTATTTATCTTCCATCATATATGCATATTTTAAAGACAGACAATATATCATCAAAAAGTATGGCACAAACGTGAAGTGACAGTAAATCTCTGTAAATACGGACGGATCTCTTGAAATCATATTGACAGGTATAAAGTTTTAGTAGCTTAACCTTCTATTACACAGTACACACAAACATTTAGAGCTGCAGATCTTTCTTATCAAATGCGTTCCTGTATGATCGATCAGCGCATTAAACTACCGCAATAAAGTTTTGTTGTGTGGTCTCTCACAGTATATGTATCGCTTATAGTGCAGATGCAATCAAATTGCGTGTCGACCCCGCCATACCCAACAGATTATGTAAAATATGCGACGATGCTCTTTTATACTGAACTCACCGACAGAGCGTGCGCGCATGCCCATAAACGTCTTTTGTCGTTCATTTGTCTTTCGTCAATAATCTGCAGTTCACATGCATTCCGAGACGCGTTCCGTACAGAACAACTAAGATCCGTTTAACCACTACTGAATAATAAAATCTGTGGTAAATTTCTGTGGTACAATCTGAAAGAAACTCACAAAGCTGATTGGCTGCAATCTACGCTGCATGATGTACTCAATTGTAGTCCCAGTGAAGCGAATGCTCATTGAAATGCTCCTGTTTGTTAAAAAAAAAAACTACAATACCACGAAATCAAACGGAAGCATTTCAATAAGCATTAGAGGTAGCGTTACATGGCCGTAAGAAAATTAAGACCTGTTTAAAATTATTTAAGACCTAGAACACAATACATCAGTAAATCTAAGACTTTTTAAGGCGAAATAAAGACTTTGACTTTTTAAGACCCTGCGGAAACCCTGTATTGGCCACATTCCAGCATGTTTTATTATCCCAAGAAATTTCCCTGAGAAGCAAGATAAAGTTTACTGTGAATTTTATTGCCTGTGGTTCTGTTTTGTTTTTCCAAATTATTAAACAGGAAATCTGTTATACTTTAATCGGTTTCTATGGCTGCTATCATTTATGTTGTCTGTCTAAAAAGGGAGATGAATATGTTGTTTGTGTTTTTCTTTTAATTTATTAGATAATATACATAATTTTTTCCTCCTTGAATAAACAATTCTACATGACAAATAGAAGGCTTAATATAGATCTTGTTGGCCGATACTCATACTAACAATCAGTAATCAGCCCCAAAAATCCTGATCGGAGCACCCTTATTAAAAGGTTTATAGTTATTGTCTTGTTAAATTAAGGGGGAAAAGCATCTCTACTGTATTCCAAGGCCAAGCCCATTTACAAATTTTAGACCGTTAGCAATAACAGCAAAATGTAGAAATAGAAATTTTACTTGTACCGAAAAGCTACATTTATTTCTAATGCCCCTTTTTCTTATTTAGCTTATATTGAGCACAGATTTTTCATTGACTGTATGACTGCTTGTGTGTCTGGTTGACAGCAAATCACAAATATGTTTAGGCTTTTAAAGATCAGAATGAAAGTAAAACTTTTGCCCAGTATTCACGCCCTCAGTCAAATTGGGCTTAAATCCATTTGGTGGGCATCCTATATCACCCTCCTCTCTTTGGCGAATCACCTCTTCTTCACGTCTACGTCTCTCTTCCTCATTCCTGAACATACAGAAAAACTTATTTAAAATGAAAATGCAAAGAAAACAAGGAAATTACTAAATTCAAATATTATCGAAAATTAGAATTCATTGGGCCTCTTCAGAGACACAAGCACACCTTAGGTCAATCTGCTTGCGTTTCTGCAGCTCCTGATTCCTGAGCTCCTCCAAGCAACGTAGTTCCTCTTGACGTCTCATGAGATCTGTTTAAAGTGCACAGATATTTACATAAATAATGGAATAAGCTGAAAATATTTTTTAATTGTTTAAATCATGACAAGCCTTGACTTTGCAATGTTTGTACAAGCAAGGAGTTTGTGGTTGCATTATAAATGTTGTAGCATATTTTAATTTGAAGAGATCATATAACCTGGCTAAAAGAACAAATATTTGGTGTAATACAATGTTTTAATGTTAAAACACTTTTAAAGGTACTGTGTGTAAGTTTTTGGAGTCTCTATAACAGAAATGCAATATAATATCCATAACTATGTGTTCAGAGGTGTATAAAGAGGTGTTACACAATGAAGCGTTATGTTTTTTTTTTTACCTTAGAACAAGCTATTTTTATCTACATACACCGTGGGCTCACCCTTACATATAGTTCTCCATGTTGTGACTACAGTATCGCTAAACGGACAAACGGCTCTACAGAGTGCATTTCGTAAATACGTTTTCTCTTTTGGGAAAGAAGCGAAAACATGACAACATCTTAATCCTCTCACGGACTCCGTAGCACTTAGAACAGGAGGGGGAGGGGTGAAGTGAGCTGGTGGGTTGCAATTCGTAACCTCACCACTAGATGCTACACTTTGGACCTTTAAGGTTATTTTTCTACGCGTTTAAACTATAAATTACTGTTGCTCCTCTCTGCTTCACCTTTCTAAATGCTCATCATTTTAAAAAGCGCAGTGTGAACACTTATTATTTTAAAATGGATTAATTCATTTTACTCAAATTCTACAAACAATATTCCATAATTACAACATGAAAGAAGTTTGTTTGAAATCTTTGAAATAAAAAAACAGAAACGAAGAAATTACATGTTCACAAGTATTGAGAGCCTTTGCTCAATTTCTTTCTTGAAGCTCTTTTGGCAGCAATTACAGCCTCAACATTTTTTGAGTATGATGCTACAAGCTTGGACACAGCTTATTTTTGGCAGTTTCGCCCATTCAAGAGGGGAAATAATACAATAAGTGCTAAGACCAAGTTACTAGTTTGTAGAAAAGCCAGAACACTACCTATTGATAGAAAGAGAGAGAGGGTTAGTATTTTTTTGTTGACTTGTTAAGTAGTAATGTTTTATGCCAGCACCACCTAGTGGTCAAGAGATATAACAAAGTGTATTAAAATGCTTATAAAATATGAAAACCAACAATGTCATTTAATTTACATTACTATATTGGCTGGCTTAAGCAGAGTACTTTGATTTCAAAACTTGTTGTATTCGACCATACTTTTTGTCCAACATATTGCATTTTATTTAAAAAATACCTTTACAGCTCCGCCAACAAAATGTGTCAGATTTGCACAGAATTTGGTATGCAGCAGTATTGGAGACAGTACTGAAAAAAGTAATTAAAAGATTTTTGCGTGTTCAAATGGTTCAATCCCTCTTGTGCCACCAACAGTCCAAAGTTTCACATACATTTTTGCCCACAACTTTTGAAGTGCAATTCGTAGAAACAAAATTCATAATTTCCTGCCATTTAACATTTTTTGAAAAACATACTTTTTCAAACTTGTCCTAGAGCGTTTGTCCAATTGGCATGAAATTTGGTATATAGCATCTAGAAACACTTGGTAAAACTTGGTGTACACTGTAAAAAGTAATTCTGTGGGTTTGTAGATTTCATGAAATTTAATATGTAAACGTTATTTAACAAAATTAATTTCTTGGTTTTTTGTCAGCTATTTGCATTAAATTTATTTAAAAATGACTAGTATAAAATCTACTAAATTTGGTTGTTAAAGATATAGCTATTATTTTTGAATAATTCCAAATAGAGAGATTATTGAATGAATAATTTATCAAAGTCTACTGATTAATCTGCAAAATAGTCAATGATTAGTCAAATAATCAAATTATTCAATTATCAAAATAATAGTTTTTTGAAGCCCAATTTTACACCAATTTATGGATCTGTTTGTTGATAACTATTTAGCGCTGCGGTTGATCTGTGTGCATGCCTTTTCCAGCACTCACATGCACATATATATTTTGTTTTACAACGCATATTTTCACTTTTAGTTTAAAGTATGAAGTAGTCTGTATGTTTTCTAGTATCTGTTAAAATGTTAACTGTACTCAATTCTTTTTTAATAGGTGCAATGACATGGAGCTGTAAAGTGTGCAGGTATAACGCAACTACGAGAGGTGACCTCTAACAATATTACAGACTACAACATTGGCCATCTGGAACCTCAGTAGCGTGTCTTCATTTGGATTGTCCATGCTTATTTAAAACGTGGACTGCTCTCTGCACACATCTGTCAATGCACAAGATGAACACAGGAAGCCAGAAGTAATCCTCTCTCATAAGTGTGTGTTTTGCTCAAGTATATATACCAATGAAAAGGAATATTTTCAACATCTTGGAAATCATTTGATAAGTCACGAAACCACAGTGTGTGTGTTTATTGGATGTTCATTTAAGACAAATATACATGGGACATTTTTTACTCACAAAAGCCGAAAGCACAACCCCCATTCACCTGATGACTTTAAGCTGGATGTTATTGAGATCCATCAAACTTTACCAAATGAAACTGATTTGATTGTTGTGAGTGATCATACTTGTGACAGTTTCTTTTGTGTTCAGAAAACATGTGACATGTTGGCAATAAAAAGAGTTTGTAATTCATTTTTATGTCTATGTCTTTTATTCATATTATAAAATCAGATTTAATTAAATTGCTTTAATTAATTCACTTAATAAAATAATAATACCAACTTAATTTTGTGTTAAATAAAAACATTCCATTAAGTAGTATTCATTATCATAGTGTTTTTTTTGCCCAAGGAAACCAATATTTTCATTTAAATTTTAATTAATTATTTTGTGTGATATTTGCAGTTACTCATTTTGAATGGTTTATTTCTAAGAAGCTTGTTTGATTAATTCTAACAAAATTTTTAAGTGTTGTTGAATTTAATTAATAATGTTGCTTGTAATCTGTTGCCACAATTTTATTGAGTAGATATAGGGTATTATTTTTTACAGTGTATGGCATCACAATCATATTGTAGGGAAATAACAATCATATTCTTTTCCATTTGGTAATGTATATCCGAGTGAAATTGCTTCTGAAATTAGAGAGGGCGGGACTTGAGAACTGATTGGATTGTTGGAAGATGGGCGTTGCCACCAAAATGGAGGCACATTTGAATGCCAGTTTGCAATCAGTTAGTCATGCAAAAATTATATGTTGGCCTTAATTTACTTTTTTGTCTCAACTGGTTCCACGTAACTGGATTACGTTGAATTTAAATAACATTATCTATTTCAGTAAACTTAAGATACTTACATAAAGTTAATGCAATGTTGTTTGGTTGAATCAGATTAAGAGTCTTGCTTTGGTCTTGCTTGATTAAGTTTAATTATCCAAAGTATATATTTTACATTAAACCAAAATACCTAATTTGATTGATTAGTTTATTCAATGAATGCATTCAAGGACATTTTTTTGTTTTATACTTTTTAAACAAGAATAATCAGACAAATCTTTAATTTGTCTTCAATAATAAGATATTGAGTTACAAGAACTCAACAGAAATCTTAATGTAATTGCCCAACACCTAAGCAAAGGCAATGCTTTTCTGAACTAAAAAATACAAAAAAAACTCTTCAAGATCTTAAAGATGAAAGAACATTAAACACTAATAAGGCGTTTATTTGTACCTAAAAACGCATAAAATAACACTAAGAAAATATCTCTAAAAAAAGCAGTCATACACAAAGCATGCTGGGAAATATAAGTCCTCTGCCCAATCGTAACAATTTTATGTTAACACAACACAACTCCTTTATGTTGTCCCAACATGAATGAATTAGGTTATATGACTAAACTAGGGGTGACCCCGAATCGTCGACGATTCCATCGGAGGTGACTGATTCGACTACCAATCTTACGGTCGAATATTTGTGGTCTCTTGTGTTTTGAATGTTCCCCTGCATTTCAGACATTTTGCCTAAACATATTAATTTTGCACATTTTTGTGACTTGAATCTGGATTTTTTATTATTATATAGGTATATGTCTCAAACAAATTCTGTATACATTCTTATAACCACCTGCTGTCGTCCCCACACACACGCATGCACTATCAGTCGACTATAGGCAAGACGTGACAATTTTGATTCGACTACGTAAATCCTTAGTCGAGGACACCCTTAGACTAAACATAAAAAATCATGTTGAGACCAAATTTTAAAAAAGTTGTGTTGATTTAACTTAAGTTAAGTAAATTGGACAAGCAGCAAAATTCATTTTTTTAAGTGTGGGAGCTCCTCCCTTACGCCATTTCTCGTGATCAGAAGTAAAGAGCGGTCACTTCGAGGGGGGAGGTGGGTAAAGTGCAAATTAATAAAAAAGTAATGAGGTGCAAAAATTAGGGGTGACCTTGAATAGTCAAAGATTCGATAGGAGGAGCCTGATTCGACTACCAATCTCACAGTCGAATCTTTGCAGAGGTATTATGCAATGGGGATTATGCCATTTTGGTTATATGGGCAGTGGCTAGCAGATGGGCATGCACTGCGCCGCCAAAAATTAATGATGTAAAGAAATGGGACATTTTTAAGGTTGGGTACCGAAACCCCCGGAGCAGAGCGCGAGGTCTGGCTATGACCCGGCGCAGGATCGCGTCCCTCTGCGTCTTCTGTGCTGTGAGCCCAGTAAAGAGAAGCAGCATGTTCCGCATGCAACCACAGATGACTCGCAAATGAATGTGTACACCGTTTCTAAACATTTGTCACTAACTGAATGTATGGGCAATATGAATTAACACTTTGTCTATAAACGCACGTAGTTTGTTACTTAGACAGAACGTTGCGCTGCTTGATACAACAAAATACAGTACTACAACCGAAATCACTGCATATAGCAAGCTCGGTGCAGACTATCAGAATGTCATTCTCTTCATTGAAATTCAGCGTGTGCATCAAGAGGACGGAAAAAGATGAAAGGGACTTTTTACTGTTTAAATGGTACATTACATTGCATTTATTCATTTGGCAGACGCTTTTATCCAAAGCGACATACAAATAGGAGAGCATAAACATTTTGTCAACAATGGTAAGATGCTCTATTGCATTCCTTCTTTACATGCAGAAAATAAAGTAATTTTATTGGTAATTAATTGGTAAAGAATATGCTGTCTTACCGTTTGTAAAAAAAAATAATTCATTATTATCAAGTAGTTTTGAAAAGAGGTTTGAAGCGAGATATGGTACATGGCATTGTTACGTGATGTTTAAGGAAAATGTTCATTCATTTGTGAAAATATTGCCACCGCAACATCCCTATATCTTACTCAGTACAGTACTGAATAATAAAGAAAAGCATTTTGTATGATTTCTCTTATTTTGTTAAAATAACTCACATTTTCACAGATTTCGCAAGGGGTTCCCAAACTTTCATATTACACTGTATATTCAAAACAAGCCACAAATAGTAAAATTAATACAGTCACTGCTGGAAAGGGTTCCAATATTCAAAAGATGCTGGAAAACTGAAGAACCTGCAGGACCTGGAAGATTTGTCTGAGGAACAGTGCTCAGTTTAACTGTTCAGAACAAACAAGGGACTCGTGAACAACCATCACAGCACAAAAAATCGTAGCTCATCCAGGTAACCACACACAATATTAGGAACCAAGGGTGCCCAAACTTTTGCACAGGGTTATTTTAATCTTTTCAGGTATTTTTTTTGTCTTGTGGACTAGATGTAAACATTTTTTATGTAAAACATCTTAAATTATACAGTTTTTTTTTTAAATGTTCAGTAGCTTTTGTTGCTTGGTCCTCTAATAATAATACACCAAGTTTCATAATAGTACCTAAATTACCTTTGTTGCTTAATTGCTAATAGTACTCAAGTCAATAGATTCAGTAATGTTTGTACTTCTCTCACAAGAAATACATCATACACTTAAAATTAAGAACAAACAAGACTCAAGACACTCAGTTGTTACACTTTGCTGCCAAGGCGAGGAATATGAGCTGAAGCATCGATGCAGAGCAAAAATAACAGAAATACAATACTATTAAAGCTACAGTTTGTAAAATCTTTGCAGTAAAACATCCACAAACCACTAGGGCAGTGTTATATATTTTGTTCAGCTGAGTACTTACAATATCTCAAATGTTTCCAACTACTAGTAAATCGTGAGAAAAGTCGCCATTCCAAACAGTGACATGGGACCGCGCAGTCGCCTGTCAATAGCGTAATATCCGCGTTACCTTTAGTTACCGCCTTTACTGACGTAGAAACCGCATGGCAATTTCTCATTCCCGTCTGATTAATGGCCATCAGCGGTGGAGTTGAACACTACAGATGCCATCATTCCACGCTCCTTCACAGCATCATCAAGCAATGGCGTATTGTTGTCGTTTTGATCATGCGCCCTCCAGCAGCGGATTTTACAAACTACGCCTTTAAAGGAGTAGTTTACTTCAAAATAAGCCCTCATTGACTTTATATAGTAGGAATAAAAATTACTATGTAAAGTCAATAGGGGCTTATTTTAAAGTGAACTACTCCTTAAATGCACCACTTGGTATATACAATCAAGATGTATCAATCAATATGAGAGAGACAATGGGTCTCATTCACTAATATTTGTGTAGATAATTTGCATTTATACACACATCTGAACTTTGAACTCACAAAAACTTTCCGCCTAATTCACAACACATGCGTACGCACAGGAGTTTGTTCGTAACCTCGCACTAATGTTAGTGAATTTGGAGTATTCTAAATGACCGGCCCCGTGTACAAGTTTAGTAATTTGTATAAAACATACCCAGACCGTCTCCATATTAGGTCTTTCCGCATAGCTCTTCCTTTACCACCTGTCACCACTTAAAGCGACAACGAGTAGCTTTTTGACCTTAAAATAATGTCTCTAAAATTATTTTAGTGGTAGGACAACTTTTAACTGGACGAATTTTACTGTTGCTGCTACCTAAGTAGCCTCCTATCGGCTGAAATCACACTTGTAACTTTTGGTGTGCGGGTCGGTACAAGCCCCGCCTACCCCTGCTTTACGACAAACGTCACATGTTTTACTCGTTGCCTGGGAGAAGTTAGTGAACAGCAGAGCAAACAGTAAAAGTATCCAAAACATCACCATGGCAGAGCCAGCAAAAAAACCAAAGAGGGTTATTTTAGAGGAAGCAAAGAAAAGAAAGCGAGAGAGTGATCGGACACGAGGCCGGTCACAAATTAATATTGGACGGGCTTACACTCGGTGGCGCGAGCTGCAAGGGGTTGCAAAACTGATGGAGACCTAGCGGTCCTGCTCCTGGATTTGTAAGTGTTATTTGTACATTTTTGGCTACTCTCCTGTACTTTTGAACGTATTTGTTAGTCTGTGTCATTAGCGCACCACCGGTTCACACTTTTTAAACGTGAGGTAGCTGAGAGATAATATATATTGTTGCCGGTGTCGATAGCTAGCATGTTGTTGTGTCTCATCATGAATGTGTGTAGTGCTTGTCAATGAAGACTAATAAAACCACAATAAATGTGTTGTGGTAAAAAGTTGCAGATTCCTTATTTCAGACCAGTAAAAATACGTAATTGTTGAACAGTTCAGTCGTTGAGTAGGCTAATGTTATCGTATATATATGTACATGCTAAGCGCTGTTTTCATAGCGGGTTGAGTGTAGATATTACATATTTTACACAAAACACAACGCCTGGTCACGAGTGTGTTTAATGACTTCAGAAAAAAATAACAAAAGAAAATTACTATAGGTTACAAACACATTCACGTCCATGCGTTGTGTTTTGGGTAAATACAAATGTTCTATGTAGCTAGCACGCTATGTGCTAACTTCTAACAATCAGCTGTAACCCCAGAGTCTACTTTGAGGTTGTAGTATAGCCTTGGAGTCCGCCGGGTCCATCAGCTTTGTAAACAAACTCACGTGTATTGAGCTGCTAGCGGGAAATCTTTGTGACAGTTTTTACGACACTGAAAGCAGAAAAATTCCGCTTATCAACCACGTGGGGCAACAATGAGCAGAAGTTACTCATTGTCGCTTTAAGTCAAAGATACTCCACGCAACCCCATATGACGCTGTCTACAGACTTGATTGTATGAGTAGAGTTTGGAAAAAATAGACCACATTTTTCATATAGCTTTTTCATATACTTTACAATAACTTATGAAACGAATGTTAGATAATGACAAATGAGACACAAACGAGACTGAGTACAAAACAGTGTTTCCAAAATTCTGTTACTGACATCATTAGAGTTTACATTAAAACCAATACAATTCCCATTATAACCATCAAATTTTCGATTGTGTTTTGAGAGGAGTTCTATTGTTTTTTCAGCAGGGAAAATATAATGGTATTAATTCTCACATAATTAATACTCTCACAGAATGAACTTAGTTACTGAATTTCACTGGAAATTTGTTTATTTCGAGTAAATAAAGAACTGTAGCCTATTACTTTAGTCAATTATTAAAATATTACAAATGTTACATAGGCTACTTTATTGTGAAATTAGAAAAGCGGTTAGATTGAATGTACATTTCTGGAGCCAGGCGCGAGCTAACACAGATATACTCGTTGAGACTTGCGGTGCGGAGCTGGACATTACAAGCATTACTAAACAAATGTGTGCGGCAAGTGTAAACGTCTCACCCGTGAAACGCGGGATACGTGCCACGCAAGCGGAGCAGAGAGACGCGAGTATGAGAAGCATTCCGAGACGCCACAATCCCACTTGCTCTCTCTCTCCCGTGTTCTCTTTGTTATTTTGGTAACGATGGCCGTTTACGCAGGCTAGGGCAGTGCTGATTTGGCAGAACGGAGGTGCGCTCACTCAATTGGTTAGTAAGACTATCACTGAAGGCAAGCCGGGCAGCCATGCTTTTGCTTTGACTGGAATAGACGCGTTTCATATTTTTCACATGGCAGCCTTTGCAATTAGCAAATCGCGATTGCGATTTGATTAATTGCCCAGCACTACATGGCCAAATGAACATAGTTTGTCTGTAAATATGCACATAGTTTGTTGCCCAGATGGGCGTTTGTACCGCATGATAGATAAAATAAAGTAACAATTTAATGCATTATAACAGTAGATTGCGGTTATAATTTTGGATTTTAGCAAATCAGTGGAATTTAGCAAATAATCAGTATTATTTCAGAAACAAAGAATATGTAAATGATAAAGGCTTTTTTGGCATGACTTAAATGTTCACTGAAGCATTTTTAACTTGGAAATCCAACATTACATTTTTGCATGCAGCTATTTCCAAAAATACAATTCTTATAATTTCTATTTTCTCATAATACTATTTTCATTTCTATGTTCTTTATTTGAGTGTATTACGCATTTGGCAGACGCTTTTATCCAAATCGACTTACATTGCCATAATACATTAACATTATACATTAGATTCTAAGTATGTGCGATCCCCATGACCTTGGCGTTGCTAGCGCCAGGCTTTAACCACTGAGCCATGTATGAATGAGTGTATGATTGCGTATTACCTTGTCTCATCATCATAAGCTGATGCTCATGTTTGGCAGCCTCCATTTCAGCCTCCAATTTCTCCTTGGCCTCTAGTATGTTCCGGTCCACCTGTTCCTTCTGCTGTTTTTCAATATCATCCAGAGCTTTCCAGCGTGATGAGTACTCAAACTCAAAGGTGCCTGGCTCTGCAAAATGTGGTGGGTGCTCCCTTTCCCTGAATTGCACATACTCATGGTTAATTTGCTTTCCACACATTCACTGAGATTTTTAACTTTGAATATAGAACACAATTTCAGAGGAAGACAAACTTGTGATATTGTGCTGGTTTTTGCAACAGCTTTTCTGGGAGCCCATCTTCATCTTCAAACTGTTCTTTCGGCTCAAGAATAACTGGACAAGGAGACCTAAATGTCAGAAGAAAAATGTCCACAGTACAACCTTGATTAGTGTCTGGTGATTAAAATATGCAATTGTCAGATAAATTAATAGTTGGGAACAGTTGGGAAAATAATTATTTGATCCCCTGCTGATTTTGTAAGTTTGCCTGCTTACAAAGAAATAAAGGGACGTTTCTTATAGTTGGTCATTAGGTTTGCACACGTGTCACTCCTCTCTAAATCTAAGGTTTCTTTGCTGGCGTTTAGCAACTTGGGAGTTTTAGCCTCCTTCACAGATTTTCTATAGGACTAGGGTCTGGAGACACTTAATGGACCTTATTTATCAATCTAACGTAGAAACGAGTGCAGATCCATGCGCAGAAATTATCTTACAACACAGTTTATGTGTGTTTAATCGAACATTCATATGCCGCCAATCGCATTGTACGAATGATTATAACCTTGATAAATGCGACATCTGAAATTGATCCCAATCTACATATTACGCCCCTATAAATTCAGGCTGTAGATGCCCCACCCTGGATTTTGCGACATGGAGAAACGTACTCCGGCTAAAAAGAGGAACTTTTCAGATTTAGAAATTGAAAATGTAACCTTGAGATGGGAAATCAAAGGAAGTACAAAAAACGTTTGGAAAGAGATCACTGCTTTGGTCAACAGTGTTGGCATAATGAACCAAACTACAGCTGAGGTTTGTATTTTTTATTGGATATTTATGTTTTGTAAATATCACTGCCAATAATTAATTTCATTATTATTGTTTAACTAATATTTATATTAGTTGTATTGTTGTTACTTTAAAATACTGTAGTTGTATAATGCATTTAAATTTAAACAAAATGAAAAACTCCATTCTTGAAAACTTTAGTCAAAGTACTTTTGTTAAATTCTTTGAGTTACATTAATGTGTTAATGTGAACTCATTTTTTTGCGGCACAACTGTGAAATAATTTTGTGTGTAAATGTTTTTATACAATTTTCTTTATTTAGGTGAATAAAAAATGTCTGGAGGAGACACAGATGCACATGTTTCTGAACAGGATAAAGTTTAAAGGGATCAAATGACGTTGCAAAGACAAACATTATCTTGTGTAATACAGTGTGTTTATGTGGTTTACGATTTAAAAAACAAATTAGTTTTCCCATACCGTGCCTTTCTGTTGCTCCTCTCTGCCCCGTCTTTCTGAAACGCACTGTTTGTTTACAACACTCATTGCTGTAAAAAAAAAGCGCTGTGTGCTCTGATTGGCCAGTTACCCAGTGCATTGTGATTGGCCGAATACCTCAAGCATGTCGCAGAAATGTAATGCCTCTTATTTGGAACATCAGCCCAAAACACATTGAAAGCTGATAACGTCACGGGTACCGTGTAAGTTCAAGCCTGAATATGAGTTAGAAAATGCATTTGACCAAACTGATTAATCAACTTTGCCAGGGCAACTTCAGCAGAGCATATCAGATGGTAAGGTTTTATAAAAAAAAAACGATTAGGTTTAACAATTAGCTAACTATAGCTAACTCCTTGAGCAGCCTGTGACGCGGTGTCTTGACGCGACAAAAACAATAAAACATTATAAACGAGGCATTTGTTGCATCTAGCTGGGACATGGTTACTGAATATCATGATCTATATTGACTTATCTTGTAGCATCACGCTGCAGGGGAGAACAGCCAGAGGATATTCTGATATAAAACCATTTCTGCATTTGTGATCGTAAAACTGACAAAAAGCTTACGTTTGAATGGTCAGTTGCAATAATAATGAAAACATACTTACAGGCTGTGAGTGATTAGCGACAAACTGTCCTTGCAAAGTTGGATTTGCCCCAATTTTTAGAAACAGCCTTTGTGCACAACCAGGTGTTAATGCACTGCACACACTCGGATTTTGAAGTTGTGCTGTTTTGGAACAGTGTTGTAAATAAAACTTAACTACTGATTTCTAATTGTGTCCTCATTTGGAACACCCAACTAGGTAGTTTGTACGACATGGCGGCAGCAGCAACAACAACACTACAGCAGGAATAGACACGCCTTCTTCCTTTGCGTATACATTTTGGGAAGTGTTCTTCAAAGCTTCTCACAAACTGATGTGTTTAACAAGGAGTTTTAGGCAGGTTTGGATAAGCCTCTGCTTTTAAATAAAACATCTCTTTTGGTTATTGACCTTAATTTTTGCAATTTTACGCGTCTATATATGAAAATATATATTATGAAATATATATTTCATAATATATAAAATCGCGTCATATGACTCCTTTAAAATCTAATGCTGCTAATCTTGCAATTCAGGTGGCTTAAATCAAGCACACGCAGTTTTATGTTTGCTTCATTTATTTATTCTCTTTCAGATCTGTCAGAGGCAAGAACCAGCTCTTCAGCCCCCACAATCCGGCCTGGAGTCTGCCACACAAAGTCAGGCTATAAATTAAAATGATCTCCGTACATTTTCTCAGAAGTAGCCTAAAATCTCATGAAAGTTGTTTTTACACCAGCTTACCTTGTAATTTCAATCAATTAAATGATCATATAATTAGGCTGGAAAAGAAAATTCTTCATTAATGTAATGAAAATAAGAAATCACAACGTATTTTACAAATGCAAATGTATTTTTACATTTGTTATACTAAATTAAAAAAGTAATTGCTCTATTTGTCATTATTCCTTTTAAGTTATCAAAAGGCTAAAGCATACACGGGCCTTCACCCTCTCAAAACTTGCAGTACACGAGCTGAGACCTGTCGTGAGATTTGATCGTAGCAACCGCTCATGTCTATATTGATCAATGGCATGTTTTTCGTAGAAACGACCATACGCCCAGTTTTCGGTTGCATGCTCGTTTCATAAATGAGGCCCATTGTGTTTCTACTTGAGCCACTCTTTGGTTGTCGATATGTTTGGGGTCTTTGTCATGTTAAAGGCCATCCACGACCCATCTTCAGTGATCAGGTTGAGGGGAGGAGGTTCTCGTCCAAGATTTTACAGTACATGGCCCTGTCCCTCAGCCTCAGAAGTCATCCAGTACCCATAGCAAAGAAAAAGCCCCAAAACAATGTTTCCATTCACTTTAGACGAGCCTTCTTAAGCATTATATACAGTTGTAGTCAAAGGTTTACATCCTCCTTGCAGAATCTGAAATATGCTAAAAAGTTTGGAAAAAATAAGAGGGATTTAGAAAAAAGGGGTTTATTTTTAATTTAGTCCTGCCCTGAGCAAGGTATTTCACAAAATAAATGTTAACAAAGTTCACACCAAAGAATAATAAAATAATTTCTAAAAATAGCCCAGTGCAAAAGTTTACATCCCCCTGATTCTTAATACTGTTTGATGTTACCCTGAACAATCAATGGCAGTTTTTATGTTTTATTATAGTTGTTTAAGGGTTTCTTGTTTGTCCTGAGTCATTAAACTGTCCACTGATCTTCAGAAAAATCATCCTGGTCCTCCAAAATCTTTGCTTTTTCAAAGTTTCTGTATATTTGACTCATGTCCAGCAGTAACAGTATGATGTTGAGATTCATCTTTTTACATTGAGGACAATCAAGAGTACAAACTCATACACAACTATCACAATAGAGAGAAACATTCAGTGATGTTCATGAAGTCAACACCATTCATTTAAAGTCAGGTGGGTGTAAACCTCTGACAATGATAGCTGGAGTAAATTGTTTTGTTTACACATCTTATTTTTTCATTTATTAATGCCCTTCAGAAGCTATAAAAAATACATACATGTTTCTCAGGAAATGAAATATAAACAATTTACACCAGTTATCATTTTCAGAGGTTTACACCCACCTGACATTAAATGAATGGTGGTGACTGGTGTAGAAATTATTTTATTATTCTTTGGTGTGAACTCATGTTAACATTTCTTTTGTAAAATAACTTGCTCAAGGCAGAAATAAATTAAAAATAAACCTCCATTTTCCTCTTATTTTTTCCAAACTTTTTAGCATTTTCCAGATTCTGCAAGGGGTATGTCAACTTTTGACTACAACGGTATATTTGTAGCCCTTATATACATAACAAGCTTAGACTTAGGAGTACTTTCTTGACAGGACTAATCTGTGTTTAATATAGGCACATAAGCAATCAGTGGAGCCCAAATTCTTACTGGTTGGTAGGGGATCAAATACTTTTTTCACTGACTGAAATGCAAATTTATAACCTTCATATAATTTGTTCACTGATTTTTTGGTTGATATTCTGTCTCTATCAGTTAAAATAAACCTACCATAAAAATTATAGACCCTTATTTCTTTGCAAACAGGCAAACTTCAGCAAAATCAGCAGGGTACAAATAATTATAACTGTATAGGGTTGACAAGACCAGTATTTACTTTTTCAACAGTATTTTAGTGCCAAGTAAAACAAAAATAAATGAATAATTGAGAATTAAGTGATGGTAAGGTTATGTAAATTATTGCATCATTGATTACTTTAGAAGATTATATAATACATATTTGTGTCTTTCAGAGCATTAGTAAAAACAAATTGCAGCAGTTGATGATGCAACTACACAAAATATGACAAGTAGTCATATTACAACTTAATAACAATTTGGAATGTTTGTATTTTAACAGGACACTAAAACAACCTTATATAATGTGTTACATTACTTACGCTGTAAGCAGAAGAGCACCATCTGCACAGTGATCCAAAGCTTTCCGGGCATCAGATTTATTGACAAATTCCACAATACCCTTGCCTGTGGGTCGGCCATGGTCATCAACAACCACAATTGTGCGCTCAACTGGACCAAACTGGGAGAAAGCCTGTTCTAACAACTCATTGGACACCACTGGAGAAAGGTTTCGTACTGTGAGTGCAGCTACATGAGTGGCAAAACGAATATAAATGGTCTTGTTCCTTAGTACTGTGCCATCCAATTCAGCCTTAGCAATCTCTGCAAGTGTCCTTGTCTCCTAAAAAATAAAATGGTAAAAATGTATTTATGCCACAACCATGAAGTTATTTACAGACATATCAGTAAGACAATTTCAGCCTTATTGTCACCTAACAGTAAAAATTGGAATGTGCTAATCATTGTTTACTCTTGTGTTTGTTTTTGTTTTGCCTTTATAGCTCTTACGGTGTTTTCATGATTGTCAGCGTATTAAATTTTTTGGAAACATCAGTTTACGAGTATCGACCATCAATTCAGTGGGGCAGCAACAGTAAGAGCTTGACCGTTTACGGGGACGACTGACGACTGCATCAAAGGCCGGTGTCTATGTTGACGGGTCCTTATTGAGCGAGTGTTCACGAGTCGATCCTGATGGTCAAACAAAGGTTTTCAACAGTTAATTGCGGATCAGTTGAGGATTAATCTGCACGTTACGGACTGCAAAGACTGCGTTCCTTTTAAGGTGATATTCATCCTTCAACGTGATGTAACGGGATATGATGGTGAAACAATTTTATCAAGAGACATTTTTATTGGTTTTTCCATTTAAAGGAGGACTGGGAAATATTTTTAATGACCCTTTGGAAAAAAAGGAAAACCAAATATTTATGTTTTGATGTTATATGCTGTTTGGGTTTTATAAATTATTATCTTATTGTTGTTCATTTGTTTATATACAATGACAGAGTTGCATTGTCTATTTGATAATATTGAATGTGAAGGAGAAATTAATGGTCCTCAAGATGATGTTCAGACACTTGATGTATATCAGAGATCAATAGAAAGTGTAGTGAGGCGACAAACAATAGAGGTAAATGAGGGTAACGAACAAAACCTGAATGAACTTAATGGTAGAATTCAAGAAGTACCAGTAGAATCCCAAGGCCCTCGACGTTCAGTTCGCCCATGAAATCCTACCTTGAAAATGGCTGCATTACAAGAAGAGTGTCCAGAAGAAAGAAAGAAGGTTAATCTCTGCATATGAAAAATGGAAAATGTTAGTACGCACGTCTAGAAATCAACTCAAGTCTGATCTGATGGACAGTCAATTAGCATCTCTTATTGATAGCTTGGAAAATGAGAAAGAGATTGTTATGCAGATCTATAAGGAAGTCCGAACTCTTATTACACCATCTACAGAATTTAGACGTCGTATTGATGCTTGTGAAGCAGTAACAACAGATGTAATAAAAATCGCCTATGAGAGAATATCAGGTATTGATGAGTTTGATGAGGAACAGGTGAAACATCGTCTACAAGAACTGTTTAATTGTAGCTATGCTCGATCCATTTATGGTTCTACTGTTTCCAGGATTAGTCACCACCCCAGTGAACAGTTAAGCCATCATACTGTGTCTTCACAATGTAGCATCAAGGCATGCTGAAGCAGCTGCAGAACTGGCAGCGAGAGAGGAAGAGTATAAGATATTAATGGAAGAAAACAAACAGAAGAAATTTTTTTTGGAATTACAAGAACGGCAAAGGAAGGATTTAGATGCTCAGAGACGTGACCTTGAGCGGCTACAAGCTGAAAAGGATCTCAGAGTAGCGCAAGTTAGGTTTAAGGCCTATAATCAGATGGTAATGCAAGAGGTTGATAATTCCTTAGAAGGTAGAGTTGCTGGAGAACAGTATTGTCTAGCTCAGAGTTCATCTAATATGGGCAGTCGTGGCCCAGTGGTTAGAGAGTTGGACTCATGACCAGAAGGTTGCTGGTTCGATTTTCAGGGCTGGCGGGTAATGACTGAGGTGCCCTTGAGCAAGGCACCTAACCCCCTCATTTTTTACTATACAAAATGTACAAATGTATAGTACAATGTAATGTAAGTTGCTTTGGATAAAAGCGTCTGCCAAATGCATAAATGTAAATGTAAATGTTCTAAGTTTATTGATGAAATATCACCACCATCTCAAAATGATGTTTCTTCTCTTGTACAAGTGCTGCAGGACAGTATAAATCTGAACAGGTTACCAACTCCAGAGCCCTTTGTATTTAATGGTGAATTCATCCAATACATCGAGTGGAAGGCTTCCTTTGTGTCACTGATTGACAAAAAGAGTATATCTCATACTGATAAGCTTTACTATCTAAAAAGGTATGTGGGTGGAGCAGCACGTTAAACCTTGGATGGCTCGTTTTACAGAAGTGATGATGAAGCTTATAAAGATGCCTGGAATAAACTAGATCAGAGATAGGGGCAGCCATTCATCATACAATGCGCCTTTAGACATAAATTGGCCGAAAATTCAACCAAAGGATGCCGTTGGGCTCAGAGATTTTTTTAGATTTCCTTAATGCCTGTCAAGACGCTATACCTCATGTAGAAGGCCTACGAATATTAAATGATTGTGAAGAAAATCAGAAATGAGTTCAAAGGTTACCTGAATGGGGTGCCTCACGCTGGAATCACCAAGTCACACAAACCTTGAGAGATAAAAGTCATTTCCTGATTTTAAAGCCTTTGTAGCATTTGTTTCATTAGAAGCAGAAGTCGTTTGTAATCCAGTCACTTCTTCCTATGCTCTCAGTTTGGGATCTGCTGAAAAACTAAGTTTTAAAGAGAGTAAGGGTAATAAGGTCAATGTTTTTAACACTCAGGCAGTTTTGAGTATGGATAAGCAAGAGGCTGTGAAGAAAAATTTAAAATATCTCTGTTTATTTTGCCAAGACTCTAAGCATCAGCTGAACGATAGTCACAAACTGATGACAAAGACACTTGATGAAAGACGGACATATGTAAAGGAAAATCATCTTTGTTATGGCTGTTTGAAACATGGGCATAGCGCAAGAGATTGTTGTTATCGTCTTTTCTGCAATACATGCAAAGGTAAACATCCTACTTGTCTTCATGATGATAGTTACGCGAAGAGACCAGCTTCAGTAGTAAGATCCACTCAAAATCCAGAAAATGAGTCTATAGCTGTTCTGTCGCTCAGTGTAGCCAGTGAGCGATTAACTTATACATCAATGGTCGTACCAGTGTGGATATCGTCAAGCAACAACCCTAGTAAGGAAAAATTAGTACATGCCTTGCTTGATTCACAGAGTGACACGACTTTCATTGATCAAGAAGTAAGCAATGTTTTGCAAGCAGATAAAGCTTCTGTGAAGTTAAAACTAACTACTATGACTGGAAGAGACACTATAGTGAAAAGTGAAAGGGTTTACATTTACATTTACATTTATGCATTTGGCAGACGCTTTTATCCAAAGCGACTTACATGACATTGTACATTTTGTATAGTAAGCAAGTGGGGGTTAGGCGCTTGCTCAAGGGCACCTCAGCCGTTACCCGCCAGCCCTGGGAATTGAACCAGCAACCTTCTGGTCATGAGTCCAACACTCTAACCACTGGGCCACGACTGCCTCGCCCGGAGGACTTCATGTAAGAGGCTACAGTTCTGCCACTTATATTGAACTTCCCCCGGTTTATACTAAGTAATGTATTCCAGTTAATCATGCACATATTCCTACATGTGAAACTGCTAAACTCTGGAATCATCTTTCTGCGGTGTGCAATGAAATTCCTCCTCTGATGGATTGTGAGGCTGGACTGTTGATTGGGTACAATTGTGCTAGAGCTTTAGCACCAAGACAAGTGATCTTAGGAGATGATGATGGCCCATATGCTGTTAAAACCGATTTAGGATGGAGCATTGTTGGACCTTCAATATTCCAACTGGATTTTTCTGGTAGTACAAGTTTCTGTCACCGACTTTCTGTTAAAGAAATGCCCCTATTGACCCCAGCGGATGCTATATATATTCTTGAATCTGATTTTAAAGACACCAGTGATGACAACAAAACCTTTTCCCAGAATGATATGAGGGTATTAAGAAAATCAGCTCTGGACATTTTGAAATGCCTCTGCCCTTTAAAGAAAGACCTAATCTGCCAGATAATAAACAACTTGCCCTTGTAAGGCTTAACCATCTAAAGAGGAGACTGTTAAAGGACCAAAGATATAAAGAACATTATGTGAAGTTTATGGAGGAGATTATTGAAAGAGGGGAGGCTGAAGAAAGCAAGTATGATGAGTCTGAAGGTGGAAAATGGTATGTCCCTTATCATGGGGTCTATCATCCCAAGAAATTAGATAAGCTCAGAGTTGTTTTTGACTGTTCAGCAAGATATGGAGGAGTCAGTCTGAATGATCATCTTCTGCAAGGACCTGACCTAATGTATAGTTTGATTGGTGTTCTTCTCAGATTTCGCCAGCACCCTGTTGCTCTAATATGTGATGTTGAGAAAATGTTTCATCAGTTTCATGTGCCTGAAGAAGATAGAGATTTCCTATGTTTCTTGTGGTGGAGGAATGGAAATCTAGCAGAACTGGCTCGAGAGTATCGAATGACAGTACATTTGTTTGGAGCATCTTCATCTCCAGGATGTGTGAACTATGAACTGAAGCACCTGGCTGAAAGCAAAAAGGATCAGTACCCCTTGGGCTCTCAGTTTATAATGAACGACTTTTATGTGGATGATGGTGTTACAAGTGTACAAACAGCAGAAGAGGCCATTCAACTTGCCCAGGAAGCAAGAGAAATCTGTGCCACTGGAGGCCTTAGACTTTTTAAATTTGTGTCCAACAGCAAAGTTGTCTTACAGAGCATTCCACCATCAGAACGAGCAAATGATACAAGAGAACCAAATCTGTCCTTCAGTAATTTATCGATAGAACGAACATTGGGGATTCAGTGGAACATAGAACCTGATTGTTTTAAGTTTGATATCCGCCTCAAAGAACTGCCAGTAACCAAAAAAAGGGATTTTGTCCATAATAGCATCATTGTATGATCCACTTGGGTTTATTGGTCCATTCACTCTTAAAGGAAATAAAGAATTACAGGAAGTGTGCAAACAAGGCACAGGTTGGGATGATGAGCATAGAACTGCAGCCAAGGTGGGAAAGCTGGAGAAGAGACTTGGCAGAAGTCCACGTTGCTCTCGTTATGGGAAAATTCCGCGTGTCTCCAATTAAAGTAATTACTATTCCGAGGTTAGAGCTGACAGCAGCAGTTGTCTCTGTGGATGTCAGTAAAATTCTCAAAAGAGAACTTCAGTATACTGACAAAAAGTTTGGCCCTGTAAACCAACTCTTTAATGTGGAGTAGTGAAATGATCCTCTCCCCTAATGAGACCTCAGAGTTGCAACCAGGTGATGTAGAGGTTAGAGGTGCCCTGACACGTAATACACAGGCTAGAGAACAGCGAACTATTGCTGACCGCCTTTCCAAGTTTTCATCTTGGTCTCAAGTAGTTAAGGCAATTGCATGTATCCAACGAAAAATTTGTAGGGTCAAAGGGATTGATCTCTCCACTGTTGAGGAAAGAGAAAGGGCAGAGTACACTATAATTAAACATCTACAAGAACATGTGTTTGAAGAGGAATTGAAAGTACTAAGCAAAGGAACTCTGTTGTCATCCCACAGTCAATTGTACAATCTTAATCCATTCCTTGACAGTGATGGTGTACTTAAAGTGGGAGGAAGACTTGATAATATGTCCTCTAGATTACTTAAACATCCTATGATTCTCCCCAAAGAACATTACGTTAGAAGGTTGATAATGGCTGATTGCCATGAAAGGATTAAGCATCAAGGTAGAGGTTTCACCATCAACGAAATTCGTGCAAAGGACTATTGGATCTTAGGCATTAATCGTGTTGTCGCATCTTATGTCCGAAATTGTGTGATCTGTAGAAAACTCAGGAGACCAGTAGAAGAACAAAAAATGGCTGACCTACCCCCTGAGAGAGTTAATTCCTCCCCGCCCTTTACTTACTGTGGCATGGACTGTTTTGGCCCATTTCTTGTTAAGCAGGGACGAAATGTGCATAAAAGATATGGACTAATCTTTACTTGCTTCGCTTCTCGTGCTATCCACATTAAAATGCTCGATACCCTTTCTACAGATTCCTTTATTAATGGCTTGCGGTGCTTTATTGCCATACGTGGAGCAGTTTGACAGATTAAATCGGACCAAGGGAGTAACTTTGTTGGTGCTAAGAACGAGTTCTAGGAAGCCCTCAAGGAAGTAGATGTCAACAGACTGAATAATCTCTTGGCTGAAAATCAATGTGATTTCGTCATGAACGCGCCATCCGCAAGTCATGCAGGAGGCATATGGGAGCGTCAAATCAGGACAGTAAAAAGTGTTCTTAAGTCCACACTTTTTGTTGCTTCCGAAAGAATTGATGATTCATCTTTGAGAACGTTTTTCTATGAAGCAATGTCAATCGTAAATAGTCGCCCACTTACAGTTGACAATCTAAGCGATTCAAACAGTCTTGAACCTATAACGCCAAATCATCTTCTGACTATGAAGTCCTTAGTTGCCTTACCTCCTCCAGGCAGTTTTGCCAAGGAGGATATCTATGCAAGGAAAAGATGGCGGCAGGTTCAATATCTTGTAGAACAATTCTGGGGCCGCTGGCATAAATAATATCTCTCCAACATTGCTCTTAGACAGCGCTGGCATACCCCCAGAAGAAATCTGTCAGTGGGGGACATAGTAGTTGTCAAGGACTGTGATCTGCCTAGACATAATTGGCCTCTAGGTAGAGTTGTAGAAACTACCATTGATTCAGATGGACTGGTAAGAAGAGTTAAGGTCCGTCTTGGTAAGAGAAATTTTGCTAAGAAGGGAGAATGCTTTGCTAAGCCATCTGTGATTGAATGACCGGTCCAAAAATTGGTCTCCTGACCCCTTTGTCTCTTAATGCTAGTTGTTGTATTGTTTTAAGGATGCTGTTGTTATTGGGAAATCATTCATGTCTGGACTCATGATTGGTGGGAGTGTAAATGACCCATGTCATTTGTAATCTACATTTCATTTTTTTTATTTTCAATTTGAGTTAAGGACTTTTATTTTGACAGCCAAGCTCACAAGGTGATAGTATAAGGTGCTTCACATTTCCGTGATTCGGAGAAAATGTTTGTGCATGGTTCGTGAGGAATGCAGATTGCAGTGTGGATTTTTTCCTCCCTCCACTTAGATATTGTGCTTCTCACTGAAAGGGTTATAAGGTAAATTAGTTGTTTGTGTGTGTGTATATTCTCTTATGATCGATTAATATGAAATGCCTTACCGTTGTGTAGCAATGACATCGGCTTATTGTCTGAAAATGTGCTAATCATTGTTTACTCTTGTGTTTGTTTTTGTTTTGCCTTTATAGCTCTTACGGTGTTTTTATGATTGTCAGCGTATTCAACTTTTTTGGAAACATCAGTTTACGAGTATCGACCATCAATTCAGTGGGGCAGCAACACAAATCTTAATGCTGCAACATATCATGATATTCTATAGAATTGTGTGCTTCTAATTTAATAGCAACAGTTTGGGAAGGGCCCTTTTCTATTCCATCACGACAAAGCCCCTGTGTATGAGACAAGGTTCAGAAGAAAAAATTGATTCAGTCAATGTGGAAGAACTTGACTGGTCTTAGTGTTAATTTTGTCACCTATTTTTTAATTTAGTCTTAGTCTTGTGCCAAATGTCCTTGTTAGTTGTAGTCATATTCAGTCATTCACATATCTTTTTTTGTTAGTCAAGTTTTAGTCGACTAAGGGGTGGTTTCCCAGACAGGGATTATTTTAAACCTGGACTAGGCCTTAGTTTAATTGGGAAATTTAAGTAGATTTAACAAACATACCTTACTAAAACATTACTTGTGTGCATTTTGAGACAACACAAAGGCACTGAGGTATTTTGAGATATGTCAGTGCAAGTTGTTTTCAGTTTGGACAGCTCTTACATTTCTTTTAGTCTAGGACTAGTCTAATCCCTGTCCGGGAAACCACCCCTAAAAGTCTCATCATTTTAGTCTTGTTTTAGTCAAAAGACAACTCAATATATCTTAGTCAAGTTTTAGTTAAAACATTTTAGTCTTTACTCTATTTTTAAATTATTTCTGAGATTATTTCTGATAACCATCAGTCAAAAAGTGTTTCACACATCTCAAATATTGGTTAAATGTCATAATTACCTGACAAAATACACTTGTTGGATGATTTTTGTTGAATGCAACTTTGTTAAACGTGTCTGGTTTTCTGATTTAAGAGACACATTCACAAATTAAATGATGAACTTGTTCTAAAGAATATTTTATTTTGAACCAACACAATTGAAAAGCTGGGGTCCTGGGGCCCAACAGACTATGACTGACCAGTTACAAAGGTTTTTAAACTGTTTTTGGTTGCCTTGTTGTGTCTCATTTTTCTTTTCAGAGCAGAAATAAAATAAGTATACACAGAAAAACTGTGTACTGTACTGTAGGCCTAAAATACAACCATTGCCAGAAGGTCTAATGCCAGAGGTTTCAGCAGTGGAAATGTGGTGGAGCTTTGAGAAGACCAGAAATCCATGCCCAATTCTTCTGGGTTTGCATGGGACAGGGCTTCTTTGAATTTTTGGACCTCTTGTTTGATGGAGGTTTTGGAGGTCTTTGGCCTTGATGATGGCCGATGGGCACTAAAAAAACTGAATCTAGGCCGCTTTTGCTGAGGCGCCTCTGAGACCTCTGCATTTCCAATGTCCTCATCATCAGTCACCTCTTCCTGGTATGGCACACTGTGGATGATGTGCTCTTCAGCTTTACTGAGGAGATTCTGTATGTCGTCATTATCATTGTCAATCAGGGTCTCTGCTGACACACTAGCGTCAACAAAACAAGCAGCTACAGCAAGAGGAGAAAACTTGTTTGCCGACACATCCAGAAAACAGCTGAAGTGTAAATCCATGTTTGCAGACATCTTCTGTGCTAGTGTAGCTACATCCCTGTAGCTCCTGGCATGAGCAAGGGTGAAGTCTGAAAGGTGGCTTTTCAAGTCCAGTAGTGCAGGCACAACCAGGGAGAAACAACTCGCATCACTTTCAAGCAACTTTGTGTGTTCTGCAAACGGAAGGATCAAATCTTTGAGGATTGCCACCTTCTGCCATTCACTGGGCAGTAGGCAGTCCCAGTCCATGGTGTCAGCCACCGATGTCACGTGGTCCTTTACTTCGAGTAAACGAGACAACATCAAAAAAGAACTGGACCATCTGGCCATTGTTGTAGCTGCTAGTTCACGTTTTGGCAGCTGCCATACTGAGACTAGATATGCAAACGCCTCGATCGCAATCATATGACAGGGACACGCATCTTAAAAGACAAGACAGTTATGTATTTTTTAAATGTCCGATAGTCCTCAAATAACATTCTAGTCCCGTCTCGTTAAAGAAGACACAGCATAATTTCATCATAGTTTTTATCATCAGATATTAGCTTTAGATCGTCAACGTCTCGTCTTAGTCACAGAAAAAAAATGCTTGTTAACAAATATTTTTGGTTGTCGTCTTCGTTAATGAAATGAACACTGTAGCGGAGTTCTGCTGCTGAGATCACTTTTTTCCCCTTATTTCCAGGCTCGCACATTCCGCATTCTAATTTTTACAAGTTGCAAGTTACAAAACACGCACAGTGCTGACTGACACAGATCACAGCGCGTGTCCAGTGATCGATTCAGGTATTGCTCAGATCTAAGACCCGAATGCTGCTCACATGTGCAGTGAACAGGTCTGTCTGCTCCATTTATCATCTGACATACCTCTGCTCTGCATATGATGTACAAGGAACAAGCCAATCAGAGAGCTTGTTACATCTATCCCGTCATAGCTTATTTGCATTGTTTAACCTCGTTTTACAAGTGCGAGAACCCCTAGAGTGACGCGAATGCTAAAAAGAGAGGCCAAAACGAGAGGCTAAAATGAAAAGCTAAATAAAGAAGCTATTTGAATTGCAAATCGGAAAAGTAAAAGCAGTGGGAAAATGGAAGTGCAAATGGTCAACGGAATTGCCTTTTAAATAACCGATATACATAGTTTAATTTCTAAATACAATTATTTATTTCTCTTTTTAAATTAAATCTATTTGGAAATTTCACAATTTATTTAGGAACTCATTAATGCACTTTAAAATTATGTACTTTATTGAATGTTTTATGTGTTTTTGTAAATCCCCTTTTTAATTTAAAGTATTAATTGATGGATTCATATTTCATTTATAAATACATTTATGATCATGCTTTTTATTGCAGATTAAATTATTAAATAATGAACTACTTTGTAATTTAGCCTAATTATTTTTTTATAAATTAATGAACTTGGAAACAGATGTATATGACAATTTTTATTGTAGAATTAGTTATTAAACAATGAAATGCTTTATTACTTTACACACGACTCTTCTGGTCCTCCATAGTTTATGGTTTAGCCTTATGCTCTTTTTAATTATTAATATGAATGTTATAAGTAACATTTCTCAGAGTATTGCAAAGCATTGAACGTTTTTGTCAGAGCCTGGGTTGTTCTTAATTTTGACATTAATTATTTTTTACACCAGACATACAGGTGCTGGTCATATAACTAGAATATCATCAAAAAGTTGATTTATTTCACTAATTCCATTCAAAAAGTGAAACTTGTATATTATATTCATTCATTACACACAGACTGATATATTTCAAATTTCTTTTCATTTTGATGATTATAACTGACAACTACTGAAAATCCCAAATTCAGTATCTCAGAAAATTAGAATATTATTTAAGACCAACACAAATAAAGGATTTTTAAAAATCTGGGCCAACTGAAAAGTATGAACATGAAGAGTATGAGCATATACAGCACTCAATACTTAGTTGGGGCTCCTTTTGCCTGAATTACTGCAGCAATGCGGCGTGGCATGGAGTCGATCAGTCTGTGGCACTGCTCAGGTGTTATGAGAGCCCAGGTTGCGCTGATAGTGGCCTTCAGCTCTTCTGCATTGTTGGGTCTGGCATAACGCATCTTCCTCTTCACAATACCCCATAGATTTTCTATGGGGTTAAGGTCAGGCGAGTTTGCTGGCCAATTAAGAACAGGAATACCATGGACTGTGACCTTTTGTGTCTTGCCCTCCTTGTGCAAGGTGTCAATGGTCATCTTTTGGACAACTATTAAGTCAGCAGTCTTCCCCATGATTGTGTAGCCTTACAGAACTAGACTGAGAGACCATTTAAAGGCCTTTGCAGGTGTTTTGAGTTAATTAGCTGATTAGAGTGTGGCACCAAGTGTCTTCAATATTGAACCTTTTCACAATATTCAAATTTTCTGAGATACTGAATTTGGGATGTTCAGTAGTTGTCAGTTATAATCATCTAAATTTTAAGAAATAAACATTTGAAATATATCAGTCCGTGTGTAATGAATGAATATAATATACAAGTTTCATTTTTTGAATGGAATTAGTTAAATAAATCAACTTTTTGATGATATTCTAATTATATGACCAGCACCTGTATTTCAGTTTTTTGGTTTTATGCTTTATCCACTTGTATTTTTCATAACTGTGACAAATTAAAGTGTAATAATAATGACAGTTGCAATAAGGATTTGTATTTATAGCCCTTCAGCTGTGGATGGTTTTATTTCAAAGCTTTTACATTAAGAAATTATTGGCATAGCCTACATTTCCGTTCCGTTGGTGCGTTCGAGCACGGACCTGCACAGCAAAACCCAGGTTACTCTGCGGGTTCTGCAATGGATCTGGATGTGAAATAAAGTTACATAAAATCAAAACCGGCTATCACATTTTTTCTGAATTTACTAATTAAAGGTATGTGTTTAATCAGGGGTCATTTTGGCCCCTCTTCCATCAAATAAAATTTGCCTGAAGCCGCAAAACATATTTAACCTTTAAATTAATAACATAACATTAATTTAAACAGTTATGATGCATGTAAGGTATTAGTTACCCAGTTGCACTATAGTGTGATTTTGATTATATTTAGATGTTAGCATCTTTCTGTCTCTGGCAAAAAGCATTTAAGATATTCCTAAACATTAAGTTCATTGCCCTCGTCTCGCGATCCCAATGCTCCAAGGAATTACTAAACATATAAAAATATCTTTATTTGTTTACGTTTTCAGAGAGGTGCCCAGGAGGGGGGCAGTTGTGGCCTAATGGTTAGAGAGTCGGACTCGTAACCAGAAGGTTGTTGGTTCGATTCCCAGTACCGGCAGGTAACAACTGACGTGCCCTTGAGCAAGGCACCTTACCCCCGTTTGCTCCCCGGGCGCTGCAGTGATAGCTGCCCACTGATCCCGGTGTATGTGTGTTCACTATTCACTGGTTGGGTTAAATGCAGAGGTCACATTTTGGGTATGGATCACCATATCTGACAAATAGCTCACTTTCAGGAGCAGATTAATGAGCAGGCTTGCCTAGGCTGCAGCCTAGGGGCCCCACATGATTAGGGGCCTCTGATTGGCCAGATTGTTTTATTTGATTTTCATTTAACTTAAGCGTGAACAAAAAAAAGACCCTCATTGCATCGGTAATGATCATTGCATTATTCCACAATGACACACATACACAGGTTGGTTTTTAACTAAAGCTTTGTTTTTTGATAAAGCCTAGTGAGGATGGGGAATTTCACATCCAGCACCCTCACCATCAGCACTGGAGCTTTTGTCTTCACTGCTCTTCTCCCTGTACACCAATGACTGCATCTCACACGACCCCTCTGTCAAACTTTTAAAGTTTGCAGATGGCACCACAATCATTGGCCTGATCCAGGATTGTGATCAATCTGTATACAGAGGAGAGGTTGAACAGTTGGCTGTCTGGTGTAATCAAAACAACCTGGAGCTTAATACTCTAAAAACTGTTGAGATGACTGTGGACTTTAGGAGGAACCCTCCATAACTTCTTCCCCTCACCATTCACAACAGCACTGTGACAGCTATATAGTCATTCAGGTTCCTGGGCACTACCATTTCACAGGACCTGAAGTGGGAGACCCACATAGACTCCATTGTCAAAAAAGCTCAGCAAAGAATGTACTTCCTTTGCCAACTGAGGAAGTTCGATCTACCACAGAAGCTGATGGAACAATTCTACACAGCTGTGATTGAATCAGTCCTGTGTACATTTATTACAGTCTGGTTTGGTTCAACCACCAAATCAAACATAAGTAGACTGCAACAGACTGTTAAAACAGCTGAGAGGATTATTGGTGTGTCCCTGCCCAATGTCCAGGACAACTCCAGGGTGAATAAACGGACTGGTAACATCATCAAAGACCCCTCCCACCCTGGACACAATCTGTTTGAACTCCTGCCATCAGGCAGACGATACAGAACACTGCGGACTAGAACATCTAGATTCAAGAACAGTTTTTTCTCGCAGGCCATCTCAAACCTGAACAGCTAGTACATCCACCATAACCTCCTAGTTCTTAAGTGATATATATATCAGTGCAATATCTTTACTCTGACACTTTAAGTAAATACATATTATTATATTCTCTTGGTCTTAAACATGTACAGTACACAGTTGTAATATACAGTACTTACTAGGCACACTTGCATATAACTAAACTGCACCTTTGTATATTATATTTTTATCCATATTTATTTTATATTTCTTGTGTTATGTGTATACTGTGTGTTTAAGAGCTCCTGTAACCAGAACAAATTCCTTGTGTGTACACATTAGGCGAATAAAGCTTATTCTGATTCTGAATCTGATACACATTTTATGTAATGCACAGTGGTTTGTGTCTCAGTAAACATCCACAGAGGAGCGCACGTTCACATTTCGTGTATAACTTGTATAAAACCGGACGGAAAATGCGACCTGCACCACTCAAAGCGGTGGGAGCTTGCACACTCCTGACCTCTGCCGTTGCCAAGCAACCATGAATGTAAACATTGCAACATTGTAAAAAGCGCTATATGAATAAAAATGAATTAAATTGAACAAACATTTTTCCAGTAAAGCACCCGAAACCGAGTGGGATTGTGTTTTATTGAAGTAAATACATTGTAATTGGCTAAAATGCATGCGTAGGGTTTGGTACCCTGGTGCGCACCGGAGTTCGCATGACAGCTTTCACATTAGTAATTTGCATAGGCGTAGTTTGTCCCCACCACATTTTGGAAGAAATGTCTTGAAAAACCAAGTCTTTCCTATTAGCCTACATGCGCGTCCATCGGAAGCAAAGCACATGCGTGTCCATCGGAAGCAAAGCGCTTGCGCATCTGATGTTTTGGTTTTACAGTAAAACATGCAGGATTGAGAAATTAAGTGCAGGGCTGATGTTTAAAGAGTTATTAAGAGAGATAACGTGCAGGACCTAATTGATGCAAGATATAAGAGCTAAAAGAGCTTAAAGAGTTATTAAGAGCTTTCATAAAAATCTTCATGAAAACGATGCGGTTACTTTCATTCTGGTTGGGCCAAGGACAAAAAAAAGACGATGCTGTTATCTTGATTCTGGTTGGCCCGACAACCAAAAGACGGCACTGTTAGCTGTTATCTTGATTCTGGTTAGCCAAACGAATCCAGGCGCTGGGTTTACACGATTCACATAAATGACCCATTTTTAATTAAAAACGGTGAATTTTGCTGAAAAGCTACTAGTTTGCAGGTATGGCATATAATCCATATATCATTTAATAATAATTTACCATCATGTTTTATTATTTTCCCAGTTTCTCAAAAACACAGAACCAGTGGTTTTGACCCAGAGTGGCTTAACAAATGTACCTGGCTCAAACATAATGAGGAGGGCATGACATGTTACTTATGTCAGAAGCATTGTACCCCCCAATGCAGCTTGCAATCTGCATATTGTTAGTTGTAAAAATAAAAACGTATAAATTAAAGGAGGGGCGATTCACATTTTGTGTCTAAAATTGCGTTGTTTTCTTTTTTCTCCAATGCGCTTCAAGTTTGCGCTCTCTGGCGTGTTTTGATGAACACAGCCACAAGAGACCGCTGACTCTCCGCATAGCCTACGGATAATGCGTAAACATCATGAGAAGTGCGCTAGCCGGACAGGATTTAAACTATGGTGGCTAAAGGCTTAAAAGTTTGGTTTAAATACGAAAAACGTATCAAGCACAATGTTTTCTCACCATTTCTCACAAAATTTCTAACACACACCCAGGTGGCTTGTTGCAGTGAGTGGCTTTGGGAGAAAAGCAGCGAAAAAGTGGAAAGCTGGGAGAGAGAAACTGGTTTTAGGACTCGTGCGTGTATGCTGAACATTGTGAAAGAGCTACGATCAACTGTCTTTATTTTGTTTGTGGAAGAGCAGGAAGCGCGGGTATTGTTTTGAACATTGTCGGACAGTAAATTAACGCACAAGCCCAAGTAAAGTCGAACTTGTCTTCTTCCTTCCTTACTTTGAACCGGGTTAGGCTACAGATATGCTCTACACAAAATAAAAACAGCTGTATTTTCTTTGGATTAAGTGTAAATACTTAGTTAGATGCTTATTGATACTTATAAATAGTGGCAGCTACTGTTTGCACCTTAGTATTGTTGTGCATCAAACATTATGCAAAATTTGGCATAAGTGGAACCGATCCCTGGTCTCCGTCATCAAAGCTATTAACTACAGACTTTAACACCTTACCCCACTGGACTCGCTCTTTATGTTGTTACTCTTTCTCTGTCTGATACTGGTGGGCAGTAACGTTATGTAAATAGCTTCTACCAACAAGTTGTGCTGCTATTTGTACTTTGTGTAAACAGAACAGTAACAGAACCTACTTCTATTTAAACTGTAAATAGCTGCTCCCAATAATTAATTATGGAAGTTAAATTGTTAAAATGTTTATTATTTTTGATATCTTAAAATCATCGTACCCTTGGTGGCGGAAGAGGGAAGAGAAAAATATAAAATATAGATAAAGGTTTTGCGTTCTCGAAAAACTTTTGCTTTCCCGCGAGAAACATTGCGTTATCTCACAAAACTTTTGCATTCTCTCGCAAAGATATTTGCGTTGTCTAGCAAAAACTTCTATGAGTTCGGACAAACACTTTATTTTTTAATGTCCTGCTGGCAGAGTTTTAGATTAGCGTTAGCTCATAAATATTGGAGCGGTTCATACAGGCCTATAGTCGCAGATTCCCAATAACTCTGGAGCTAAACATTCTTGAAAAAAAGACACCTACTTAATAGGACAGTAGAGAACAGACAGGAGTGGGACAAGCAAATGACGCTCGAGACGAGATTTGAACTCGGGTCGGGCCGCAAGTGCACTAGCACTATATGTCGGCGCACTAACAGGGCTAAAGGCGCCGAACACCTCATTCTATGTAACATAAACAATGAGCAAAACTATTGATCTCAGGCGGCTGAGACAAGACTGAGGGGATCGTCCGCAAAGTGCAAAACCAGAAGATCATTAGGCTACTAAAAATAGTGTCACATCCTGTAGCATAAATAAAATTAGTTTAAATTCAGCAGGAGAGCATTGACGTGTAAACTGAATTTGGTGACACTACAGTCAGAGATGGGCACAAATACATCAAAATGTATTTAGGTACAAATTACAAATAGGCCTACTTACTCATTAAATGTATTTAAATGAAATACAAAATACTTTTTTTTACAAATACAATTTTCCTGGAAACAGTCAGGTATGCATGTAGAATCAGTTTAAATCTGGTGTTAATGAACGTTTCTGTAATCTGTTTCTCCAACGCAATCTCACGGCGAGTATTTTACGAGATGGCTAATTTTGGCTAATTCATATAAATCTAAGTCTTACATTTTAGTACAGTTTGCTTTCGAGCCAGTGACGGTAGGTGTAGAGGCGGGGTTAGGGGTGGGCCTTCAGTATTGTTTAGTCGAACATTTTTGTACGACTCACAACATATGAATTCATACAAATTAGCACATCAAAAACTTTGACCTAAACTAGGCAATTAAAAACATTGCATTAGTCTGTCTTTAGTTAAAGAGTTCATTCCACAATATCATCAAAATTACATTTCATGCAGTGTGTAATGTTGCCGTGTTTGAAAGCAGTCTGCCAAGTTGTAAATCCGAAGGTGAACGAATAAAGTTATTAGCTTGGAAAAAGGGAGTGGACTTGTGAAAACATGAATACACGCGCTAAACCAATCACAGCAGACTACACCATCTGACCAATCACATCAGACTAGGCTAGCGGAAAGGCGGGGATTAGTCAGATGAATCGCGGAACAAATAATTTGAGAAACAGTCAAGAAGTAAGGTAATAAAAACTGTTTATTATTATGAAATAGTGTTTTTACACCATGTATGTACATAAACCTGTTGTTGGACACTCCATAAACCAAAGTAGGCCCTTAAAATCCACAAGCTATTTACTCTAAACATCTTATGTGTGTTAATAGAGGTATTGGAATGTACGTTTTACTGACCATAATATTACATATGGTATACATGGAACAGGTCTTAAAATATTGTCGTCTTAAAGAGCCCCTATTTTCCTTTCCCTAATTGTACCTTTCCTTTGGGATCTGTAACTTTTTAGTTTGTTTACACGTACTAACACAAACTTACACACCAAAGTCAACGATAAAGTAAGTTAGTGTCTCTAACAGTAATCACCTACAGCAAACGCCAGGATTGTGATCATCCAGTTACTTCCGTAATGAGTCGATGACGACATGTTACACATTTGCATAATGTCCGCCCCTTGATGCTTTGAAACACCCTCAAAGATATGACGTTTCACTGGTGTCTGAAAGAAAGGATCCATAGCAATCCGTCAAACTTGTCAGGGCTCCAGACTGCGTTTTCCACAGGACCTGCAAGTTTGGAATTTCTTCCGGGGTGGTGGAGAAATGCTGTAAACTGTAGAGATAAAGCAGGTAAGACCGCTGACTTTTATGTGATAACGTTAGCTAGAGCTTTAGCGAGATTGCTGCTGCGGATCTGCCGAGATTGCTGCTGCGGATCTGCCGCGATTGCTGCTGCAGATTAGCCGGGCTTGATTATATTCTCTGGCTTTGTTAATAAAACATCATTTTTTGAGCCCGAGGACAACGGTTTGATATTTGTAAGGTCATTTATCTGTTGATTACTTGAGACAGCGCTAAAACTTTTCAAATCCATTCATAGCAACGAAAGGCAATTGCTCTTGTTAAGTTTTATTTGACATTATATTTACTGAGTGAAAGTGTCCTTAATACACAATAAAATCATCATAAGATGTCTTTCAGTGTTGATTTGGGTCTGTTGACAAACTATAACGTTATTACGAGCTAATTCAATCACTAACTCAATTATATCACCCGTAATTATATCACCCGTAACAATCTCATGATTAAAGGTCAGTATCATTAATTAAAGCAAAATATGATTAATCTGTATGCTGCACTACATCTCTTATACCTGTATGTTTCTTAGGTTTCATAACATGTACGACACATATTGAACACAGTTGACCAATAACAGTAGATTAGGCCATCTGAGCAATCAGAGGACACTGGGTGTATGATGAGGCGGGCATTAAAGAGACAGGAGCTAAAACCGAGTGTTTCACAGACAGGAGAAAAGAGGCAAAGCAAGAAAGGAAATAAAAAGAAAAATAATACATTCTTTGAAGTTTTAATCTCATGTATGTATAGTTGGAGACCAGTGGCGGACTGGCCATCTGTGTGATCTGGAGAATCACAGAACGGCCGGTACTCGAGGACGGCCGGCAGCCCGGCCCACCACCCGCCACGCATGCAGTCATCACCTGTTTTTTCCCCCCACTTATCGGTTTCACACTCCAGTACTGAAGGTGGCAGCAATGCACCTTTAAGTTGGATGCCAGCTGCACTGGCAGTGGCCGCCAAGTAAGGAGAAGAAGTGGAAGAGTAGGAAGAAACCAACAGCAAAGACATTAGAAAGAAGAAGCATAGAAACAAACAAACAATATGCATAACGCGGCCGCGGGTAAAAATTGGAAAGAAAAGGGTGGGGCTGAGAAGACGAGAGAAAAAAAATTGCAGAATTTAGATACTGAAGCCGCTAAATGTCACAAACTAACTGAAATATTTAGCAGCACAGCCAGCAGCAGCACCTCACAGTTAAATATTAGCAGCAGTTAAGAAGTGAGCCAGACAGCTATGCAGCAACATGCCACCAGTGATGATGATGAGGGACAGAAAGATGAGCTGGTTCCACAGGCAGATCCAGGGCAAGTAAGTAGGGAACATGAGAGGAGAAAGAGTTACTTGCTAGGGATGATGTTAGGAAGTGATATTCAGGTTGCTACATTTTTAATGATTACAGTAGTTATAACAGCTAAACTTCAACATTTCAGCTGTAAAATGCCACATCTAGTAGCTAATATTAAGAAATATGTTGTGCTTTTACTTTTAAAAATGTTGGTAACGCTACAGTTAATGCTTACAAACTTTGAAGATTTTGAATACAGAAGCTACATTTGTAATGATGTATTTTCATTTAGATGTGGTAATATTATTTGTGCAGTAAGATTAATTACTGCATAAATTAATTAAGATTATTAAGTAATACATTTATTTTAAGACAGCATGGAATAGATTGTATAATATGCTGTTTTAACAGCATATTATATAATCTATTCCATGCAATCTTGGAATAAAACCTGTTTTTGTTTTTTTATCCATTCCATCATTTGTTTATTCAGGTTAAGCTTAGACCAAGAGCAGAGAAAGACACCCACTCCAGCTCAACTTTAAACTACTTTAAGCACCCCAAGTCAGATAGTCACAGCCTAGAGTGTATACACAACATGTTAACAAGATGTTAACACAACATCTAGTCAACATCAGTGCTATTGCTATAATTTGGATAGTATAGTATCATGAGCCACAATTAAAGTCTTGTTATTGTTGTTGTTGTCGAGTTTCCGCGCGCCGATTGCTTTGGGCCGGGCCTAGTCAAAGTCCAGGGCCGTTTTTTAGTCCCAGTCCGTCCCTGTTGGAGACCCATATAATAGAATTATGAACATTATTAGAAGTAAAATAAGGGCTCTTTAAATATTTTCAGCAATTTCTGAACAGTGGTGCCATCCCTGCCTGGTGATAAAAGTTATTGTATGCAAGAATAAAATGTAAAAAAGTATTTCAAGTATTTTATTACAAATTACATTTTGACTTTTTTTGTTAAGGAAAATACAAATTACAAATAGGCTAACTTACTCATGAAATGCATTTAAGTAAAATACAAAATATTAAAAAGTAATTAAATACGTATTTTAAAAACATTTAATTAAAATACTGCCCATCTCTGACTACAGTGTGTAACATTAAAGTTATTGACCATTTTTGTAGTTATGCCTTTTAAGGGTTTACAGTCACTTAGTAGATGATCCCTACAGACTTGTTCATGTCGCCTGCTCATAGACGGTTTCAAAGTGACAACATAAACAAACGTTACTGCGCATGCATGCTATTTATTAACTTAACTTCCGGTACACATCCACAAACAATAGTATGCCTGTAGATTATTTCTGATAACAAGCAAAAGAAAACGTTACTTACGATCATATTAAACATGTTTGATATTTAGGATTTCAAATCGGGGTGATGACGTTAGTACTTTTACCACAACCAATGAGAGACCAGACTGCAAGATGACAGTGACTGACAGAACTTAAAAAACGTAAACCGCCACAAACAGCTGCTGCAGTGCATTGCATTGGATAGCGGAGATATAGGAACATATTGTTGAAATGTGACAGAACAAATACCTCTATAAAGTGTCCTTCAAGTTGTTGCTTCGCAATGTTCATTGTGTTAAAAGCCTGATCATGAGCTGCTGCTGCTTGGTTTTTACCGGCAGCTTTTACTGCCATCTTCTGGTGATCGTCAACTTCTCTGTCATATAATTGCTATAAAGGCGGCAGCACACTGTGCGATTTTATATAGTTAATTAAGATTGTTGCCTGTCACACTATACGAACATGATCTTAGTTAAAGTCATATCACACTCTGCGATCTCACCTGTAATTTATGACAGACTGTACGACACATGCAAGAAGATCGTCCGGCTACCAGTCGGTGGCGGTAATACACCAATTCGTTGTTTAAGTTTGTCCGGAGTTTACGTCATCAGACCATGACGGTGAAGCCATAACGTTTGTTTATGTTGTGCTTATACTATCTTGACGTTGTATTTGAAACCTTGTATTACTAGCACTTCTCGTGAATATTGCTTACTTAGACGAATCGCTTGCTGTTTTCCTCAATTGTAAGTCGCTTTGGATAAAAGCGTCTGCCAAATGAATAAATGTAAATGTAAATGTAAGCGCATAAACATGCAAACCTTTTACAGTCTATGGTGCAAATGCGAAAATGGTTGCTTGTACAGCAAAACATTCTTTAGCCTTTGTTATGATTTTTGGTCCACCTCACTCTCTTTCACATTTTCCACTCTGTGTGTGTTTCTCTGTTCCCGCTTCTCTGTCGCCGCTGTAATTGCGTCATCAAGTTCTGTGCTCCTATTGGTTCCTGATTAGACGGTCGTCCTAGAGCAGTGGTTCTCAACCTTGTTCCTGGGGACCCACTGCTCTGCACATTTTGTATGTCTCCTTAACTGGCACGTTTGCTTCAGTTCATGGATTTCTACCTTAATGAGAGGATAATTTGAATCAGGTGTGTTAGATAAGGGAAACATGCAAAATGTGCAGAGCTGTGGGTCCCCAGGAACAAGGTTGAGAACCACTGTCCTAGAGGATAGTAGCTCAAAATTTCTGACACTGCCAGAACTTTATCGGAGGACAAATTTGATCGCAGTGATCATTAATCGGCTGTTGGTGATCATGTCAAACTAGTGATGAAAGACTACAGATTTTGACCTAGGATTTAAGAAATCGTTAAGGATTTTCCAAATTTGTCTGAGACGGCCAAATCTTGACCAAAATCCTACAGTGTGCGGTCACCTTAAGTCGTGTTTTAGCTAGATATCAGAATAGGTATTTTCTACTTTGAACACTTCTGATACATACCAGTATGTCCTTATAAGTTCTTGTCCCAGTAAACATACTTTTACGAGCTGCTTCTTCCTCACATAACTTTATTTAACTGCTACCAGAAACAAAACATCCAAGCATGACAACAGTTGACATAATGCCAAACTACCACTAGATGTCCCCATGTCATATCAAATACACACATTGTTTACATCAACGGGTAAGATCACGTGATGTGCATGTTCTCTGGTACGATAATCTTAATATTATCTTGTAGTGTGTGAAGAGCCAGGAGTTTCTAATCTTTTAGTATGAGCATGATTAAGACTTTAAATAAGAGAATCTGTCAAGATTCTCCTTATGTGTGTGCTGCAACCAGATTTTATAATTGGTCAGGATTTTTAAACTCCTGTAATCTGAGGCAGGCTTTAGACTGCGATACCAATCTCAACCGCTAGATGTCAATGTCATATATGGTTTCTTTAAATGCGACCAAGCTACAGGACCCATTCAACAAATTGTTTATTTAATAAAACAAACAAACAACAAAATTCAACAAATCGTTTATTTAATACTATTATTATACAATAAAATATGAATATAAATTAATATTAACAAATGAAATCAAATATAAATAGTTATATTATTAGACACTAGCCAAACACAAACCGGAAGTTAAATGGGGGACAGGCGCGAGCGTCCGATGAAATCGTCTATAGTAGTGATCAGTTTATATTAAGGCTCGTTTTGTGGAAGACTAGGTTGTAGATCCTTGTTCTAAAGAATTATGTGTTATTTGTGTTAACAACGTTTAGCAAACGATCCGCTCCATTGTTAATGTACGGAGCGTGACAACAGGACATTGCAAGATAACTAGGGATGCACCGATCTGCTACTCTGGATCGGAATCTGGGCCGATACGGGACTTTTCCGCTGGATCAAGTATCGGACTGACAGGTTCAATTCAAATCTGATCCAGTGCATTACCCGTGGATGTTGCTCTTAAGCTTTAAAAAGGACTAAACGCTAACTATCAGGAAACCACTGTAAATGTTTTCATTCACTATACTGAAAGTCATGTCATTTGACAGCATTATGCGAGGAACAAACCAATATAGCATAATTAAGAAACTCTGACCTCCGCTGGTGCTGTCATCTGTCATCTCCATTCAGCATGCGTGTGTAATCAAACTTCCTTGATTATTTATTTATGCTAAAGACGCTACTCGCTGAGTGTCATCAGTTCAAAGCACTGGAGGTGGTCTGAATGTTGTATTAAACCTCTGAATAAACTGTTGGATGGATGCAAGGCACCATGTGTTAAACATAACAGTTATAACACAAAGAGGAGAGATATGTTATGAACTTGGAGAGCAAATATCCCCGCGACTTCTGAAGGAGAAGTGCTTTAAGCGCACCATTATGCGTCCGGGATGCTCGTAAGTAGAGATCGACCGATATGTGTTTTTCAGGGCCGATTTTGATACCGATTATTACAGACTGAGTAGGCCGATAACCGATATTTTTCAACGATATATAAGTCTGGTGTAAAATTTAAAATTATGTCCTGTATTGTAGTTAAACAGCTTGGCGAATAGTAAGTATCATTTCTATGTTAAGTATGTGTAATAACATCTTTCATAATTTTTTTTCTAGATTAGCTGCTAAATTTCATTAAAACAATGTTCATTATAACATTTAAAACATTGCTTTATTAGACCATTGCTTATTTAGTGCACTGCAGTGTATTTTGCCTCTTTCTGTGTTTTCTTTTCTCATGTAAAGCTGCTTGGAAACAATACACATTGTAAAAAGCACTATATAAAAAATGAATTGGATAAATGAATAATCTTTTTGATGACTTAAACTTTGCATACATAATCTTATGTATGTAATCATAATCTTGAACATCAATGGATTAACTAGCGCAATTTGAATTTATATAACAAGTGTAAATAATTTAATTGCCTTCATAGCTTCATTGTGTATGTTGTTGAAAAGACTGCAAATGTTTTCATGAAACTATAACATTAATAGGCTACCATATTATAGACACACTTTTAATAGTTCAATAGCCTATTCCTTAAGTATATAGTCGCCAAGACAGGCATTTAAGCATATCTGTTTGTGTATCTGAACATTTATGTGTAATAAATAAGTTGCGAAAAATAACTCAATCTGTCACTTGTTGCGAGCATCTTGAGATGCGGCTGTGTGCGCGTGCACGAGAGCACTGACTGAAGACCGAAGTGTCTGAGTTCTTTATGCTTTAAAATGGCTCGTATTTTTGAAATGGCATGACAATGACATGCAAATGCCAGCTCGGTCAACTGCCCGAAACGCGTGCTTAACTGCCCGAAACGCGTGCTAAACTCTTGTATTGCAGTGTCCGGCTCGCTTGCAGAGCGAAATTATTGCATAGCCCACTATGTGAATATAATCATAAATCCTGCGAAACCGGCAAGAAACCCGTAATCCTGCGCGAAATTCAAGCCCTGATTATATTGAGGTGTTTTGCAACTTCAGTGTAGTGAATTGTGATTTATTGCAACGTCTGATGCTGCCTTACCTTTGAGAGGCATTAATCCGAACTTGCATCTCCAGTAAGCATGTGCCTCCCGCGTTGATTGGCCGGAGTCGTGACTCCCAACAAATCAAAGGGGCGGTGGGCGGGCATTGCTCTACTGACTAAAGTGCCCTGTTCCGTGTTCCGACTGCTCTCACTCCTTGGCTGCATCAGAGCCAAATAGCGCATTTTAAAATGAAATTACATTATCGGCAAATCGGCTTTTAAAACTGCCGATGTCGATAATCGGGAAAATGCTTAATATCGACGTTGATAATCGGCCAGGTCAATAATCGGTCGACCCCTACTCGTATGCATTAAGTGCATCATTCTGTGTCCAGGATGCGCAATAAGCGCTTTTATGCCACTCTGCATTTGAGACTTTATGCTGTGATAGTTTTGTGCAATAAACAGACATAGTAGTATCAAGTAAATTTTTTAAGTATCTATACTTTATGTTTTGACTTTGTAAAAACTGATCTCACAACATTGTAAAGCATATATCATACAGTACATTTCATAAATACAATGTTGTATGTTTATTACCTTTAATACAGTACATATAAGCACATTAAAAATCCAGTACATTTTAACTTTTAAAAGAAAGTGGTAGATTTTAATGTACTCAAGGATTAAAAGGTTAAAAAACATTTATTTATCAAATGTAGTGAAGTAAGTGTTTTCCGAAGTAAAAACATTGATAAAGTACAGATATTTTAAAATGTACTTGAAAGTAAAAATTCTTAAATGCTATCCACCTCTGGCAATAAAAGATAAAAAATATGCAATTCTACATTGTTCAGTAAAAACAGCGCTAGTATTGGATTAGGATCGGTATCAGCCGACACTCGGAATTCAGGTATCGGAATCAGATCGGCAAAGGAAAAAGTGGTATCGGTGCATCCCTTGAGATAAAGCAGTTTGCGAGATAAAGCACATTTCTTTGCAAAAGAATGCAAAAGAGGATGGCAGTTTGCTGCTGTAACATGGCTGCCGCAGGTGCAGTGACATCATTCAGCGCCTGAAATTAGTCCCCAGCTCAGGGCTATGAATAAAGGGTAAGCAAGTAGTCTGTAGTCACGGCAAAAGCGCACAAGTAAGTGTTCGATGTATATTATATGTTTCTGTTGTATGACGCTTAGGTGATATATTTGCTAAGTAGTGAGAATTATTTCGTTTTCTAATTTATTTCCTTATATTCTATGGTGCTTTGGAGTGTTGTTTACAGCTAGTTGAATTTAGATTACAGGAATGTTTTTCACCTTTGGATAAATTAGCACTTAAATCCGGAAGAGTCCAGCATTAGTTTCGATTTGAGCCATTGCGTGTTAATTTAGGCTTTGTCTTGCTAATTTGAAACGCGTGGGCAGCTGTTCCCACTCATGACGTGATACGCACGTGATTAGCAACCTATTTAATACAGATAGAGGTGCTGGCGCGGAAGCGTCAGCGGAAGCGGTCAGCCATCCTCGCGTGAAGACCGACGAGGTAAAGGCCATTCGACTCGTTCTGCGGGACTCAACCAAGCAACGAAACCGGCAACGCACAGTAGTATCTTTTCTAATAATCCTTACTTTACTCTTTTTCTCTCCATTCTTTTCGCCTTTTCTATCCTTACTCACAGAGCATGTGTTTCCAATTCATTCCTGTGGTCTCTAGCCCACGACACTCTCTCACGAGAGGAAGGCGGAGCAATCCTGCCAACCTTCGCACTATCTGTACCTCTTCTACTCTTCCACTCTCTCTTTCCATTAGTCTCTGGAATTGTCAATCTGCTGTTAATAAATTTAGTTCACCCCTGCATTTGCATCCCACTCTGCTCTTAGTATTGTAGGATTAACTGAAACCTGGATTACTTCTGAGAACACAGCAACCCCTGCTGCTCTCTCTAGTAATTACTCTTTCTCTCACACCCCCCGCCAGCATGGGAGAGGTGGTGGCACCGGTCTTCTCATCTCCAAAGACTGGAAGTTCTCCACCTACCCCTCCGTAGTCAACACCAATTCTTTTGAATTCCATGCCTTAACTATTACTTCTCCATTGAAACTCCACATTGTAGTTATTTTTCGCCCCGAGGTCAACTGGGTGAATTTGTAGAAGAACTAGACATGCTGCTCTCGTCTTTCCCTGAGGACGACTCGCCGCTTCTTGTCTTTGGGGATTTCAACATCCACCTGGAGAAGCCTTATGCCTCAAACTTCCACTCTCTGCTAACCTCCTTCAATCTCCAACTTGTCCCTACCACAGGTACACATAAGTCAGGTAACAAACTCGATCTCATCTCTATACGCAGCTGTGATACAGAGAACACCTTGGTTACACCTCTACATGTCTCTGATCACTTTTTAATCACTTCTAATTTAATACTGCATGTCCTCAACTCACCAACCCCTCTGGCAGTCTCATTTAGACAGAATCTGCGCTCATTTTCTCCTGCCCATCTCTCATCTGTCATAGAAACCTCCCTTCCATCCTTCACACACTTTGCATCACTTGATGTTAATTCTGCCACAGACAAACTTCTCACAACACTAACCACGTGTCTAGATACTATCTGTCATCTTTCCTCCAGGCCAGCACGTGCTACTCCTTCCAGTCCCTGGTTGTCCGATACTCTCCGGGAACACCGGCTAAACTAAGAGCGGCTGAAAAGAAATGGCACAAAACTAAAGACCTCGCTGACCTCTGTAAGTATCAGTTTTTGCTCTCTTGTCTTCTCTGCAGACATTCACACTGCTAAATCTGCATTCTTCCATGACAAAATTAGCAGCGCTTCTGACTCGCACAAGCTTTTCAAAACTTTCAAAACTCTCCTCTGTCCCCCTCCACCACCTCCGTCCAACTCCCTAACGGCTGATGACTTTGTCAGCTACTTCACAGACAAAACTAGGTCCATCAGCAGCCAATTTTCAGCTCCACCCATCCATGATCTCACACCACACATACACACAGCAGACCATCTTCTCTTCTCTTTCTCTCCTCTTAAAGAGGCTGATGTCTCTAAACTTCTACTCTCTACTCACCCAACCACCTGCCCGTTAGATCCCATCCCCTCACATCTACTACAAGCCATCTCACCCACACTCCTACCATTGCTCACTCATATCAGACAGTTAAAGAAGCCCTAAGGAGGGCAAGAGCTGAGTCCAAATCATCTGTTCTCATTTTCTTAGACCTTTCTGCAGCCTTCAACACAGTTAACCATCACATTCTTCTGTCTGCCCTCTCTTCACTGGGCATCACTGGAACTTCACTTGGCATCACTGGAACTTCACTCTCCTGGTTTAATTCTTATCTCACAGATAGGTCCTTCAAGGAAGCTTGGGGAAGTGAAGTGTCCAAATCACACCAACTAGTCACCGGGGTCCCTCAAGGATCAGTTCCTGGGCCTCTGCTCTGGGTTCCATCATACAAGCACATGGTTTCTCCTACCATTGTTATGCTGATGACACTCAACTTCACCTCTCGTTTCATCCAGATGATTCCACGGTAGCCACACAAGTCTCAGACTGCCTGGCTGACATCTCTTCTTGGATGAAAGATCATCACTTACAACTTAACCTGGCCAAGACTGAGCTTCTCGTCCTTCCTGCCACTCCGTCAGAACAGCACCAGCTTACCATCCAACTTGGTCCATCAAAGATAACCCCATCTACTTCAGTCAGGAATCTTGGGGTAATCATGGATGATCAGCTGACTTTTAAGGATCATGTTACTAAAACAACGCGGTCATGCAGGTTTGCATTGTACAACATTAGAAAGATCAGACCGTTCTTAACAGAACATGCAACACAGCTTCTCGTCCAGGCTCTTGTCATTTCTAGACTGGATTACTGTAATGCTCTTCTGGCTCTTCTCAAACCTCCGCAAAAACCCCTCCAGAATGCTGCTGCACGCCTGGTCTTCAATGAGCCCAAGAGAGCACATGTCACACCTCTGCTCATCTCTCTGCACTGGCTCCCAGTAGCGACACGCATTAAGTTCAAGGCACTGGTGCTTGCTTACAGAACGGCCTCTAACACAGCACCCATCTACCTTAACTCTCTCTTACAGACGAGCGTCACCTCGTTGTTCCTTCACAGAGAGGCATGCGATCCATCTTAAGGACATTTTATTTTATTTTTGAACGCGATGCTACTGGTATAATTGGATTCAATGACCTATGCTAAGCTGTGCTGCTAAAAGTGTTATCGCCAGACCCGGAGATCGGCTGAATAGCTTCTAAAAAGGTAAAACGCAACTTATTAATTCTGGGGGGAGTTGGAGAATGAGCCTATTTCCAAAAATAGTGGAGTGTTCCTTTAAACAGTTGGTTTCAAATGGAATTGTTAAGGGATGTTTACGGGTTAAAACGTGAATGACTGAAGTTGTCACTGCAACAAATGCGTTTTTATTTAATATTCAACTTTCTGATATTATTTAAGATAATTATTTACTGATGTTCATTAAAAAAAATTGTATGATGTAGTGTGCCGTTTCAAAAACAAAGCTCAACTCTACCTCAACTCTCTCTTACAGACCTACATCCCCTCCAGAAGTCTGTGGTCTGAAAATGAGCATCGCCTCGTTGTTCCTTCACAGAGAGGCATGAGATCCATCTTAAGGACATTTTCTTTCACTGTTCCCTGCTGGTGGAACAATCTTCCTGTTTCTATCAGGACGGCTGGATCAATTTCACAATTCAAAAAACTAAATAAAATAAACAAAAATATCGAAACTCTTTGGTCATTTTCGAACGCGATGCTACTGGTATAATTGGATTCAATGACCTATGCTAAGCTGTGCTGCTAAAAGTGTTATAACTTTCTGATATTATTTAAGATAATTATTTACTGATGTTCATTAAAAAAAATTGTATGATGTAAACGTGCCGTTTCACTGATGGATTCGTGCATTAAACGGATGGATGTTTCAAATGAAATTGTTAAAGGATGTATACATGTTAAAGGGGTCAAATTATGAAAACCAATATTATTGTTTGTATTTGATGTAATGCAATGCCTCCAAACACGCAGCGCCTAACTGTCAGACACAGCCTGTGTGTGACTGTCAGGAGGACACGCACACGCCTCGGTCTCCGTAGTAATGTGATACATAATATTCATGTAGCAGCAGTGATGACAGAACGCGCTTGTAATCAGAGAGCGTTCTCTGTCTTTTTGCAATTACGTTCCGAAAACGGCCGTGCAATAATTCCTTTTTTACGTTACGCTATCGTGCAATCAGTAATGCGGTATGTTAGCTACCTCTAGCGATGCAAACGTTTTTTGCTAGCGTTTTATACTCAAGACAAGAAACTACACACAACATTAAATTGAACATAAACCAAATGATTATTTATTGCTTAAATCCTTATTAATGCCAAAATAAAGGCTTACATTATACTTGCATGAGCCGCCATCTTGGAAAATTTCTTACCCCATTTGTTGGAAGTGAGGTCACGAAAAATCTTCGTTAGAAGGGCTATATGGCTCTTACCCCTCCAACCAAAAGAGAATCGGGACCCCTACCTACCCCTTCACGTGAATGCGCTAAATGTAGGGGAAAGTGTAGGGGTAAGGGGCATAAATGGGATTGGGCCTTAAACGCATGATGGGCATGAGCCTGTTTAAATTCCTCATTCAGCTTCAGATATCACCATAAGAAAAATCTTTGTATACATGCGACATAGGGCTGGGCGGAATGACGGAATATGCCGTTACCGTGAAATAAAATGTCAACCGTAAGTAGGGGTGTGCGATATTGGCAAAAAACTGATATCTAGATATTTTCTGGGATTTCCCGATAATGATATGCAGGCGATATTTTGCATCCTGAAGTCTTATGTTGTACTAGCTCCATCTTACATTTTACCAGGATATCTATTGTTGATATTATTAATAGAGAATGAGTGTCTCATCAAATCCTGTCCTCATTGTAGAGACCAATGAACCCTATTGAATTCCATTTTATGGACACAAAACCATTGAGACATGTCTCAAAATATCTTCTTTTGTTTCACAGAAGAGTCATATACAGATTTTCAACAACATATGGGTAAATAAACAATGTTAGAATATATTACATTTGAATGAACAGAAAAGATGATTTTTGAGAAACTGTCCCTTTAAGGAAACGGTCTTTAAACGGAATCATTCAAGCAGAAACACATCACTGGTGAACTTTGTAGCATAGAAAGCAAGAAGCACACTGTAATAGAAAAGTAGCCAACCAAAAGTGTGGGATGCTTATGTTTTAGATTAAGTTAGTTGTATTGCTTTTTCCTTTGCAACTGTTTTTTGAACGGCTCGTTCACGCATGCTCTCATTTGGATTTAGGCCTTATTGTTATAACTCATCTACTGCACTGTTTACTTTAACTTAATAGTTGCTGTTCATAATTTATCCACACTTTATATTCATTTGCACTACTGTTCTGCATAGTCTAATTTATATTTTACATATCCATCAGTAAATTTCTGTTTTTAGTAAATAGCCATCTGTATATAATGTTCATAGTACATTCCCACTTGTAAATTCTTCATAATTTTTGCTTTATCCTGTATTTATGCACAACTGTATATCCTGCACTTGCTTATTGCACTTCTGGTTAGACCTAAACTACATTTCGTTGCCTTGTACTTGTACATGTGTAATGACAATAAAGTTGAATCTAATCTAATCAGAGCTTTGCATTGTGGCTTTGAAATCAAGTCTATATAGATTTATTTTTACAAAAATTACAGTATTTAACAGGAAAACACGAATTAACTCCTCAAGTACCATCACTTCACTTTGAATTAATCCACCCATAACAAATGAAATATTATTTTGTTTTGCAAACGGATAAACAAACCTAAATACAAAGAGTCGCAAACCACTTAAAGTGTGCATCTAATAGAGAATGAAGAGCAATGAAGACCTACAGTAGAACCCATAAACACCAATTTATAACATCAGTCATATACGTGTACTCTTATTGTTTGTGCATATATTCATACTCAGATGTTATAGTCCTACATATTGTCTATCTTCCTACTGTATACATATGATATAGCCAGAAGATAAATATAAATAATATCATTATCAGAATTTAGCTACATTTTCATAACTTGCCTACATTTGAACTATGGTGAGCATTTATATGAATTGTAATAAATAAATAAAATTAGTCTAAGAAAAATTAGGTATACGATACATAATTATGAAGGGAGATTGTTACCGTGAAATAAAATTACTCATTCTGTGAAATAGATTTTTGCTCATTCCGCCCACCCCAATGCAACATAGTGCCATGCAACCTGTGTCCTTACCGGACATCAAGCAGCACTGCGAAGACCAATCGGCACAAAGCATCTTTCATTATTGCTCTCGTGTTATCTTGATAACATAAGCTGATCTGCGCAATGCACACATAAACTTGAACACATAATAAATAAAAAAAATCGATTTTTATGGAGTCAAAGTAGGGCCACATATATTTGCAAAACAAAATAAAGGTTTGCAAACAAAAAATAAAAATAGAGTATTGAGCAAAAATTGCTGTTTTGTGAGTAAAAATAAAGAATGGCAAGAGAAACGTAAAGCACAGAGAGAAAAAAATAAAGTTTAGCAAAGTAAACACAGTTTCTTTTGCGCCACTCCTTTAAATTCATGTTTCAGTCAACGTGCCCTTGCGGCACCGTTTTACCTTTGCGCTTCACTTTTCTATGCGCCTCGCTTTGTGTCACTGATTTGACGTGTGGGGGTCCAGAGATTGGGGCGTATACAAGGGACCTGAACGTGCTTCCCCTGTCATTACGTCATTAGCGTGAGCCACAGACCGAGCTAAACGATCGATCATCATGGCGGAGCAGAGGCATACGTATGGTGGATCTCAGGTAAGCCTATGCATTATTGATTGTTTTCTTCAGTTTATTATCAGACTCCTAGATTAACTTTTATTAATATCAGATATTTCAGATGGGCAGTGGGTGGTAAAATTATGAAAATTTACAAAAAAATATTTGAGTAACGTATAGGCTATTATGTCTGGAGAGCATCACTCAACATCATAATCTAATTTTTGACCTTTAGAGGCTTTTTTTTTTACCTTTGCATCTTAACTCTTTGGGCTGGTTTCCCAGACAGGGATTAGACTAGTCCTAGACTAAAAGAAATGTAAGAGCTGTCCAAACTGAAAACAACTTGCACTGACATACCTCAAAATACATCAGTGCCTTTGTGTCGTCTCAAAATGCAAGTAATGTTTTTAGTAAGATTTGTTTGTTAAAACTACTTACATTTCCCAGTTAAACTAAGGCCTAGTACAGGTTTAAGCTAATCCCTGCCTGGGAAACCACCCCTAAATGTCTAATAACTACAAATAGCATGGTAAAACTGTAGTGAGATCATGACAAATTTGTGGGTTTTATTCTAAATAAGATAGTTAAACTAGTTTTCAAGTCAAGTTAATTTTATTTATATAACACTTTGTAGGAGTCTGATAATAAACAGAAAAAAACGCTCAATAATACATACCAGAGATCCATTGGTGTTCAGGTCCCTTGTACACGCCCCAATCTCTTGCCCCCCCAACCCCCACACCCCCCCCCCCCGTCAGTGACAACAAAGCGAGGCGCATAGAAAAGTGAAGTGCAAAGATAAAACAGTTTCAGTTAACTGAAACGCGAATTTAAAGGAGCGGCGCAAAAGAAACTGTGTGTTGCAAAATCATTGCGGCTGAAGTTTTACTTTGCTAAACTTGTTTTTTTCTCTCAGTGCTTTCTTATGTTTCTTTTGCAGGGCTCTACAGTGCGACCATTCAATGTGTCAAAATCAATGTGTGCGACCATGAAAAAATATTTAGGCGCACTGGTGCAACTGATAGATCAAATCTTGTGAACTGCTTTATAAACTCAATCTCTTTAAAAAAAACTACAACCCCCAAATGCGCATATACACGTACATCACACACAAACTGCGACATTTCGCACTGCAATTGGTCACTTTTCGTGCCAATCAATCAAGCAGCACGAAATATATTCGTTAACGAGCATTTTTCTGTAAAACAAGCTAAAACTAATATCTGATGATAAAAACTTTGACGAAATTATGCTGTGCTTTTGTTAACGAGACGAGACTAGAATGTTATTTGAAGACTATCGGACATTTAAAAAAATATGTCTTGTCTTTCAATATGTGTGTCCGTCATTGGATTGCGATCAGGGTGTACTTTGCATATCTAGTCTCAATATGGCAGCCGTAGTGGACGGGTAACATTAGGCTACCAAAACGTGAACTAGCAGCTACAACACTGGCCTCAGCACCTGAAGTTTTAGAGATAGTGTGACCAAATGTCCTGTTTTAAAAAACGAGTTAAAAAACAGTTATCAGTGCTCAAATACACACACAGATGTCAAAATGTGCTTTTTGTGGAGTATCTCATGTAAACACAGTTGGTATAATGGCTTAAGTAAAGGTAAACAGGTGTGAAAACTGGATATGTGTCAGTATATTGCATGCATGCCTTCGGTCTTAAAGGGGCAGCAATACCTGTCTCTGTCACTATTGTTAAAACAACAAAAGATGTTAAATAAATGTATACATGTTAAGTAAACATACTGTATCTGAAAAACTAGTTTATTGAATTTGTATCTCTATTAGGGATGAAACGATTACCGGTTTCACGATAAAATGTCCTGATGTGGGCTGTTTTAATGCGTTTGCGTTGCTATTGACAACAGAATCACGTATTCCTATAGTTTACTCATCCTGATTCCTGACCCAAAAATATTTTGTTTATATAAAGTGTGTGGATGTGTGTGTGTGAGAGAAAGTGATTTATTATTATTATTATTATTATTATTGATAATAATAATATTCTGTCACACACACTTTTTCTCATGAAGTGCTTTGAACGGCTGGTCATGCACAACATCAAGTCTGTCCTCCCCCCCACTCTGGACCCCTTCCAGTTTGCATATCGGTCCAAGCATTCGACTGATGATGCCATCGCCACTACTCTTCATGTCGCACTAACTCATCTGGACAAAAAAGACTCTTACGTCAGAATGCTGTTCATAGACTTCAGTTCAGCATTCAACACAATCATCCCTCAACAGCTCACTCACAAACTGTCCCAGCTGGGTTTAAACACTTCGCTGTGCAACTGGCTGTTGGACTTTCTGACTGGGAGACCTCAGGCAGTACGGGTCGGCAGTAACACATCCAGCACTATCACACTGAACACGGGGCCCCCCAAGGATGTGTACTTAGCCCCCTCCTCTACACCCTGCTGACCCACGACTGCTCACCATCACATGACTCCAACCTCTTCATCAAGTTTGCGGACGACACAACTGTGGTGGGTCTCATCAGCAACAGAGATGAGACAAACTACAGGAGTGAGGTGAGCCACTTGGCCAGGTGGTGCAGTGACAACAATCTCTCTCTGAACGTGGAGAAGACAAAGGAGATTGTTGTCGACTTCAGGAGAGCGCACACTCAGCATGCTCCTCTCACTGTCAACGGTGCGACCGTAGAGAGAGTGAGCAGCACCAAGTTCCTGGGTGTGCACATCACTGAGGACCTCTCCTGGACTAACAACACTGCAGCACTGGCGAAGAAAGCACAACAGCGTCTCTACTTTCTCCGCAAACTGAGAAGAGCCAGAGCCCCAACCCCCATCATGTGCACCTTCTACAGAGGCACCATCGAGAGCATCCTGACCAGCTGCATCACTGTGTGGTATGGCGCCTGCAACGCATCGTGCCGCAAGACTCTCCAACGCATAGTGAGAGCAGCTGAGAAGATCGTTGGTGTCTCTCTCCCCTCCCTCCAGGACATTTTTGGTACCCGTCTCACCCGCAAAGCCCTCTGCATTGCAGGTGATCCCACCCACCCATCACACAGCTTCTTCAGTCTGCTGCCATCAGGGAGGAGGCTTCGGAGTCTCCAGGCCAGGACCAGCAGACTGAAGGAGAGCTTCATACACCAGGCAGTCAGGAAGCTAAACTCCCTTCCGACCCTCCCCTCCCTCCCCTCCCTTGCCACACGCATCTCTGAACCCTGAACCCATCCATCCCTTCCCACATCATACTCTGTCCCGCACTTGTCACTTTATGGAACATTGGACTGCTCAACCCCTTTTCAGTAGTGGTCTGAGCCTCCTCAACTAACTACCTCTAAGTCAGTTAAAACAAGCCTGCTCTACTGACACTTTAATACAGACCGATAAGTTTTGCACTACATTACATTTGCACTGTTGATATTTTCATCTACACTGTTGTTTATTTCATCTGCACCATTTGATTTGATTATTTCATCTGCACGGTTGTTTATTTCATCTACGCTGCTGTTTATTTAATCTGCACTGCTGTTTATCTCATCTGCACTGTTGATTATTTCTTTGGTTTGCACAATTATTTCGGTTACATATCCCTTGCTTGTAAAGTTGTTTTGTGTACATATATAGATTTTGTATTTATCTGTAATTTGATATATTTTTTTTGATATATGTTATTCTATGTTATCTGTATGCACCTATAGGGTCTGAGAGTAACGCAATTTCAATCCTCCACTTGTATGTACTGTACATGTGGCAGAATTGACAATAAAGCTGACTTTGACTTTGACTTAAGTGAGTAAATCTTATTATTAATGATAATAGTAATACATTTACAGGACTTTATATTAATGTTTATGCTTAAACCTGCATAATTTGTAATAACATAATAGCGTCTATTACCAAAACAAATCCCTTAATTTAGGCAATAAATATCTTTCTTTAAAAATTCTGATAAAAAAATTACACATGTAATTGTTGTTTTTCAAATAAAACTTATTGTTTTCAGTGTTTGTATCAGTACTTTTTAAACATTTTTATCTCATTTGAACAAAACCATGATAATATTGATAACCGTGGTAACGTTGGTCACTATAACCGTGATGTGAAATTTTCATATTGTTACATCTCTAATCTCTATTGTATTTGTTTTATAAGTTGCTATTTTTTTCACTGCTGTAATGGCTTAGTTCATCGCCCAAACATAATTTTTATTATTATTTATTAATGTTGTTTCAAATCCTGCAAAGAGCAATGTCAATGCAAACGACTACCTTGATTCAAATTTCTCACAAGCTTAACTGATTTGGTCTAAAGAGAGAAGAATTATGACTATTTTTGTTTAAAGACTACATATAAAATTAAAACCAACATTAATGTTGGTAACTGCAGGTTGACTAAAAGTAATGACTAAAACCTAACAAAAATGCAATAACTTTTCGTCGACTAAAACTATGAAAGACAAAATGACTAAAATGTGACTAAGACTTTGAAGTATTTTTCTCTCAAGATGAAGACTAAGACTAAATCAAAAATGGTTGTCAAAATAAATTAACACTGATGAGAAGGTAAACTACTGTACTGTCATGTCTCATATTGTGTTCCTGAATTTCCTAATAATTAATAAGCTCAGTTTTTATGCCTTTTCATATTTGTGCGTCTTTTTGCATATTTATGGCACATTAACATTGCTGGCTTCTAAATAAAACGTAAAATGTCTGTGCTCCAAAATTTTTGACTGTGCTCCCAAAAAATAAAGTTAGCGTAGAGCTCTGCCACTGTCTGTCTTTTAGGACCAGAATATTCTATTATTGGGTTGGCATTAAAAAAAAAATCCGAACACTTGGTTACCAAAATGGTTCTCATTTGCGCTTGTAAATATGAATAGCCCATGAGTGAATGTCATGATATAATGGCAAATTATTCATATTTCGTTTAGTTTCTTTATTAAGTTCAATTCGAAAAATGTCGAGTGTTTTTTATTTGTGACTCAGGTGCTGAATGCATAGTTTGATTGCAAACTGCTCTAGAGTGCGGATTTAATTGCATAACGTAAAAGATGTTATAATGTTTAAACTGTTGCAGCCATTTAAATTGTTTAGTTTTGTTTCAATGGTAAATTAGATATATTTAATTTTCTTTCTTTATTGCATTGGTTTAGAAACATGTTTTGAGTATGTGTTTGTTGCTCAGGCACAGAACGCAGTTTGATTGCCAACAGAGTCAGAGACACAGATTTTAACACGTGATGGGCATACAACTGTTTATATAAAAATCTATGGAGTCAAAGTAGGGCCACATATATTTGCAAAACAAAATAAAGGTTTGCAAACAAAAATAAGTTTTCCAATTAAAAATAGAGTATTGAGCAAAAATGCTGGTTTTACTGTTTTGCGAGTAAAAATAAAGAATGGCTGTGGAATATTGCACGGCTCTCAACCAATCAGATTTGAGAACCAGAAAGAACGGTTTTATAATATTTAAATAAAAACAACTATAATTATATTATAAGAAATAACTTGTAGAATTGTAAAACTTGTTTTATGACTATACAATATTGTCATGAGTTTTTAAAACATGTTTTTAAAACTTTCCATTAACTATGTAAGAAAACATAGTACTAACATGTTTATAACAATGGCAAATGTTGCAATACCATAACTGCAAGAACATTTTTATAACTTTAACAGAAGTTTTAGAGAACATTAGCTAAAGTTCTAAGAAAGTTCCCCGTTATCTGGGTTAATTTCTAAAGACTTCTAACTGTAAGTTCGACCGACTAAATATGTTTTACTTCAGCAATATTTCATAAATATACCAAACGATTTTAATGCACTGTCACAAAGTTAACAATAAATCATTAATAACTTTTGCACTTTAAAGGGATAGTTCACCCCAAAATCAAGTTTCACTCTTTTTGCACTCACCCACGTTTAACATGTTTTAAGAACTCCCAGCGTCTTTGGAACTTGTGGGTGAAAATATCCCTTTAACTCCTTATGAACCATACTTCAACTAACTTATAGTCTAACAATGACATCCGTAGTAAAACCATAGATGCAACCATGCTCTATAAATGGATGATAAAAGGCTAATCTGGACGATTTTCTATTGCAACGCTAATTAAGCACTTTAACGTTACCAGGCGTATGAAGCCGAATCCTCTGTCTCGGTTGATGAACACCTCGTTGGCCTCGCCATATTTGAAAAACAGTTTCTTGAGATCTTCCTCTGTTATGTCTGTTGAAAGATTACCAACGAACAGTCGGCATCTCTGAGTAAATGTTTTCTCGCCAGGTTTCCTTAGTTGATTTAATTTGATAGAATTCTCTTTCGGCACCGTTTCGGAGTACGATGTCAAAGTTCCTGCATCCATGTTTCCGCTGCGGTCTGCTGGAGATTCTACGTTAAGTGTTACATTCTGGGGTTTCGAGGACGGAACAATATTTTCAGTGTTTATTTCTTCCAGATTGTGGCTTTCCATAGCTACGCAAGCTTAACGTCTAACAGACCAACGGCTCGTTTTAAGTTTCCTTTTTTAACTACGTTACCACAATTTAGTAAATTGAATTTATGTGTAACAACTGCTGAAGAAGAGACAATAGTCTTTGACTAGTACCAAGCGAATGAGTTTATGTAAGCTCTTCTTTTTCTTCACTGTTTTTGCCGGTTGGCAATAAGTGCATTACCGCCACCGACTGGACTGGAGTGTGGATCATGGAATTTGCTTAGAATGTATCTTGTTTTTCCTAATATGCCTAATGAGGGAAAGTCATGGTAATTCTTCTTCTTCAGTGACTGAATAATATGATATCTTTCATTGTTCATCTGCATTCCCCGCAGTTGGGTTGCCAATTTTATATAATGTATTATTTTGTCCAGAAGCTATTCTTTATGGAATGCCAAAGCTGACTAAATTATAAGTAAATAAATACATAAATAAATCTACAAGGAAATGTAAAATAAAATGAATGAGTATTTATTTATTTCCTTATTTATGTGTAATAGTAATTTTCCACATTTATTTATTTCTTTACTTATTTATACATTGATGTATTTTTACATTTATTTATGTGTATATGTTTATTTATTCCTACATTTATTTATTTCTTATTTTCTTTGAAAGACTATGAAAAGTGTGCCATGGTGGTCAGAAGAGTGTACAGTGGCAGTTAAAGGAGTAAAGCATTCAGAGAGGTTAATAACCCAAGATACAGTTGTGGAATATCAAAGGGAAAAGGCAATTGCAAGAAGGGTAATTAAAAATGCAAAAAGAAAGGCATGGCAAGAGTTTTGTAATACAATTGGAAGAGAGGCAGATATGAATGGTTTATGAGAATGATAAAGAGAACAAATGGGGTTAGTAGTAACAAACAAATTCCTGTAATAGAAAAAGAGGGGGAAATGGCTGTCACAAAGAAAAGACAGAGTTTATAGTTACAACATTTGCTAAGGTCCATAGTATTGATAACTTAGATGGAAAGTTTTTAAAAAGAAGACAAGAGATAAGTAATGTATATAACAATGCTTGTAGGGAAAAACAAGTAAAAGAAAGCAGTACAGATGAAGATTTTAACAGTTTTAAGATTAAAATAGCGATTGATAATGGCAAGAATAGAACGGCAGGAAGTGACACGATTAGTTATAGCATGTTAAAAAATTTACCAGAGATAGCTGTTAAAGCTCTATTAGACTGGATTAGATTAGATTAGATTCAACTTTATTGTCATCACACATGTACAATGCGATCCAAGATGGTGGCGCGTGCACACGCTGCGGCTTCTCTCTCTCCCGACAGAACAGTGTTTTCGTGTTTTTGTCTTGTAAGTCGCAGTGTCTTTGTACGTCTTTGTCGCGTCTAACTGTCTTTAATCGCGCATACAGTCGTGAGTTTATTCTCGACATTGGTAGAACAACATTTCTAGAGTTAAACTCCGCACACATCGAAGAGCTGTGGGACCTCGGTCTGCTCCGGAGGATTACGTCATCACCGACCCCCACTACTGCATCTCGCCCACAGTGGAGGCACCACAAGCGGCGTGAGAGAAGGCAGAAGAGGGGTAAGCGCGGAGGTATCCGGGCTAGGCTAGCGGCTAACCCACACAAGCCAGCTATCCCCACCATCATACTGCACATACTGGCCAACGTACGCTCTTTGGACAATAAACTGGACTAAATCCGACTACTACGCTCAACTCAGAGGACTGTAAGAGACTGTTGTGTTTTTGTGTTCACGGAAACATGGCTCAACAACAATGTACCGGACAGCGCCATTCAGCTCGACGAGCTAACATGCTATCGAGCGGACAGAGTCCTGTTCGAGGGCGGTAAGACCCGCTGCGGCGGACTTTGTGTTTACATCAACGATGCGTGGTGCCGCGACACTGTTGTGGTTTGCAAACACTGCTCACCCCTGGTGGAGTTTATGATTATTAAGTGCCGGCTGTTCTACATACCGAGGGAATATACAGCCATACTACTCGTTGCTGTATACATCCCCCCCTGCTCCAACAACAACAACAGGAGTGAGGCACTAAATGAACTGTACCAGCACATCAGCGAGCAGCAGACAGCCCACCCAATGCTTTTCTCATCTCGGCTGGAGACTTCAACCATGCAGACCTGAAGAGTGTGTTTCCAAAAATACATCAACACATAGACTTTCCAACACGAGGTAACAACACTTTGGACTTTGTTTACACCACTAAGAGAGGATCTTACAAAGCCCTCCCCCATCTTGGCGCCTCAGACCACATCACTGTCATGCTAATGCCTGCATACAGACCACTTGTTAAAGTCACCAAACCAGTTCGCAAACAGATACAAGTGTGGCCAGAAGGCTCATCAGAGGTACTTCAAGACTGCTTTGACACCACTGACTGGAATATGTTCAAGGAGGCTGCCACATACAACAACACCACAGACCCCCAGGAGTACACAGAGACTGTCACTCAACAAGTGCATTGATGATGTAACTACCACAAAGACCATCACTGTGCGGGCCAACCAGAAACCGTGGATGACGGGGGAGGTCTACCATCTCCTTAAGGCTCAGAACGCTGCCTTCAGAGCAGGTGAACCTGAAGACAGCTAGGGCCAATCTATCCCGCGGCATCAGAGAGGCCAAGAGACAGTACTCTAGGAGGATATCCCATCGTTTCAGCGACAGCAGAGACACTCGGAGCCTGTGGCAGGGGATTCAGACCATCACAGACTACGAGCCCCCACCACAGACCTGTGACAACAACATCTCCCTGCTAAATGAGCTGAACGCCTTCTTCGCTCGCTTTGAGGCACAAAACGACTCCACTGCACAGAAGACTCCACCGCACAGAAGACTCCACCACCTCCTGGTGACCAGGTGATGATGCTGTCCCCAGACAGCGTGAGGAGATCCCTCAGCAGGATCAATGCACGCAAAGCTCCGGGTCCTGACAACATTCCTGGGCGTGTGCTGAGAGACTGTGCAGCAGAACTCACTGATTCTGAGTCAGGCTGTTGTCCCCACATGCTTCAAAGCCACCACCATCATCCCAGTTCCAAAGAAGTCATCTCCATCCTGCTTCAACGACTACCGTCCAGTTGCACTTACTCCTATCCTCATGAAGTGCAGCTGAACAGCTGGTCATGCACAACATCAAGTCTGTCCTCTCCCCCTCTCTGGACTTCTTCCAGTTTGCATATCGGCCCAAGCGCTCGACCGATAATGCCATCGCCACTACCCTCCATGCTGCACTCACTCATCTGGACAAAAAAGACTCTTACATCAGAATGCTGTTCATAGACTTCAGTTCAGCATTCAACACAATTATCCCTCAACAGCTCACTCACAAACTGTTAAAGGGCCTCTATCCCAGGTGTTTTTCGCAATGTAAAAATAGTCTCTGGTATCCCCATAATGTGTCTGTAAAGTTTCAGCTGAAAAAACATCACAGATCTTTTATTATACTGTGCTCTGTGTGTCCATTTTTGCCTGTGAGGAAAATGTGCTGTTTTGGGGTGCGTCACTTTAAATAAATGAGCTGCTGGTCTCCGCCCCCTTTCCAGCAGAAAGCGCCAGACTTAGAGCCTGCGCTTCAGTAACAGCAAACCTAAAGCAAATGATAAACACTTTCTCATTTTAATAAACCAAACATATTACTTTAATAAGTGAAAGTCCACAGGACAAACGCGTTATCTGTGTTTACAACGAGTACATTGACTTTATCAGTGAAGTCTGATCATATAAAAACTGAAAGCAGTCAAAGCACGCGGAATGCACACATTCTTGTAGCTCACTGCAAGTAGTCCAGTGTGAAAGCAATGGTGGACAGTGTACAGCTGGATGAGGGTGGAGACAGCAGCAGTCCATCAGCAGTCATGGGCAGGGCTTAATCAATGTGATTTCACATTGCTCAGAGAATGCAAACGGCTCATTCAAGAGGACTGATGAGGTTTGTTTGGGAATTATAGAAAAGTGAATGGGTGGATTTTTTACATTCTAGGGTGGTTCTTTGCACACACTCCTGACACACAGTTATGTTTAAACTAGGGCTGTCAATCGATTAAAATATTTAATCGCAATTAATCGCATGATTGTCCTGAGTTAAGTCGTGATTAATCACACATTTTTAGCCGTTCTAAATTAACCTTAAATTAATACTTTTTTTTAATACTCTATTCAACATGGGCATGGACAAATATTGATGCTTTATGCAAATGTATGTTGTTTACTATTAGTGAAACTATACTTGACATGAGTATGAAGACTAAACATGTTTCAAAGGTCATAGAACATAGAAAAACCACAGGTTTCCATTACTTCTTTCTTTGCACTGAGCAATTTACTTACACAAGCCTGTTTACATTTTCGCACAACAGGATCACATCTTTTAAACATGCAAAGTGTACATTTACTACTGAAACCACCTTAAACATGGAGCATAAAGAACATAACCATGTTTTTCAGATAACTTGTTCATGACTTAAATACACGAAGAAAAGAACATGGAAAAAACACAGGTTTCCATTACTTTCCTTTTTTTCCACCGAGCCAGTTGCTCAAACAGACAAGCCTGTTTACATTTTCAGATGACAGTGCAGCTCGCTTTTTCTGAACAACATGCCCTGACAGTGAAAACAGTCTCTCACAAGGTATGGATGTGGCAGGTGTTGCCAAGTATCTGCGTGCAAGGTTGGCCATCTCACTGTGTGCCCCTTCATGTGTGGACCACCACTGCAGAGGACAGTCCTCTAGGCCAATAGAGGGCTCTGCCTTGTAGCGCTCAACACATTTCTCCATACAGTCCTCTTCATCATCAGATGAAGAATCTGGCACAGACATGAGACATGGCATCTTCTTAGGTGGCTCAGTTGTCACTGGTTTATTTTGCTGTGCATGCCCCTTCCCCCTCTCCCAGAGCAAGGCACAGATGGAACTCCACACCTCAGCTCTGTCAGCCCTGCTCAGACATTTGAGGTCCTTAAATCTAGGGTCCAATGCTGTTGCAACCCTCAGCCATTTGATGTTGGTTTTTTCCTTCCGTTTATCCATGTCTGTTGTGAAAGTTTCCTTCAACTTAATCATGTATGCTGGGTCATCTTCTGAGACCTCCATCACACGTGACAGATGACACAATGCTGGCAGCACAACTGAGCATGAAACAAATTTTTCTCCTCCTAGTAGTTCACTCACATACCTACAATGATAGAGAAAGATATTTTAGTTAAGTTTAGTAGACACAAATCACTTTCAATCCCTAACTCTACTGGCACGCACGCCACAAACACAGACACACACAAGCAGTACGCACGCACAGACACATGCACACAGACACACACACTTTGATTGAGAAACAAACATAATTTAAATGAATTACCTGCAGTGTTCCAGCACAGTCTCCAACCTCTTCAGTTTATCTAGTTCAGCTGCTGCTGGCATGTTGATGTTGCTGGCATGTAGGGCCAGTGCTTCTCTTAATGGTTCTTGATTTCTTTGAATACGCTTTATCATTTCCAGTGTGCTATACCATCTGGTTGACACCTCCTGTGTGAGTGACTCTGTCTTTAGATGATGTGCAAGTTGCTGCTGGTGGAGCTCGGCTGCGTTTGCTGGGCTATGCTTGAAATGGCCCACTACTTTCCTACATTTTGACAAGGCGCTGTCAAACGGGCTGTTCTGGAGCGAAACTGTAATAGCTCGATGAAGGCTGTGTGCAATGCAAGGCATATGCTCGAACGGGAGCTGCCTGGCCACTGCAATCATGTTGCGTGCGCTATCGGTGGTCAGTGTACTAATTTTGAGTTCAATATTCCACTGTCTGGCTACCTGCAGAAAGTGCTCAGCGCAAACGTCAGCATAGTGCCTCTCGTCTGTCTTCATAACGGTCAAAGCGTGCGACCGCAGTTTCCAGTGTGTGTCAAAATAATGAGCCGTGACCCCCAGGTAGCTATGGTTACTGAGGGAAGTCCAATAATCTCCGGTGAGCGCAACCGTGTTTGTCTGTCTCAGCGCCTCCTCGACTTTAGCCTTTTCCTCTTCGTAGGAGTTGTGAATCTTGCTCGTAACAGTGGCTCTCGAAGGCAGTTCATATGTATAATCGTTAGATGCGATGCAAATAATTTCAAGTAGACCACTCCACTACATTAACTGGCCTACACGCTGTAGCCACCCATTTAGCTATCGATGTGGTGAGTCTATTGCTTGTAGAGTTGTCCATCCGTCTCCGCTGAAAACAATCGAGTGATGTCTGACTTTGGCGAGGAGGAGGACAGCTCTCTGCATCAGTTGTATGCTTCGCCATTAAGTGATATTTTAAACTTGACGTGCTGCGGTGATAACTTAATTCACATCGACAATAAATGCAGATAACTTTTGTCTTGTCAACAGAACCATCAGACATAGTTTTATACAAGAATTTTCCGTTCAGAAGACCTCTCTCCTTCTCCATTTCTGTTTGCTGCTGCATGTTCATTTTCCAAACTACGGGCAAGGCCAAGGGTCAAACAGAAAATGCGCGCTGCCTTAATCGCGCGTTAAAAATAAATGAATTTGCGTTAACGCGTTATTATCGCGATAATTTTGACAGCCCTAGTTTAAACACATTTAAAAGTGCATTTTTTAGGATAGGGGCCCTTTAAAGCTGGGTTTAAACACTTCACTGTGCAACTGGCTGTTGGACTTTTTGACTGGGAGACCTAAGGCAGCAAGGGTTGGCAGTAACACATCCAGCACTATCACACTGAACACGGGGGCCCCCCAAGGATGTGTACTTAGCCCCCTCCTCTACACCCTGTTGACCCACAACTGCGCACCATCACACGACTCCAACCTCTTCATCAAATTTGCGGACGACACGACTGTGGTGGGTCTCATTAGCAACAGAGATCAGACAAACTACAGGAGTGAGGTGAGCCACTTGGCCAGGTGGTGCAGTGACAACAATCTCTCTCTGAACGTGGAGAAGACGAAGGAGATTGTTGTTGACTTCAGGAGAGCGCACACTCAGCATGCTCCTCTGACTGTCAACGGTGCGACTGTGGAGAGAGTGAGCAGCACCAAGTTCCTGGGTGTGCACATCACTGAGGACCTCTCCTGGACCAACAATACCACAGCACTGGCCAAGAAAGCACAACAGCATCTTTACTTTCTCCGCAAACTGCGAAGAGCCAGAGCCCCAACCCCCATCATGTGCACCTTCTACAGGGGCACCATCGAGAGCATCCTGACCAGCTGCATCACTGTGTGGTATGGCACCTGCAACGTGTCCTGCCGCAAGACCCTCCAACGCATAGTGAGAGCTGCTGAGAAGATCACTGGTGTCTCTCTCACCTCCCTCCAGGACATTTATGGAATCCATCTCACCCGCAGAGCCCTCTGCATTGCAGGTGATCCCACCCATCCATCACACAGCTTTATCAGTCTGCTGCCATCAGGGAGGAGACTGCAGAGTCTCCAGGCCAGGACCAGTAGACTGAAAAAGAGCTTCATCCACCAGGCAGTCAGGAAGCTAAACTCCATTCCGACCTTGCCTTCCCTCCCCTCCCTTGCCAAACGCACCTCTGATCACTGAACCATATCCACCCCTTCCCACATCAAACTCTGTCCCGCACTTGTCACTTACGGAACACTGTACTGCTCACTACCTCTTCAGTATTGGTCCGAGCCTCTTCAACTACCTCTTAGTCAACAAACAAAGCCTGCTATCTTTGACACTTTACCAGACCGATAAGCTCTGCATCTTGCACTACATCACATCTATGCTGTTGTTTATTTTAATTTGCACTGTAATTTCAATTTGCACTGTTGTTTATTTCAATTGCACTGTTGTTTATCTCACCTGCACTGTGTTTATCTCATCTGCACGGTGTTTATCTCATCTGCACTGTTGTTTATCTCACCAGCACTGTGTTTATCTCATCTACACTGTTGTTCATTTCACTGGTTTGTTGTTCATTTCACTGGTTTGCACATTTATCTCGTTAAACTTACCTGCTTGTAAAGTTGTTTTGTGTATATATAGAACTGTATTTATCTGTATTTTTTATATATTTTTTGATATATGTTTATTCTATGTTATCTGTAAGCACCTGGGGTCTGAGAGTAACACAATTTCAATCCTCCATTTGTATGTACTGTACTTGTGGCATAATTGACAATAAAGCTAACTTTGACTTTACAAGGCAACGAAATGCAGTTTAGGTCTAACCAGAAGTGTAATAGCAGCAAGTGCAGGATATACAGTGGTTGCAAAAGTGCAGGATAAATCAATATTATAGAGTAATTACAGATGGATATGTACTATGAACATAATATACAGATGGCTATAACTATAAACAGAAATTTACAAATGTATATGTACTATGAACATAATATACAGGTGGCTATTACTATGAACAGAGATTTACAGATGGATATATACAATGTTAAGTTAGGCTTTGGTGAGCAGTAGAACAATGGGTATATAGTGCAATAAATTATGGACAGAAGCTATCCAGGTAACAGTGCAATGGAAAAGTTATTGCATATTTCAGTTAAAGTACAGTAGTACAAAGATGCATATGTAAACAGTTGGTACTGTAAATGAACAATCAGCAGTGCAAATGAGCAGGTTTCAGTTAAAGTACAGTACAAATGAGCATGTTTCACTTAAAGTACAGTAGTGCAAAGATGCATATGTAAACAGTTGGTACTGTAAATAAACAGTTGGCAGTGCAAATGATCAGTCTGGTAGTGCAAATGAATAAAGTGAAGTCAGATGTGAGGGGGGAGAGGAGAGTGTAGCAGTATGTGAGGGGCAGTGGGATCAGCGAGGGGCAGAGTTCAATAAAGAGACAGCTCTGGGAAAAAAGCTGTTCTTAGGCACCTAAAACGCCTGCCGGAGGGCAGGAGAGAAAACAGTCTGTGAGCTGGATAAGAGGAGTCCTTAAGAATGCTGCGAGCTCGATGTAGACAGCGTTTTCTCTGGATGACCTCAATGGCTGGAAGTGGAGTCCCTGTAATGTGCTGGGCGGTTTTCACCACCCGCTGCAATGCCTTGTGCTCTGCAACAGAGCAGCTCCCATACCAGACTGTGACACAGTTGGTCAGGATTCTCTCAATTGCGCAAGCGATAGAAGTTAACCAGGATAGCCAAGGACAGCTGATTCTTCTTCAGTGTCCTCAGAAAAAAAAGGCGCTGGTGAGCCTTCTTGACCAGGCTGGAGGTGTTGGTTGTCCAGGACAGGTCCGCCGAGATGTGGATCCCCAGGAACTTGAAACTGGAGACACGCTCAACAGCCATCCCATTGATGTGGATAGTGTTGTGTGTGCCTCTTGACTCTTTCCTGAAGTCCACAATGAGCTCTTTCATTTTGGTGGTGTTGAGGAGCAATTTATTGTCTGTACACCATGTGGCCAGGTGCTGGATCTCCTCCCTATAGGCAGTCTCATCATTGCTGCTGATGAGCCCAATCACTGTAGTGTCGTCCGCAAACTTGACGATGGAATTAGATTCGTTTACAGGCCTGCAGTCGGAAGTGAAAAGGGAGTAGAGGAAGGGGCTTAGCACACATCCCTGTGGTACACCAGTGTTGAGTGTGATGGTGGTGTAGCAGGTGGAGCCTGATCGAACATGCTGGGGTCGGTTGGTCAGGAAGTCCATAATCCAGTTGCACATGGAGGTGTTATTGCCCAGGTCTCCAAGTTTGGCTATTAACTTGGTTGGAATGACAGTGTTGAATGCTGAGCTGAAGTTAACAAACAGCATACATACATAAGTGTTCTTTAGGTGTGCCAGGACCAGCCACTCAAGGCACTTCATGACAATGGGTGTGAGTGCTACAGGCCGGTAGTCATTTAGGCACGTTGGGCTGGAGTGTTTTGGCACTGGCACAATGGATGTACAATTAAAGCATTTTGGCACAGCTGCTTGGGCAAGAGACAGGTTGAAAATGTCTGTAAAAACCACAGTGAGCTGCTCAGCACATGCCCTAAGTACACATCCAGGGATGTTGTCTGGTCCAGCGGCCTTGTGCGCACTGATCCGGCTCAGTGCGTTGCAAACATCAGTGGAGGAGAGTGTGATTGGCGGGTGATCAGCTGAGGATTTGAGCTTGGTGGCAGTTTCTCTATTGTCTCTCTCAAAGCAAGCATAAAAGTCATTAAGCTCGTTCAGGAAGAGGACATCAGTGGCTGCGGGGGTGGAGTGGGTGGGTTTGTAATCACTGATGGCCTGGATGCCTTGCAACATGCGTCGAGGGTCGGAGTTGGAAAAGTGCTCCTCTACCTTTAGCTTGTAGCAGTGCTTGGCCTCTTTGATGCCCCTCTTCAGGTTAGCTCTGGATGTGCTGTAGGCTTGTGCATCACCTTCAACAGGAGGCGCACCTCCTTGTTCATCCACGGCTTCTGATTTGGGTATGTGAGTAGTAAATAGGATACACGGAATGTCAAAAAGTGATTTATTACTCCCAATTTATTGCCCCCCTGCCAGGTGTCCACTTTTGACCCCTATGATTGTGCATCCTGTACGTGTATTTTATGATACCCTTTGATCGTCCATCCGGCGTGTGTTTCTATGTTGACCCCTTGTTGTTGATGCAATGATATTATCCAGGCCTCAGTGTTTCACATCCGTTGAGCCTACATGGGTATTTGACCATAATGTCTATGAATGAAACAATACAACAAACCAGATAAAGAAATAAGAAGCACTGATGAAATGAAGTTTCAGCTATGTGGGGGTGTATGCTCTGTCCCTTTCCATTTACACATGCCCCTCTCCACCTCTCAAAACAAAGCAGTCTTCTGGGGTTGATTTGTCCCCTAATGTCTATGAATGAAACAATACAAAAAGTTAAAGAAATAAAAACCACTAATGATAAATAAAATAGTGTTTTGAAGCTGGGTTTTAAGTTTTAAAAAAAAACATGCCTGAGTTGAATAGTGATGCATGCAGTCCAGTTGTTAAGTTGAAATTAAGTTCCTGCTATGCTGCTTGTCACCCCACATACACACCCCTCCACCATAAACGATGCTTTCCCCCTGTGTGTGTGTGTGTGTGTTAGAGAGAGAGTCATCTGCGCTTGGTGAATGAGAGAGATTTAAAGTAAAATGGTAATGTGTGTGTGTGTGTGCGCGCGTGCGTGCGTGTGTGTGATGTATTCTCTGTAATGAGACTTAGGGTCTGGCTTCTTATTAATATCCCCTAAACAAAGTTTATGTTGTGTATTTGATGATCTGGTAATCAAAGCTTAGCTTTGGTACTTTACAACCTGTTGCTGTGTATCCCTCCATCCCCTTCACCTACTGGGGCAAAAGGTGAATCCCCCCTGCAAGCCTGACAGAGAGGTCAGTCTCCCAACACAGGTTGAAAATGCTTTACTGTGGGGTTTCTGGCATCTTATCAACGTGACCCCACAAACAAAAGTTTATGTTTGTAAAATTTTATGACTCACAAACCCCATCCTGCCATCTTGGTGTCCCTGTCTCCCAACACAGCATGATACTTGACTGTTGGTGCTGTGCTAAAGATTAATTAAAAGATTATGTCTGTGATGTTTCTTCGTATTGAGACTTTGGGGTCTGCTGTGTCACAAACTACTTTTTTTATTGAAGGACATGCCCCTGACATTTTTTCTGTTAGGCTAAACAATGCAATGTATTCTGACAAAAGGCATAGGTATCAATGTTTAAAAGTTTAAAGAATCATTAAACAAATATGTGTTTTTCCTTCCTGTCATGACTTACTCATGCATGGAGTGATACCGGGGTGTCTACCAAGCATCTGGTAAAAGGACAGTGTTGGGAAGGTGACTTTGAAAATGTAATTAGTTACTGATTACAAGTTACACTATTTAAAATGTAATAAGTAGTGTAACCATTTAATTACTTTATAAAAGTAAAGTAACTGATTACATTTGATTACTTCTTAATTACTTTTCAAAATTTCATACGAATATTTTTAAATGTTATTCATTTTCAAATATTTAAACCAGGCAGGGTTAACCTTACAGTAGTACTCAATATGACTAGTGTCAGACTTTCAAAATCCTTCATCACTTGAATTAAGAGTATAATAAACGATAAACTAAAAGAGTGATTTGTCCACTGGGTGGTGCTTTCGGTTAACGTTCATCATAGAAAAAGTTTCAAACCCTGGGGAAAATATGATACGCAAATGTAAATATGTGTAAATGTGTTATGTCTTAAAATGCTACCTGTCTATGCGTTTAACATCACATTTGTTTCTGCTCATCATTTAAAAAGAGGCAGAGCCTATAGAAAAGCTTTGCTAGCCTATAGATTACTAGACTGTTTGAATACACCAGGCTAGAAACTGAATTGAAAACTGAATTCATTTGAAACAACAGAAAATGTGCATGTTATTTTGTATAAATAAGTAGGCCTATTTATTTTATATTTATAGTGTTATACATTCAAGTAAAATAAAATAAAGGGGCTTGTGTTACGTTCTTATTATTAGTTTAGTGTAAGGACACTTTTCCTCATGTTCACAACACAATGTAAACATAACTTCAAATAAAACGCATTTGCGTCGTTCGTTCTTGCTGTCTGGACGTATTTGAAATGATCCAGCGCTGTCTCTAGTAATCCACAGATAAATCTGCAGAAAGTTTCGTGAACTCATCCACGGTTTCATTTAAAACATCACAAAAATCAAATTGTTCATCTTCAGGATCAAACACACAGCAAACATTATTGTAGTAATATGCGCTCATGTTGAGTGTATATTGTCAATGAAAATCCGCGGAATTTGTTATGGAGAGAAACGTTGATAAATAAACTACTGGACATGAACCAAGCAATATATTTTTAAATACACATTAGCATCTAATTTGACTTAAAATACCCACGTCATTTTTTCTTACAGAAACGAGTAATACATCAACATCATTCTAAACTAAAGGTATATGTTTATTTGTGTACAATACAATAACTAATAAAATAAACTGTGTGCTTTTATTAAATAAAGATAATTAAATAAAGAGAGGTTAATTACATACCTGCTGATGCTTAAGTTCGGCATTGAAGCCTTTGATGTGGAAAGAATTTTAATGCAAACATATTTTGCACTGGACTGTTACATTTCATTTCCGCCCTTATCAGATTTCTGTATGAAATTATTTGCATTTTTAGCGCTTGCCATGGTGGCAACTCTCAGACTGGTCATCGCTTTCAGCATCAGTGTGTGGACGGATATGATTGGCAGACTTGGCGCGCTGCAAATTCAAACGGCATCAGAATAGCATCGCTTTACTAAAGGGCCTTGGCAGGAGGCATACAGAAAATATTCAGATGTAATGCATTTTGTAATCATTACCATTTTCGTAAGTAAATGTAATTTTAATTACAAATTTTTCACAGTAACTGTAACAAATTACAGTTACTTTTATTTTGTAATTAAATTACGTAACGCCGTTACATGTAACTAGTTACTCCCCAACACTGTAAAAGGATATAGCTTTTGCTTAAAGTATGAAATAAGCCCATGATGTATCCATGTGTCTGATAGTCTTCTGTCTGTGTGTCTATGATCGGGGGTATTGATGGCTGTTGTGTTAACAGATTTAAGCTTTTGAAACCCGAAAAAGGGTAAAAAACTGGTGAATATACAAATCGCAAACCACTATTCAATAAAATGTTTATATTTAATTATGATGTCTAGAGTACACTGGGGGTAAAACAATTTAACATCATATCAATTATCGGAGGTATTGATGGCTGTTGTGTTAACGGATTTAAGCTTTAAAACCCTCGAAATAAGGTAAAATAAGGTAAAACTGGTAATTACGATTTCAAAAAAGTTTTGTTTTTAACATCCTGACAACATGTTTATTTTATAATCAACTTAGTCAAATAATGTATTGCTGACTGTTTGCATACAGACGTCACAATGGCAGGGGTTTTGAATGTAGCTTCAGTTAAAAGAGTTGTGGCTGCGTTTATGTTAATAGGTTAAAGAGTTTAACCTACACCCCCCACAATTTTACATGACATGAGACTAGAGGAACTGCTTCTTTTTAGTTTTCAAACCTCTTCATCGCCATTATTTTGTGTTGGACATCTGAGCAAGGAAACTCAAGAAGTAGAAAATTACATTCCATCTCAACAGTAAGTTTTTCTGTTTCTTTTTATTTAAAGTATATAACATATTACATAAGTGTTCAAATGTTTTGTTTTTTAAGTTTTGCTTCAGATCTAAACTTTACACGCACAAATTATAAGCATGTTTTTATTTAATCGTCTTATTTGTACACTTTTCCCTCAAAACATGTACAGAACATACTCTATTTTCTTAGACAAAGCAACTGAACATATTAAAATAGTTTATTTAATTGACTTATTTGTATGTTTTTCACTTGAAACATGCACTGAATATTTTCTGACACAAAGTAACTGTATGTATAAATTGATTTTTATATTTTTGCCTAGACAGATCTGACAGATTGTGTGCCGGATTGTGCATTACAGGTAAGTTGTAAAATATAGATACATTTAAGAACATCCAAGAACTAGATTGTTACCTCTAGTTTTAGCCTAGTTGTTATCTCTTTCAGACAAATGTGTTTGGTCTTTACTTAATCGCTCTACAAGTACTGGCAGACATATATAGCATATTAATTTGTCCTCACCTATGTCTTTTAGCAGTGCGGACCTGCATCAACAAATGTTAGTCCAGGTACATTAGCCAATGCAGACTTACTAAGGTAATTACTTGAATGGTGAATTTAAGTTGTTATTATGTTGGCTCAATAAATAGATATGCTTTAAGAAAAGAGCAAATGATTAAAATCCTAATACCATACCCCTAAAATACACAACATGCACGCAACATGGATCTATCACTAACAAGAGTTTTTGCTCAAGACTTTTGTTTTACTACACGAGTTGCATCCTCACCATGTGATTGTTGACAACACTTTTACATATCTTTAGTTATTCTCCTATGGTAAACATTTGCACTTGCATTTGCATGTTTTCTTTCTGACTGTTGTGTCAGTTGTGTTTGTTGTCTTCATCACATGTTTTTTACTAAACATAACGAATGAAACCATTGATCCATATTTCAACCGTTAGCCAGTAAATGTAGGTCAGCTGTTTTTTACATACTGAGTCTGACATAAACTATACTGAAAGTGATAACATCAATATGTTTAGGCGTTGGATTTTACTTATTTAATGTTGGTTTTCATTTTAACTTTTCATAACGTTTTCAGTTATGTATCCTTATTTTTCCACTTCTTAGTTATAAATAGTTTTATTGTTCAGCTGATTTATTTTTTTAAAACAGTTCTTTGATATTGTAGAAAACCCTAATTTTTAAGTTTTGACATGCTCATTGTTTTGAGTTCTTGTTTTAATTGTCATGTACTGTTGTTTCATTACCCTGACTGATTTATCCCTAATGTGACTTGCTGTAATGTGGGCGAGACCAGTTGTCCTCAGTTTCTCATGTTTTGTGGTCATGTTTTTGGGATTTTGTATGTATGCATTAATTTTAATATAAAAAAGGATTTACATCAAAATCTTAATGTCACCATTTTATTTCATTACCTGTCTATTATTTCTGCTATTATGTATGTAATGTTTATTCTTATACATCATAAACAATAGGTGGCACAAAATGTGCATGCAGTGATGCTAAGGTGTAGCTCAGTTGTATTTTTACTGAACAAGCATCTAAACACAGCTTGACTTAGGTTAGATTTTCTCAAAGGGCAGTTGTTTAAAGTGTCAATGTGGCTGAAACCTGTCAAGATATTTACATTGAATAATTTCAATGGAAACATTGTACATTTGAAGCCTTATCCATAAGCGTTGGTTTGAAAAGTGCTTAACGGGCAGTCGTGGTCCAGTGGTTAGAGAGTTGGACTCATGACCAGAAGGTTGCTGGTTCGATTCTCAGGTCTGGCGGGTAACGGCTGAGGTGCCCTTGAGCAAGGCACCTAACCCCCACTTGCTTACTATACAAAATGTACAAATGTATAGTTCAATGTAATGTAAGTCGCTTTGGATAAAAGCGTCTGCCAAATGCATAAATGTAAATGTAAAATGTAATGCTTAAAGCATATCCATATACAAACACAACTCTTTAGTTGATTTATTTAGAGCTTTTTTACAATTTTCATTGTTACAAAGCAGCAGTAGGCTACATAAGACAAAATGACTATAAGCAAAACATTACATTTATTAAAGGAAAGTATAGAACTGATAATCTGATAAATGTAATTTGGTTACAAGAATCATATCAGCACAGCCCGTGTTTGTTTGTTGTGTCAACACAATGCTTGTGTCGATTCACATCTTCCGTGAAAGTCTGAATATTTATTTTTCTCTATATACTGTATAAGCTGTTTTTATCAAACGTTGTCATTTATAATGACTTATAAAGGAAATATATTTCTTATTTTTGTACTAATACAGAAACTATTAAAAAAGTTACTCTCTAAAATGCAGTATGCATTTTCATGGCAATGTTCAGATTTTAAAATGGGTTAACTGTAAATGGATTCCTGAAACCGTCCCAATCATACCATAACATTGCAGTTTCATTAACCACTACAGAAACAAAAACTTGATTTTAGACCATTTCTCATCCAAATTAATAAATGTAGAAAGGAGAAAAACGGAACATTAAAATTAATACTGTTTAACTAGCATGATGTAGACCAGTGGTCAGCAATAGGCGGACCGCGGGGCCAAAACTGGCCTGCCATAATTTCTGGCTCGCGCCACCAGCATTGTTTTGACCGCAGCTGGTTCTGAAATAGATCTGTCACAATCACGTCTTTGGTGAATTTGCCTTCAAAATAAAACTATGCAAACGTTTTTGCAGGAATGTTTTTTATTTTGAAATGAGTTGAGAGCTTTTAATTTGAAAAATTATAAAAGATAAGGTGTGTTCGACTTCACGCGGCGATCGGTGATATCAGCCGCTTGTCTAGTGGATTAGATTGTAGATTTATCCAATAAGCAAAATGTTTTAATAAAAAATTTACAACCATAAACACTTCATATCGCGTATTTTATGTACAGTTTAACACTGTGTGCCGCAAAATCACGGTAAACATAATATTATGAAAAGTACGGAGTTGTATCGTATTCGTTTTATTTTATTAAATGACACGAAATAACATACTATGATTATACAAACAGTTTTGCTGCTTTTAAAACATTAATAGATGTATGAGTTGAACTTAAGCCCCCGAAACGCACGTAGGCTACTTCATGCGGGGTAACGTTAGCCTATCTAACGTTAGCCATTCATGAAAAGTTCCTTTCAACAATCACCTATACATAGTTGTGACCAGTGTCACTGAAGTGTGAAGGCTTAATGAGTTGCCGACAAGCACTGGGGAGATTTTACAGCAATATGTTTTGTTGTTTTACTCTTTGGTGTCTATGTTAGCTCTGGTTTTGGTCAAATGCTTATTTTCATCTGTTTATGAGTTTTGTTGAGGTCACAAATTTTTTTTAATTGACACAAAAATTGCTCTGATGTGATATTTAGAAAATGTTACGGCCCTTGCATGCCACATGCTGCTGCACTTACTTTTAAGTAAATCTTAGTAGTTAGTCAAAGTATAACAGTTGTCACTCCTTTGGTAGTGTTTTGCATTTGCATTCCATAATTCTTCAGATAGATTTCTTACATTAGGGCATTGTAAGACAAAGTTTTATTTATATTGCACATTTTCATACACAAATGTTATTCAAAGGGCGTTACATAGAAATGATTCACAAAGAAAAAGCTTGACTAATAAACTAGATCTTTAAAAAAGAGTACTGTACTTAAGTACACCTTTTTGAGTATCTGAGTAGCCTACTTGTGACTTTAACGTCGCTTCATTTGAAGGACAAATATCATACTTTTTACTCCACTACATTTATAAAAAGGTCCAAAAGTAGAAAGTCATTTCTAAGCTCACGGTTTTCCGGTTAGCTTTCAAGGGGCATATGACAGATTTGGGTAAAAAATCATTCAAAGCTAGCCTGAAAACCGAAGGCCATTCCTCTGGGGGGCTTAGGTGTTAGGTACTCGGGGGTGGGGAGGGGGCAATCACATACACGCGCCACAGTTCATACCGGGGCTACGTCAATAGCTTTTTTAATATCATAACGGCGACGTTCCTGGACCGGCTCACCTATGCGAAGGTAAATATATCTTATTTTTACTACAACACTCATCGTTTTGTTGATCAGTACCTTTTGGTTGTTCATAATGTGTATGATCAGAAAAGCCAATTGCTCATACCCAGATAGCAGTCAGTTTAGGTTGTTGGTTCATATCAAGGAGTTGTTGCATATTACCAGTTTTTGCTTATAATCTGGGCTCTGCTGCATCCTTTGCTCCAGACTAAGCAGCTGAGGAAGGTCTTTGAGGGGCAGTGAACTTTCTTCAACATCTAACGTTGGCACTTGAACCTCCCGCAGCTGCAGCAATCTCAGGATTGTTGTTTGTTGGTCCAGCACCATCTCTAATTTTGTTAGTACCTCCCTGAGCATGGCTATTACAAAAATGATAAAAATAAAAAAAAATTATAAACACACATACAAACTATATATCTTATTTCATATTTTTTGTAATCTATAAAAAGTATATTCCTGAGTGGAAATAACCATTGGCCTTACCTGTTTCTGAGGATTGCTGGGGCATGCCTCGGAATGTCTGACCCCCTGGAAATGCTAAAGGAAATCACTGTGTTAAATGGATTCAGGACCAGTTGTACAAAATAAATACCTGTAGGTGGGGGGAGTAAATGACCAGTGCTATCTTCCACATTCAATACCATGACTGAGGTGAGACTCTTGAGCAAGGCACCCAACACTAAACTGCCTAGGCACCACAAAAGAAAATGTGTGTGCGCGTGTGTTTGCATGCGTGCGTGCATGTGTGTGCACACGTGCGTTCTCGTGTGTGCGTGCGTGCTGGTTCGATTCTCAGGGCTGGCGGGTAATGGCTGAGGTGCCCTTGAGCAAGGCACCTAACCCCCACTTGCTTACTATACAAAATGTACAAATGTATAGTACAATATAATGTAAGTCGCTTTGGATAAAAGCGTCTGCCAAATGCGTAAATGTAAATGTAAAACACAAATTCTGAGTATCAAACACCATACTTGGCCACATGTCACTTTCACTTTTAAGAAGGTCAATCACAAACCAAAAGAATAGAACTCACATGGAATATCATCTGTCGGCTGCCAGTTCTGCAGCATCTCTGTGAAAGAGTCATGTGGTGTTGCTGGTGCTGCTGCTTCTACTTGTAACGTGGTGGTTGGGGTGACTGCAGGGAAGTTTATGATTGTGGCAGGTGGGTGAATTTGTTTAGGCGGTGGGGCATAGTCATCCTCAGATTCTAACGAATATGCCCGACCTCCAGGAGGGCCAATCCGGACACTCTTCCTATTTTAATAAAAAATAGAATTAATCAAAATTAAATAAAGACATGCATTATTGACTATATTGGCAAAATTCTACAATATTTAATGAAAAGTAAGACATTAAATTTGGCCTCAAAACATCTGGAAATACCAATAGTGATCTGGTGAACAATTACGTTTTACGCCTTGGTGGTCTTTGCCCAGACACATCTGCATCTGACTGGAGATCTGACCAGGTCTCTGCCTCTTTGGCCTTTCTTCTGACCTCTTCATAGCTTTCTGTAAATTATGGAAAAATACGGTTTCATTTAACTCTCAACAAGACAAAAACTTAATTTAGCTTTAATTTATCAGATTTACATTACCAGTCAAAGGTTTGAAAACACTTACTAACTATTTTAACTGTGGGAATTATGTTATGACTAAAAGCTTTAAAAAAATAAATTAATACTATGTTACATTTTAGTGTCTTTAGAGTAGTGACCATTTAACTAGAATTTGCAAAATTATACTCTTGTTATTTTATCATCCTACTTAAGTTCTTAACATGGGACGCTTTTTAAACAGTATTGAAGAAATTACTGTCTAGGACTCTTTGTAAGATCATAAGAGACATTTTTGTCAAGTGTGTCTATACTTTTGACTGCTACCAGTCCATAGATTATGAATTTCACAGACAATGACTATAGGAACCACAGTGCTGAGCCCAACATCAGCCTAACATGAATTATACTGCTGAGCAGACAATCTATATTCTAATGACACAGAAAGCAGAGATTAGCCAACATTTCAAATGATTGTGTAATAGTAGTATATCTTAGCAAATGGTCATGAATATAACAATCTCTCAGAATAAGAAAAACCTAGCATTAAAGTCAAATTTACCTGTTGAAAACATTGTTCGGACATCCCATCGGTCCCAGTCAGGATGAGGAGCCATCTGGTTTTTGATGGCCTGGTGGAGAGCCATGCCTCTCAAAGAATTAGGCCAACAACACTCGCCATTCTCCACCCACATGGCTGGGACCAGCTCCACCTCATGCGTTTCATTAAATTCAACAACCTTGAACATATCTATATAATAAAACAATATTTGAACTGAAGAAAGAAAAACATCTTGGATGATACGGTGTAAGTAAATAATCAGCAGTTTTCCTTTTAATTTGCTGTGAAGTAATCATGAGGGATAGTTCACCCAAAAATGATCATTTACTCACCCTCTTGTCATTTCAAACCTGTATGACTTTCTTTCTTCTGAAGAATGTTGGTAACCAAATAATGGCAGTACCCATTCACTTCTAATGTATGGACACAAAACCAATGCAGGTCAATGGGGACCAACAGTTTTCTGTTACTAGCATTCTTCAAAGTATATGTTTTATGCAGAAGAAAGAAAGTAATACAGGCCTACAGGTTTGAAATGACAAGAGGGTGAGTAAACAATGACAGAATTTTTGGGTGAACTACTCCTTTAAGCTATTTAAAACAACATAGAACAAGTAAAACATTAGGCATCAGGTGTAAGAAAAGTCTGTTTTGGGAAGGACTTGTGAAGGGGCTGCAATTAAACCACATGCCAAGGAATGTAAAAAATAAAAGGTTAAAGCTGAATTTTTAAGTTTTGAACAAAAGAGAATACACAACTGAATTTAAGAAGCTGTGCAGATGTAAAGGTATAAATGAAATCACTGGCACAAGTGCAGTAGTGGCACTGCAACAAATTTGTCTTGTTTTGGTAGCCTCACATATTTCTCAACATGTTCAAATAACTGAGTTGTTTTGAGCTGTGATGAGATTTTGCCAACCAGGTAGATTCCCAATTCCAGTGAATTCAGAGGATTGTCAAAAAATGGTTCCATTAATTCATATTCCCTGTAAGCAAAAAAAAATTTGTCCTGGGACTGAAGGATATTGTCAATCAAAGCAATGCAGCCACCAATCTTCACACATCTGTCTCCTTCACTTGACACATTCATTTTGGTACCACCCAATACAAGCTCCTGGAACTGAAGTACTGGTGTGCCCACTATGGGAGGAACTGGGCCAGAGTAATGCTCCTTTTGCAGCTTTATCTTTCGATGTGAAACTTCATTGTTCTCTGTACAAGAATCCATTTCAGAGATTCGACGGATAACCTGGGCTAGTGGATGGTGCGGAGTTCTTATCATCTTTTTCATCTTGCCTAAATAATCCTCAAATGGAAATGCAGAAATCAGGTCCAAATGACCATGTCTTCGAACATCCTCTGGAAGATGGATCAGCCCATGAACATTGTATGTAACAAATTCAGGACCATACAAGTCACCAAAGTGTGTCACAAATGACACAAGAAGTGTGTGTGCAAAGTCGTTAAGATGTGCAGACAATGAAGGACTAGCAAGAATGAAAATGGAAACAGATAACAACATGAAATTGTTGTACACTGCAGCTGACAACACATTTTGAAGGACCACTGGCCCTGTGTACAACAAGAACTGTCTCAACTCGGTGGCTTTCCACCTGAGCCTTTCTGAAAGTGCTCTGGGTTTACGGGCAAAATCCATGGGAATGAAACTTCTTAAGGATACAAGTTCACTAGATATAAGCCCCATCTGATGAGAGGACAAGCGAGAGATTAAGGGCCGAGATGCAGTCCACAAATCCAACAGTCTACGCACTAGTCCAAGACATACAAGATGCATGTAGTCATGAGGAAAGCATGATACCATGCCTATATCTGCATCCATTTGATGGTCCTCATCACACATCATTTTAAAAGACAGATCGGTCCGGAGTGTGCTACTGACCTCTGGAAATGTCATCCTGTGTTTAACATAAACACCTGCTTGGACACACTTGTCACAACCTGAGTAACCAGTGTGAGTTTTTGTTCCTTTAATGAATGCTTATGCTGGAGCATCACAGATGACAGAGGTGACTTTTAGAAAGCACTGTTTTCCCTTGAAAACAAATCCTTGGCTTAGCGCATTTAACTCACTGACAAGATCTTTAAGATACTCAACAAGAGAATTTGGCTTTGAGTTGCCACAGAACAGAGCAATGAGAACTGGCTTTTTCACAACACCCTGTAGCAAGCCAAGGATTGGCCAGAACTGCACAGGGGAGCTTTTAAACAAAGGCAATCCATCTACATGCAGCTGCAATTTAAATTCATGCCTGTTTGGAATGTGACACCAGATTTGTTCCATACTCTTTGCAAAAGCTTTCAGAATGCCAATGTAGTGGTAAGTACCGCCAGCAACAGCTTGGATACTGTAGGAAGTAGTGGTATTGAGAAGAGTTCTGGCATCCTTTGGTAGCGAAGGATGATGAACTCTCAGGATGGCCAGAAGGGCAGTCAGAGCTACTAGGGACACCCTGAAATAAACTGCCCAATCACCCAAAGACTCGGTTAGTGGTATATGGACACTTTCTACGCCATGATTCTGGGAATCATCTTCACTGTCAGACATTTGTCCCTGATCTTCCACTGAATCTTCCAGTGCATTAAAGACATCCACTGTCACATTCTCTGCAGTTTCAGAAGATGGTAATTCTTTACTGCCAGAGGCCTGTAACTCATTGTCAAAGCAAGCAAGTAAAGAATTCACCCGTTTCACTGCTCTTTTTCTAAGACTACGCCGATCCATGTTCTTACCTGAAAAAACACGTCGGGCACAGCCTCATGATTAAAGGAAAAGCTAAACATTAAGTTGTGTGTAAACTTTTATTAAATTGTTGTTAAATTGTACAAGTTCAAACATTTTCCTGACTCTTACCTCTATTCCCCAAATTGTGCATCTTGTTCCGCTTTACCTACAGATAGGCCTATGTACTGTTTAGATACATTACTGTTACAATTAGTTACGCTGTAAAATCTGTTTAATTATGCGGTAGGACATTGCGGGCCATAATCTAAAGTGTTACCAAATATTTGTAGCTGTTATGGAAGAGGGATTTTTTTCTGGTCATATATAGGTGATGAGTAATTCTGCAAGTTAAATGGAGCTTAAAATGCATTTTTAGAAGAAAAAAATAATTATTTTGGTAGAAGCATGTGTTTCCCAATCTTGCTCAATGGGCCTGTACCATAAAGCTGGTTTAGGTGGCTAGCCAGTTTAAAATATCCTAGTTTGTGTCAACTCTGGGTTTTAGGTATGAAAGTAATTTAGCTTTAATCTGTTCATTGTCATGGTCACTTGTGCTGCAGGTCTACCCTGCTCCTGAGCAGGTTTTGATCTAGATGGAGACCTCACATGCAGCAAAACTAAATAATCTCAGCTGTGTGCAAATGTTGTTTCTACAACCAAAGGCCAGTGTGTATTGAATAAATTAACACTGAAAATTAAGCATGACAGGCAACAATTTCAGCTGATGTGGTTTTATTTTTTAAGTGATGAAAAAAAATCTGCCAGCAACAAATCAGGGTAAAATCATATGTTCAAAAAATTGAGAAAAAATTTCAGGTTGTGTGTACTTTAATATCAATATCAATATTCAATATCTCAGAACTGCTGAGAATGCATATAGAACCTTTTAACTCCAAAGTGATGAACTGTATTCTTTGGTAAAGATTTCTTTAATCACTGAATGTATGTTGAACTTTTTAAAAACACTAATGTTGTTATATTTTAAAAACATAATTATTTTATCCTAAACTTAAAGATCTTTAACACTACAGTTGTGGATAAAGCACCACTTTCTCTAAACAATATAACATTAAACACTTAAAAATAGTTCCAAATAGTAGTTTAGTTTATTTAACATGTTTAACTAGCATCATAATCTCGTGATATTTGAATATATGGTCCCCTAACAAAAAGATTTGTGATAAAAGTCAAAGGGTGTAACCGGTCACATTTGACATTTCAGTTTAAAATCAAAATTGACAGGCATAAATTGACACCTATCTAATCACATATGACCTTGATAGGAAGATTCCAAATTAATTTTTTTAAGTTAATACTCATTTTTATAATAATGGTAAATTATCAATGTATATCTGGGGTCATACCATTTGACATGCATACCTAAGAATACCTGACCACACCCTAAAAATGTTTATTTACAAATACATATACAAATTATTTCATATTTAAAAAGAGTTACTAACCTTTGCACCAGGGGGAGTCGTTAGAGTCACCAGGGGTTCTTCTCTGTGATTTAATTTCCTCTTGTATGTCTTCTTGCACAATATTAACATAATTGCTCCTTAAATGGTTACACCACCCTGACACTTCATGAATTTTACCTGACTCACCTGATTCCACAAATTAATTCTAATATTCAGAACAATGGTGTTTCGTTACTTTTATTTATTGTTAAATAGGATTAATGTAAGATTATGCCCAGCTAGCTGAAATGGTGTTTAAATGAGAATTTCACCTTTTTTAAACAAGATGATTTTTTTGTATCAAGTTTTTACGGTTACACCTCATAGACATTATTGCAATCATTCCCCAAAATATTCTGTCAAAATGATTTAAAACCAGTAATTTTACAACTTACAACAGAAAGGTTCTTCAGATGTTAAAGGTTCTTTATAGAACCAAAAGGTTCTTCTATGGCATCGAAGCACCTTTATTTTTAAGAGTGTAGTTATAACATGGTTTTAGAGAGAAAACATAGCTAACACACAGGTAAAAAATACACTGCTATTTTAACCCTTTATGTTCATTTTTCCTAAAAGGGAGTTTCACTTGGATGGTATCTAAATATAGCATACAATAAATTACAAATAATGAATATGTTTTTTAAATGCTGTAATTCTTGGATCATTTCCTAGAATCATAGACACATGGCAATCTTTACAGGCACATGCTGAGGCTGCGGCTTTGTGAATAGAAAGTCTGTTGTAGGTGTGTTTAGATAGAAACTTAACATAATGACGCTGACCATTTACACAGGAAGTAATTTCATACAAACATTGAAATGACTGTAGTATAGGCTATACACATGATTTTGTTTACATTTCTTCTGTATAGCAAATGGAAAGGCTCCATTAGTTTCTGATTCAGATTGTGAAAATTTTAAATAGCAGAGACTTCATCAGTAACCAGTAGGCTAAGTGTTCACATTACATGTGTGCATAATGAACAGCACAGTCCATTATATCTCTTCAACCCTGTCAGAGCACACAGACAGTTTCTCTTTGTGCTTCACTTTTATTAATATAGGTAAGCGTATGTTAGGGGTAACTATAGTATAAGGCAGATTATATTTAAACACTGGGGTCTGTCTGCTGCACTGACTGTGTGGAGAACATAGGTGGCTTTTCTCAAAAACAACCAAAAAGGTGAACTACAGTATATTTTGTTTTGAGCTGCTGACAACAACAAGTAGAGTTGGATTTCATACATATTATGCACACATACATCCGATTAGCCTACATTACATGGTAAATTATAAATATATGTGTTTATCATAGTAAAATGCCTATATGAATAACTTACCACTGATGCTTCTAAAACAGTTCTGTCTTGCTTATGCAGCAGAAACAGCATTACAGCATTGAAGTAATTTGCAGTTTTCTTGACCTTAATGCGCATATTAAACTCGCGCTTGAACGAGACTTCAAAAACTGTCGACAAGATTAAAATGGACAGTTATATTGCACCGTGTTTGTCTGTATGTGTGTTATTTCATTTACTTGTGTCCTGAAAAGATTTATATGTTGTATTTCTATTTTTGTGAAATGTCATATACGAAAACAAAAAATACAAATTTACGAATTTAAAAAAGGACTAATTTTAGCTTTTGGGATCAAAGCCTGTTGACAAGGAAAATGTCATGTGCTACCTCATAGTAAGATTGCATTGGTTTGTTTCTGTCAACTCTAAACTAATTCTGTAACCCTGTGTTTGTTCAGCTACACTTCATGGTGCGGGCCCAAGAGTAGCCTAGCTACCAGTAGGCTACTTAATTTATGTAATTTTAGTTAGCTAATTGACTAAGATAATTGTGTGTATTAACATGTATAATGTATGTCTGTGCATAGATAAAACTTTAAGAGTAAAACCTCAAATATTTTACTATGAAAAGTAACAAATAGGCCTAGTCAAACTGTAAAACAACTGTAAAAAACAATGTAATGCCACCAGTGAACAAAATGGCCAACATAATAAAGAGATTAAAATAATATGAAAACAAATGAAATACAGTATAAATATTATAATAGGACTACCTCCCTTTCAAAACAAAAATAATGCATACAAGTAATGACCTCTATACAGCTTCCTTAAATTTATTTAGTGTTTGCATGAAAGAAGATATTGCCAACATGATTAATTTAAAATTCACACAAAAGGAAAAGCAAACGCAAAAGCACAGCACCCCCTTCTGGTTGCAGCAGGATAACTTTAAAACGTTTCCGAAATCTGGAGAAAACACAGGAGAGCTAGAGAAAAAACGAAAGATTTTTCACCACAGAGAAATTGAGAGAAAGAAGATTGACAGACAAATGGGAAAGTTATTTTCTGGTTGGAAAAATATAAAACATGTTCCCAAAAAAATAACCAAAAGGGAACCGAACACAACATTATGCAAAATGTTCCGTGTTTGCTGGGAGTATCCCATTGGGCCAGATACACCGCAAAGAAATCAATCCAACTACACTTTGCCAGATTCGGCCCAATTCATGTGAAACACTACTTCAGCCAACACGAATTTCAGCCGATAGTGCCAAGACTTGGGCCGACAGCTGTAAATAGTTATTAACTATGATACCCCGCTTCCGTTACACAGAAAATCGGTCCGGCTGTCAGACGACACTGGCGGAAGAAAGCCAGAATTGGCCCAGAACTGACTGCTATCTGGGGTTCAACTCATACATCTATTAATGTTTTAAAAGCAGCAAAACTGTTTGTATAATCATAGTATGTTATTTCGTGTCATTTAATAAAATAAAACGAATACGATACAACTCCGTACTTTTCATAATATTATGTTTACCGTGATTTTGCGGCACACAGTGTTAAACTGTACATAAAATACGCGATATGAAGTGTTTATGGTTGTAAATTTTTTATTAAAACATTTTGCTTATTGGATAAATCTACAATCTAATCCACTAGACAAGCGGCTGATATCACCGATCGCCGCGTGAAGTCGAACACACCTTATCTTTTATAATTTTTCAAATTAAAAGCTCTCAACTCATTTCAAAATAAAAAACATTCCTGCAAAAACGTTTGCATAGTTTTATTTTGAAGGCAAATTCACCAAAGACGTGATTGTGACAGATCTATTTCAGAACCAGCTGCGGTCAAAACAATGCTGGTGGCGCGAGCCAGAAATTATGGCAGGCCAGTTTTGGCCCCGCGGTCCGCCTATTGCTGACCACTGGTCTACATCATGCTAGTTAAACAGTATTAGTTTTAATGTTCAGTTTTTCTCCTTTCTACATTTATTAATTTGGATGAGAAATGGTCTAAAATCAAGTTTTTGTTTCTGTAGTGGTTAATGAAACTGCAATGTTATGGTATGATTGGGACGGTTTCAGGAATCCATTTACAGTTAACCCATTTTAAAATCTGAACATTGTCATGAAAATGCATACTGCATTTTAGAGAGTAACTTTTTTTAATAGTTTCTGTATTAGTACAAAAATAAGAAATATATTTCCTTTATAAGTCATTATAAATGACAAAGTTTGATAAAAACAGCTTATACAGTATATAGAGAACAATAAATATTCAGACTTTCACGGAAGATGTGAATCGACACAAGCATTGTGTTGACACAACAAACAAACACGGGCTGTGCTGATATGATTCTTGTAACCAAATTACATTTATCAGATTATCAGTTCTATACTTTCCTTTAATAAATGTAATGTTTTGCTTATAGTCATTTTGTCTTATGTAGCCTACTGCTGCTTTGTAACAATGAAAATTGTAAAAAAGCTCTAAATAAATCAACTAAAGAGTTGTGTTTGTATATGGATATGCTTTAAGCACTTTTCAAACCAACGCTTATGGATAAGGCTTTAAATGTACAATGTTTCCATTGAAATTATTCAATGTAAATATCTTGACAGGTTTCAGCCACATTGACACTTTAAACAACTGCCCTTTGAGAAAATCTAACCTAAGTCAAGCTGTGTTTAGATGCTTGTTCAGTAAAAATACAACTGAGCTACACCTTAGCATCACTGCATGCACATTTTGTGCCACCTATTGTTTATGATGTATAAGAATAAACATTACATACATAATAGCAGAAATAATAGACAGGTAATGAAATAAAATGGTGACATTAAGATTTTGATGTAAATCCTTTTTTTTATTAAAATTAATGCATACATACAAAATCCCAAAAACATGACCACAAAACATGAGAAACTGAGGACAACTGGTCTCACCCACATTACAGCAAGTCACATTAGGGATAAATCAGTCAGGGTAATGAAACAACAGTACATGACAATTAAAACAAGAACTCAAAACAATGAGCATGTCAAAACTTAAAAATTAGGGTTTTCTACAATATCAAAGAACTGTTTTAAAAAAATAAATCAGCTGAACAATAAAACTATTTATAACTAAGAAGTGGAAAAATAAGGATACATAACTGAAAACGTTATGAAAAGTTAAAATGAAAACCAACATTAAATAAGTAAAATCCAACGCCTAAACATATTGATGTTATCACTTTCAGTATAGTTTATGTCAGACTCAGTATGTAAAAAACAGCTGACCTACATTTACTGGCTAACGGTTGAAATATGGATCAATGGTTTCATTTGTTATGTTTAGTAAAAAACATGTGATGAAGACAACAAACACAACTGACACAACAGTCAGAAAGAAAACATGCAAATGCAAGTGCAAATGTTTACCATAGGAGAATAACTAAAGATATGTAAAAGTGTTGTCAACAATCACATGGTGAGGATGCAACTCGTATAGTAAAACAAAAGTCTTGAGCAAAAACTCTTGTTAGTGATAGATCCATGTTGCGTGCATGTTGTGTATTTTAGGGGTATGGTATTAGGATTTTAATCATTTGCTCTTTTCTTAAAGCATATCTATTTATTGAGCCAACATAATAACAACTTAAATTCACCATTCAAGTAATTACCTTAGTAAGTCTGCATTGGCTAATGTACCTGGACTAACATTTGTTGATGCAGGTCCGCACTGCTAAAAGACATAGGTGAGGACAAATTAATATGCTATATATGTCTGCCAGTACTTGTAGAGCGATTAAGTAAAGACCAAACACATTTGTCTGAAAGAGATAACAACTAGGCTAAAACTAGAGGTAACAATCTAGTTCTTGGATGTTCTTAAATGTATCTATATTTTACAACGTACCTGTAATGCACAATCCGGCACACAATCTGTCAGATCTGTCTAGGCAAAAATATAAAAATCAATTTATACATACAGTTACTTTGTGTCAGAAAATATTCAGTGCATGTTTCAAGTGAAAAACATACAAATAAGTCAATTAAATAAACTATTTTAATATGTTCAGTTGCTTTGTCTAAGAAAATAGAGTATGTTCTGTACATGTTTTGAGGGAAAAGTGTACAAATAAGACGATTAAATAAAAACATGCTTATAATTTGTGCGTGTAAAGTTTAGATCTGAAGCAAAACTTAAAAAACAAAACATTTGAACACTTATGTAATATGTTATATACTTTAAATAAAAAGAAACAGAAAAACTTACTGTTGAGATGGAATGTAATTTTCTACTTCTTGAGTTTCCTTGCTCAGATGTCCAACACAAAATAATGGCGATGAAGAGGTTTGAAAACTAAAAAGAAGCAGTTCCTCTAGTCTCATGTCATGTAAAATTGTGGGGGGTGTAGGTTAAACTCTTTAACCTATTAACATAAACGCAGCCACAACTCTTTTAACTGAAGCTACATTCAAAACCCCTGCCATTGTGACGTCTGTATGCAAACAGTCAGCAATACATTATTTGACTAAGTTGATTATAAAATAAACATGTTGTCAGGATGTTAAAAACAAAACTTTTTTGAAATCGTAATGACCAGTTTTACCTTATTTTACCTTATTTCGGGGGTTTTAAAGCTTAAATCCGTTAACACAACAGCCATCAATACCTCCGATAATTGATATGATGTTAAATTGTTTTACCCCCAGTGTACTCTAGACATCATAATTAAATATAAACATTTTATTGAATAGTGGTTTGCGATTTGTATATTCACCAGTTTTTAACCCTTTTTCGGGTTTTAAAAGCTTAAATCCGTTAACACAACAGCCATCAATACCTCCGATAATTGATATGATGTTAAATTGTTTTACCCCCAGTGTACTCTAGACATCATAATTAAATATAAACATTTTATTGAATAGTGGTTTGCGATTTGTATATTCACCAGTTTTTTACCCTTTTTCGGGTTTTAAAAGCTTAAATCTGTTAACACAACAGCCATCAATACCCCCGATCATAGACACACAGACAGAAGACTATCAGACACATGGATACATCATGGGCTTATTTCATACTTTAAGCAAAAGCTATATCCTTTTACAGTGTTGGGGAGTAACTAGTTACATGTAACGGCGTTACGTAATTTAATTACAAAATAAAAGTAACTGTAATTTGTTACAGTTACTGTGAAAAATTTGTAATTAAAATTACAGTTACTTACGAAAATGGTAATGATTACAAAATGCATTACATCTGAATATTTTCTGTATGCCTCCTGCCAAGGCCCTTTAGTAAAGCGATGCTATTCTGATGCCGTTTGAATTTGCAGCGCGCCAAGTCTGCCAATCATATCAGTCCACACACTGATGCTGAAAGCGATGACCAGTCTGAGAGTTGCCACCATGGCAAGCGCTAAAAATGCAAATAATTTCATACAGAAATCTGATAAGGGCGGAAATGAAATGTAACAGTCCAGTGCAAAATATGTTTGCATTAAAATTCTTTCCACATCAAAGGCTTCAATGCCAAACTTAAGCATCAGCAGGTATGTAATTAACCTCTCTTTATTTAATTATCTTTATTTAATAAAAGCACACAGTTTTTTTTATTAGTTATTGTAATTGTACACAAATAAACATATACCTTTAGTTTAGAATGATGTTGATGTATTACTCGTTTCTGTAAGAAAAAATGATGTGGGTATTTTAAGTCAAATTAGATGCTAATGTGTATTTAAAAATATATTGCTTGGTTCATGTCCAGTAGTTTATTTATCAACGTTTCTCTCCATAACAAATTCCGCGGATTTTCATTGACAATACCCTTGTCAAAAAATCCTACTGGATTCCAATAAGAAATTTGTATGGGATTCTAATTAGAAGTTCTATCATATTTTGGAACCATTCCTATAGGATTCCTATAAGAAATCTGTACTGGATTCTAATTGGAATTTCCATCCTATTTTGGACTAATTCCTAAAGGATTCCAATAAGAAATTTGTACTGGATTCTAATGGAAATTTCCATCCTATTTTGGACACATTGCTAAAGGATTCCCATATGATTTATCTTACTTCTTTAGGACCACTTCTATTTAGGCATATAGGGATTCAATATGATATTTTATCAAATCTAAAGATACACTTTTCTACTAAGATCATGGATTTGATCCTCAAAAAGCACACATACTGAAAATCTGAGACCAAAATAAGATCCTGCAAAACCTACTTTTGTTTAAGACAGCATATTAGCAAACTACTGTACATTTCAGACATAACTTTAACACAGATTCATAAAACAAAAGCAAGGAGACAAATCCTTATTACACCAATTTTTCAATCCTTTTTATTTAGATATATATATAAAAATGTACAAGAGGCATTTAATAAGCAAAAAATATATTACTGTGTGGCAGTATGGAAAACTTCATAATACAATGATTCTCACACAAAGCTGCGTCTTTTCGACAGCTTGCATTCATCTGCACATTTCTCTGAGATGGCTTTCTCACTTCTACATTGAATTTTCTTTTGATGTAGCCTGTAGGGGGAAAAAAATAAAGAGAACATAAGTTCCATTATGATTAATTAATAATGGTGATGAGCATTATTTCAGTTTATAATGTAATCCCCTCTACTGCAAAGCTGTGCTTTTAACAGTAACTTATCACTTCCACCCATACAAACTTAAAATTACAGGCATTATATGAGGAAATGCTTCAATTGTTAAATAAACACAGAAGCAGGACCTAATTTAAGAAATATATAATAATTCGCAATTATTACTGTGTGTATTTTTTGCCCGACCGGGGGGGGGGGGGGCTGCTGACATCAGCTTTAGAACTTAAAGTTTTCATATTTCTGCATAATCTATTTTATTAATTTAATACTCCATAGGAATTTACACTTCATATAATATGTTACCTGTGTTTCTCTTTCCTATATCTTCTGTGTGTGCTTTTCTCCGTGTGTGTGTGCATGTGCGCGTGCGCGCCTTTGTTTTCTTACATGTTTTTACATTTTGGTGGTGTGTGAAATTGGGGTGTATTTTTCTCTCAGTTTGTTGTTCTTACTTTCCTTTTTACAAACTGGATGCTTTGCTTATAGTCATTTTGTATCATGTACAGCTGCTTTGCAACAATGTAAATTGTAAAAAGCTCTATTTAAATGAACTTGACTTGACTTGTATACAGTGATGCATCACACCAAACAAAATTATATATATGTGTATACATTTTTTGGACATTTGGACATTTTTTACTACTTGAATGGAACTAGTCTGAATGGAAACCTTAACCAAACAGGATATTTGATGTCCATCTAAAAAAACATTGTATGTATTACTGACAATATATTATTTCTTTGTAGCCAATATTTAATCGTTTAAGGTGTCGTCGTGACAGCTAACAGACAGCAGATAAACGGCAACCTGTCACTCAAGAATTTTAAGGCATGATATTATTTAAACGGATGAGTTATAAAAAAAATTCACAGTTGTCAAGTGCAAAAAATATTTTTGTACAAGACTGTATACATGTTTTTCTGCTATAAACTTGGGCATTTTAACATGGGGCTCAATGAGATTCTGCTCTGTTTTGGAGCCAGCCTCTAGTTGCCAGTCGATGAATTGCAGTTTAAGTCACTTCCATGTTGGTTTCACAGAGACACGAAGGTTGCCGTTTGCTTCATACACAGACAAACTTACTACAGAAATGTAGCAGATAAGAGAACGTACAAAATGTGGATCAGAGAAAAGGCCTGAAAGTGCAAGTGATTACTTTAGAAAAATGTATTACTCACTAATGATGTCAGACACTTTTTCAGGATCCAGTTGAGGTTTAGCATCTTTGTTCTTAAAGGCATTTGAACATTTTCCAGTGTAGCAGTGTGTTGCCAGTATCCCGCTGCCGAACACTGAAATCAGGAGGTCTTTTGTGGCCTTTTTAACATCTGTCCACTTCACATGACCAAACTGTTCTGCAATGATGGATGTGTTAGGGCCAATTCTCACCTGAAAACAGAGATCATACATTGAAACAAAAAAAGTATGAGCAGAGAGTCAGAATCACACAAGAGAAAGTTTTTGATGGCATTGTAGAAAGCAATTATTTCATGTCAGCCACAATTAACCCTATTATACATGAATTATTTTTACTATTATTTTTATTATTTTACTTTTTGCAAACGTTTCAAGTATTCAAGACAAGAATTTGAAGGGCAATATGGCCCTTACCCCTACGCCTCCAAGCAAAAGAGAATCGAGACAGCCCCATCACGTAAACAGAGGGGTAATTAACACATTTAAATGGAATTGGGTCTATATGTCTACTGTAGTGACCCCTATGCATGAAATGGTGAAAACCTATACCTTTTTGCAGTCACCAATGCTCCTAGTCTCCTTTAGAGGTTGTAGGCAGGAACTTGTGGCAGGTTCCACTATGGAAGACTCTGGAGCAAGTACATCAGGTTCAGGGGGAGTTACCAGTGAATGGGTAACTGGTGCAGTTAATAATGGAGTGCATACTAGAACAAAATAACTTATTATAACCCTTGAAGCAGTTTTATTTAATGAAACAACTTTAATTAATATCTACACAAATTACCATTTTTCAAAAGTGTTACAGTTTCTCCCAGAACACTTCTGATTTCTTTTAATTCTGCTAATATTTGCTCATTTAATTCCCTGTCATTTCTTGATGTTGCAGTCATTGGTGTTGCTGCATTTTTACTTGATTCCTACAATTTTAAAACAGTCATTAGTACAGTTTTCACATTGCTTTAACTGATTATGAATATCACAGCTAAAGGGTAACTTTAAACAAAAAGAACATTTTATCAAAATGTACTTACTCAAATATCATTTCAAACAAAAAACATAAGAAGGTTAACGCAACATAAAAACATCAATTTTACCAAAGGCCTGATGCACAAATATAGTTGAATAACACTTTCATTCATTTGGAGCAGGAAATGGAGTCATATGACACTCAATATTTGACATGTTTTTGGAAATTCTTACTTGGTCTGCCTTATACTGCTCTAGAAAGGATTTGGCTCTTATCCTGTTGATCTTTGTGGCACACACTTGCTTATCAACAGACTGTAGATTAAAGAGAATGATATAACAAAATTATGATCTATAATATAGCTGCATGGTGGCAATCATCAGGGTTCAGAAAAGTTTTGATATTTAGATTTCTTTACAGAAATTAGGACTGTGTTGGAACAAAAATGATGTTTTTTTATCTTGCTTGTCCACAAAATACATATGCATTTTCATGTGAAAAAGACGAGAGTTAGTAAGTCCTGGTGTCCACTACAAAAGACATCAGATAACTGTGTGCCCCAACCCAAAAGCCCAGGATTTCCTCGTCACTGTAAACTGTCTAAATTAACTCAACAAAAAACATGGTAACATTAACCAAAAAAGTTTCATGACGCAATGCATGCTGGTTATCAGACAGTATAGTACAAAACGCAACCATGACTCCCAGCATCCATAGTGGTTGATTGGTTCATCTTAATTTTTTTTTCACCACAAACAGCAACATCCTAACCTACCTGATATTCATCACTGCTCTCTGAATCAGACAGTATCCTACTATATTTCTTGCGCTGCCCTCGCCCTAATTCTCCATCTTCATCTCTGTTTCTGTCCTGGCTATTTCTTTCTACACAGTAAAGCTGCTTCATCATGGCAGTTCTAGTTCCTGATTTAAATAGTTATAACCACAACATGTATATTATACATTTTAGTACAATAATGCATATTGACATACAGTATTGCAAAAACTTACCAATGTTTAAAAAAAAAAACGGGAAGTACATCCCATGTTGGGGGATCTTCAATCCACTGGATCAACATGAACTTCATTTTCTAAATAAGAACAAAACTCTTACATTCATACACTGTTATCCCTTACCTGCTATTTCTACAGTACACTGTTGCCAACTAGTTACTGTAGGTCTTTTACAGTAAACAATGACTTTTGTTTGCTGATACATCATTAAAAGAACTCACTGAAGTCACACAGTCCTAAACATCAAGTGTAAATAACAGATGAACACAATAAATCTGTCAGCATCTCACCAGAGGACAATTAAACACAAACACCATTAACATCTTCACATACTACAGCACTTTCACTTTATTTCTGTCATCTGTTTAAGATCTAAGGTTTAAGTGTTGCCAATATATTACTGTAGAAATAGCAGGTAAGGGAAAACAGTGTAGGTGTTATCAATATCCAGACAACCAGACATTAAGATTTTTCACAATATTATACAATTAGATATATTTTATCCAAAATACTATTGGTAATTACTTATTTACCCGTTTCTTGTGACCGGTCTGTGATTCTTGAAATGCTGGCTGTGTGCCTGAATTGTTCCTGTATTGTCAAGGTAGCGTATTGCTTGCTTTTCTGCGAAGAGACATGCAAAGAGCAGGTTGTTTCTCATTCAACACAACATATTAATTATAATAATGCTGCCTGCTTGGAGAGTATCAAGACAGTGACTGAAGCATGGAGAAAACAGAGGCAAACATCTTAAATATCAAAAAGGTACAACCAATACAAAAAAGAAAAGTTGGTGACAAAGGCTTTGACATATTTATATACATATTTCAAATATATATATATATATATATATATATATATATATATATATATTCATTATGCAGTGGTTAAATCCACCTGTGCCTTTTAAAATTCCCTTATATGGGCATATTTCCTTCCCCAGCGTGTTGGACAGTTTTTTCCGTTGTCTGTTGTCAGGACAACAGCCCTGTCCTGGCGCGCGCTTACCGCATTTTGCCTCACTAAATGCTTAAAGTAAACTGCTAAAATAAAACTGTGAAAACGTATACGGAACGAATATCCCATTTCTACATATTGTGTAAGTAACTGACAATCTTAAAAACACTATAATTACATACGTTATTCTTATATCACGAAAGCAGATATTACGTTATGTTACTTCATAACGGGGTAATAATGTAACATTGCGAAACTCTTTTACATACCAACATTTTTATTTTTTTGCAAGTTTGCACATACATATTTAGATATAGATTGAAATATTGGTATAGTTAAAGTTATATGTTACTTACATATTGTTTGTCAAATTGTCACTGCTCTTCCGCTGGGCTGTCTTGACAGGTCACCGGGTCCGCTGCAGTCTAAGTCTGTGTCATGGCTTATCAAGGACAGAACCCAAGTGCAGGCAGAAGGTGGCAGCAGAAAACACTTTAATAAATAAAAAGCCCACGAGGGGGCAAACCGGACAAAAACAAGAACCACACTCAAAATAATTAGAACAAAAAACACTAGAACAAACTGTAGAACTAAAACAACCCACGAGGGGGCAAAACAGAAAACCAAAAACTAGAAAGACTAAACACGAGCACGGGAACAGGCAAGACAGGATTCACAAAAACTCACGAACTTTACAAAACACGCAGTACTCACAAAACGAACCAACACAGGACAATGAACACAAGGGCTTTAAATAGTGGAACAAACAAGGGATAATTACACAGGGTGCAGGTGTGAATCTACGGAGCCCTGGATATGCTATGCGAAAAAAACAAATTATATCGTGGCCACGAATTAAGAACTCGTTCCCTCGTTTAAGTAAATTGTGGCCACGTTTTATTATTTCGTTCCCTCGTTTTAGTAAATCGTGGCCACGTTTTATTATTTCGTTCCCTCGTTTTAGCAAATCGTGGCCACGTTTTATTATTTCGTTGCCTCGTTTTACGTAAATCGTGGCCACGTTTTATTATTTCGTTCCCTCGTTTTACGTAAATCGTGGCCACGTTTTATTATTTCGTTCCCTCGTTTTACGTTAATTGGTACTACCTCATTCACTGTACCGTAGTTTTGCTCGCGGAATTAAAGCCTCTGCCATAAGAACAGAACAAGATCATGCGGGAACACTCTTTATTGTATATTATATTAAGTTGTTTTAATGTGTTTACACATGCGGATAAAGCCCGTTTATGGATGCATTTCTCACACGCAACGGAACAATACGTCTGCTGCAAACATAACACATTTTTTATAACGTTATTTTATCCTTTTTTTTTTAAACAACACATTTTCTCCACAGGCCTATATAGTTTGTTTGTCATTCATTTACATTTATTAGTTAATTGTATTCGGACAATGCGCATATCTATCATCGATTAGTTAAAACAATAAAAACATGCACATGCAAAAACAACGCACACAAGTCAATGCGCCTGAGCTTCACATTGAAATATTGAAGCACAATCACGCAACAAGCAGACGCGTGATTTCTGTCTTTCAAGCTTTTTTGTATTTATTATAACATTGATTTGACTTTATTATTCAAGTCCTTGTGAATTTACATTACAAAGAAACAAAGGGACTTTGGATATCCGTGACGCGTTTACAGCGCGGATAAAGCACGTTCATGGCCCCGTTTCTCACGCGCAACAGAACAATCTGTCTGCTACAAATATAACCCATTTATTTTATAACACATTATTTTCTTATACAAGATAAGAAACAAGCCTACAAGATGCACTAAACGTCATGTTCGTCACTAATCAATGATATTCCACAAGCTTGGCATCTGACATATTAGCTGCCCAAACATTAACGTATGTCTGTGTCTAACACTAACTGTTAAGCACACGCTACAGTCACACTGGCAAAATGTTAACTAAAACACATGAATTGACCTAAAGCCATTCTCTTTTAATCCCCAAGGTGTGATGAGTAAGTTTGCAGTGGTCCAGTGGGTCAGTGGGGAGGATGCTGGCATGTATAGCGAGGTTAAGACCGATGCTATATGTAAATATAATGACGCAAAGATAGATGACGAAGGATACCCGCAAACTGACTATCCAGCCGCTGTAGAATGGCAGAAAGTAAGGAAGCCCAAACATGGCTGGCCAGTGTACACTGCCTCTATCAAGTTTGTGAGCAGTAAGTAGACCTATATATAATGCATTTTTAAAGTGGCATGTCCAATAAGTAATGTGAAGCTAGTGTTATGTGTGAAGCTGTTATGGCAGTTATAATATGTACAACAATGAAGTGCACTACATTTAAAATATTTCTTACATCAATGTTAAGTGCCTTAATTGTATTTTTTCTCCTACTTTTATAACTGCTTTTCAGACAATCGATTTAATACTAGTGCTAGGATAAAGGAATTCCTGCGGTTGGAGTCTGATGAAAGGGACGAGCCACTGCCTAAGAAAAGGGCCACAGTCCCTCCATCAAAATATACAGATTCTGATGAAACTGATGTTGACAATACACCTCTAAGACTCTTTGTATTCCACTTTCACTTAATGAATTTCATGCTTGCATTCACAAAGCATTAACATAGAGAAGTAGTTAACACCTAAAATGAAAATGTTGTTGTGTAACATCCTATACTGTACAGTCATTTTATGTCAGTCTGTTTACATTGATAGTACATAATAAGTACATTATCACTGTCATCTCTTGCTTCCTTGACAGACCCAGAGGAAAAGGACAGTGATTCCCAAACCACAGAAAAATGTTGCTCAAAAGATTGTAGATAAGTTTCAAGCTACAACCTCGACAGAGACTCAAAAGAGGCTGAGAGAAATGGAGGAGGAAAATGAAAGATTGAGAAATGACAACGAAAAATTAAGAACAATGGTCATTAGAGGCGTATTACAGTTATTTTACTAGTGTTGTGCGCTATCAAACTGTTTTGTGGTTCACATAGATTTTACCATCTTTGCAATTCAGACTTTTAAATTATTGTTAAACTGCATTTTTTTTTCAATATTTATATTTTACTTAGTATGTAAAATTGGTAATTATACAAAATAATTAGTTGCATTATCATCAAGTATATGACAAGAAACCTGTAATGTATTCAACTAGGAATGCACCGAAATGAAATAAAAATGAAACACTTAGCCGAACACACATCATTGCTTTTCGAATTGGAAAAAAAAATGTCCACGCAAGCAATTCTGACTGACAGTTATTTCAGTCCACGTCTCTGCTCCAAACTCCGCCCACAAAAGCTGCTTGTTCTCTCAGAAGGTGCACTTGTTGCAGGGAAGTTGTCTAGTACAGGGAACTGTGCATGGACCACTGTATATGATGTCAATGCAACATGCTTTTTTTGCTGTTTTCGGTTGCTGAACATTAGGTGCATCCTCATCTTCAACTTCTGTAACATTTGGTTAATTGGGTAGGTAAATGTTTAAGTGTTTCTTTTTTTTTGCTAGAGCTACCAAATCTGATTAATGAAGTGAAGATGGCCATTGAAGTCTCAGTGTTCATCAACTTCATCAGTCAGCTCTGACTTGGAAGGTGGAAAGAGTTTGAGTATTACAGAGTCCTCTCCACCGAAAGCAACATCCACAGAACAGGTACCATACTAGTTCATCTAATTAAATTAAGACTGCATTTTTTAATGCACTTGGTAATCATTATCTATGTCAAACAATTGCAGCCATTGTCATCACACATAATAATTGTATTTTTGTACTCTGACTAAAAACAGTTGGAAATTTCTCCTGGATCTAATGTATTCGTTGACAGACTGGCTTGGGCTGTGGCCCAGAATGCAAACTCTGCATCCAGTTTTGTGAGAACACTCCTAACGGCAGTGTTCCCAGTTGATGTGCTCCTTGTAAGCAATCTTCGAGGAACATCCAGTGGCAGTTGTGGCCCAGTGGTTAGAGAGTTGGACTCGTGACCATAAGGTTACTGGTTCGATTCTCATGGCTGGTGGGTAACGGCTGAGGTGCCCTTGAGCAAGGCACCTAACCCCCACTTGCTTACTATACAAAATGTACAAATGTATAGTACAATACAATGTAAGTTGCTTTGGATAAAAGCGTCTGCCAAATGCGTAAATGTAAAATGTAAATCCAGGGATTCTGGGCTGCAACACCAGGCTCTTGACAAAACGAAAGTGGATGCCATCTACAGTAAGTTTCAAATCTGTTCAGAGAAGTGTAATTGTGTAAAGTATCTTTGATCCATATTATAATGTTGCACTGTGTTATTAAATTAGAATTAGCAGTTTTGCGAGCTTGCCAGAGTGGGTTTGAGGCAGTATCACAAACCTTCTGTTTTGTTATGAAACTCTGGACCAATATCAATAGGACCCTATTTTGAGTCCCTCATGTTATTTTGACCACAGCCCACCTATTGGTCAGATAGGTGCACTTTAATTGTTTTCATCTAAAAGCTGAATAAATAAGCTTTTTATTAATGTATGATTTGTTGGAATAGGACAATATTTGGCAGAGATACAAGTATTTAAATCTCAGGAATCTGAGGGTGCAATATAAATTTAGATATTGAGAAAATCACCTTTAAAGTTGTCCAAATGAAGTCCTTAGCATAGCATATTGCTCACAAAAATAAAGTTTTGATATATTTACAGTAGGAAATTTACAAAATATCTTCATGGAACATGATCTTTACTTCAAATCCTAATGATTTTTGGCATAAAAGAAAAATGGCTAATTTTGACCCATACAATGTATTTTTGGCTTTTACTACAAATGTTCTCGCGCTACTTAAGACTGGTTTTGTGATCCAGGATCACAAATGACGTTCACATTTTTTTTGTGCCTTGGTCATCTTGACCAAGTAACTGCAGCTATAATTATTAAATAATATTATAAACAGGGAGTAAATTTAGGTACATTTTCTTGCTCAGGGCCACAATTGTGGCATTCCTTATAAAATTAACAACTTTCTGGGGTTACATTTAGAAGCCCAGATCCCTAAACACAACATTTGTCTAACTTGATATTTTGATGTTGACTGTCAGCCACCTTGACTATCAACAGCAATGTTTTGTTTTTTATTTGTCTCACAGGAGCAACGTTGCAAAAGTGGCCTCATGTGGTGCCCTCCAGCACTGGTGCAGCCATCAATGCCAAACTAACTGAAATTAGAGAGAAGCAGAAAACACAAAAGCATCCAGAAACCTTAATGCTTTTTGATTAATAATAACAACGACAGTGTTAAAGGTATTTTGTTGTTGTTTTGTTTTTTTCTGTGCAAAGTTCAGTTCTGTTATCGTTAAAATTCTAAATAACTAATTACTTAATGGTTGTATTGTGTATCATTTGATTGTAATAAAACTGTTCCCATTGCAAATTTGTGTAAGTCATTGACTGAAGTCATATATGATAAGTATATGCAGAGGCACTGTAATTTTGACTAAAAACTTGTATGATAATTATATGTAGTGATATAGTAATATTAAGGAATAAGGTAGAAACATATAAAGCTTGAAGGGCAGGCTCACCATTTCCATATTAAAAACATATTAAATCTGTATGTAATGCATATAAACATATAACACAAAAAGTAAATGAATCCTATATGAATTTAATTTGTCTAGTACATGATTAATAAAAGAACTAAATTATTTGTATATGAATAGAAGTTATTTTCTACTAAAACCATATGCCCTTGAACACTGTTGTCATGCAAAACTCATATAAGACTTTTTGCAGAATTCATATAGGACCCCCCAAAAAAACTACAAGGTTGTATGTGTGCTTTTTAGTATGAAAGTGCATGTACATGTATTGGACATACATAAAACACAGAAGGTAATTCTGACTGATTTAAGTATAAGTCCTCTTGAACGAGCCGTTTGCATTTTTTGAGCAATGTGAAATCACATTGATTAAGCCCTGCCCATGACTGCTGATGGACTGCTGCTGTCTCCGCCCTCATCCAGCTGTACACTGTCCGTCATTGCTTTCACACTGGACTACTTGCAGTGAGCTACAAGAAATTGTGCATTCGCGGGCAGACCTCGCGCGTGCTTTGACTGTTTTCAGTTTTTATATGACGCGTTTATCCTGTGAACTTCACTGATAAAGTCAATGTACTCGTTGTAAACACAGATACCGCGTTTGTCCTGTGGACTTTCACTTATTAAAGCAATATGTTTGGTTTATTAAAATGAGAAAGTGTTTATCATTCGCTTTAGCTTTGCTGTTACTGAAAAGCAGACTCTCAGTCCGTTTTTTCTCACAGGCAAAAATGGACACACAGAGCACAGTATAATAAAAGATCTGTGATGTATTTTCAGCTGAAACTTTACAGACACATTATGGGGATACCAGAGACTATTTTTACATTGCGAAAAACACCTGGGATAGAGGCCCTTTAAAGCGTGAAAATAGAGCGTGAAATAGAGTTCACTTGTATTCACCTGTGATATCATGATAAATGTACAAAGTACGTGTGGCTCTTATAGGAAATTACAATATGTTGCACATGAATCATGTATATCCCCTTAAATTCCGGTATTGTGAGTGTAAGGGCATAAAGAAACACTGGGGTTACAGTACACGTGCATGTAACGTTAGCATGTTAAGCTAAGCACATCATATCTTTTACACTGTTACAAGCTAAAGTGTTACTGTTCCTACGTATCATAACAAATAATGTAGATAAATAATAAACACATTGTAACAAGTTTGATGCATGTGGAGGAAAGAGGCGGGGTCGGCAGGGATAAATCCAAAGGTTTTATTTAACAGCAACGTAAAATGGCTTCCAAAACACCTAAACAAACAGAAATCAACAAACAATAGCTAGCCCTCATGGTAGCTTGCTCGGCTCCCCGCGTGCACATATCCACTTTAGCCTCTCTCTCCGCCTGCAGGCGGTCCCGGCGGCGTCTTTTATGCCTCCTCTCCCCAATCACTGGAACAAGAGACAGCAGGTTAGAAGCCACGTACTCGCTACCCTCCGTGCTCTCCCAGACGGAGCGTGGCCACGCCCCCCTTGCCACACACATGTCAAAAGGAAAACTCAAATACATACATACTGACCACTGTATGAAAGTCCTCATTTGCTGTTGGTCTTCCCGGAAGCTCCAATACTCGGTGGTCACGTCGTTAGTGCTCTCTGTGCCTCCCCTGGCTCTCAATAAAAGAACCTTGTTATCGCTGCATCTGGGTCTCTGTCTCTCTGTCCAGAATGACAATTCCCTCGATTTACGTAAATTGTTCCCACGTTTTTTATTTAATTCCCTCGTTTTACGTAAATCGTGCCCACATTCTATTATTTCATTCCCTCGTTTCACGTAATATCGTGGTAATTTTCTACTCATTCTCTGTACCATAGTTTTGCAAACTTTACTCGCGGAATTGAAACCTCTGCCATAAGAACAGAACAAGATCCTGCAGGAACATTAAGAAATATTGTATATTTTCATCTCTCACGTGCAACGGAACAATACGTCTGCTGCAAACATAACACATTTTTTATAACATGTTATTTTATCCTTTTTTGTAACAACATATTTTCTCCACAGGCCTATGTCTATAGTTTTTTTTTCAATAATTTAAATTTATTAGTTGAATACGGACAAAGCACATATCTATCTTTTTACTATTTTACGCCAGTTTTCAGTGTCACATGGTCCAAGTCCTTCTAATACACTATTTTGTTGCTCAAGAAACATTCATGTGACACTGAAGACTGAAGCCATATATTCAAAAAGAAAACAGCTCTTTTATATTGTAGTTATGTAACAGTATTTCTGTTCATATTGTATTGTTTTGTCAAATAAATGGCTACATAAATAAATAGCTAAATAAATAACAATAAATAGCAAAATAGATGGGCAGTCGTGGCCCAGTGGTTAGAGAGTTGGACTCATGACCAGAAGGTTGCTGGTTCGATTCTCAGGGCTGGCGGGTAACGGCTGAGGTGCCCTTGAACAAGGCACCTAACCCCCACTTGCTTACTATACAAAATGTACAAATGTATAGTACAATGTAATGTAAGTCGCTTTGGATAAAAATGTTTGCCAAATGCATAAATGTAAATGTAAAAATAGACTTAAAAAATAAACACTACTGTTAAAAAATGTAAAGGTATAACTTTAAGGTTTTCGTTACTATTCATGGGTTCATAGTCTTAGCACCTTAGGGTTGTTTTCTGACAGGTCTACTCCACTTCTCCACTTCACAACAATCAGCATGAAAAAATCTACAAACATAACAGTTTGTTACAGAACCAACAATATTTAGAATGCAGTGCCAGATTTATTAAAATAAAACGCTGAAAAGAAAAAGAATATAGTATATAAAAATATTTTTTTAAATAACTGCATTTAATTAGGTTTATTTATTCATTTGGTAAAAAGATGAAAGATGTGATGTGTTATAAAAATGTGCATATAAGGTGATTTAATGAGCTTTCTCAACTCACCTGAGGTTCTACATCTCTGTCACCAAATGTTAAAATATCGAGATTCTCCTCTAGCAGAGAGGTGTAATTTTGTCACTCCTGAAATCAGAGAACAACTTTTTACCATCTTCAAGATTACTTCGGTAACACTTTATAATAATGTCCCGTTGTAAGTGATGTAAAAGTGATTAGTTAATGATGAACTAATCATTTACAAAACATGACTATGAATTAATTGTAACAGCTGAGAAATAGCAGAAATTAATTTTCACACTTGTACATTCGTTACAGCAATTAGGGGATGCAGAAAGTGTTATAAATGTATTGTATACACGTACAGATCACTTGTAACAGGCAAGAAAGATCTACAAATGATGAGGAACACATTTACAAGTGATGAGTAGTTTACACTTTAGATTAGGGGATGCAAAAAGTGTTATAAATGTATTGTATGCACATACAGATCACTTGTAACAGGTAAGAAAGATCTACGAATGATGAGGAACACATTTACAAGTGATGGGTTGTTTACACTGTGCTGACTGAAAATTTGGAGTATTTTAATGCTGTGCACCTGATGTGTTCTTCAGTGCAAGGTAAAACCGGTTCACATTATCACTTGATCCCCACAACCTGGTATCATGCCAAAGTGTGTAACTGTAATAGACACGCTGGTTCACTTGAAAATGCGTGTCGGTGTCACGCTTTCCCTCCTTTAGGCATGAACATGACATGTTCTTTGCACTTATAAAACTGAAACGATTTTATAAGTATGTATTATTTGTACTAATATATAACATAATAGATATTTTTGAGCACTTAACCCCAGTCCTACCCTAAACCTACCCACCTCAAGACGATTAAAAAACAGCAAAAAACAGTACAAAACCCGGTAAAAAAACATTACAAACAGGTCGCGTTGCATTCCGAGTCTTCTATAGCCGTACAACAATATGGTTGTTTGAGCACAGTAAATCAGTAGATCATTTGATATGCTATTTTTAATTCAACTAACGTCAGATTTATAAATCATTAGCATATTGCTTAATAATCATTTGTGAGCATGTAGTCATGTTCTGTAAATGATTAATTCCTCATTATCTAATTACTTGTAAATCGAAGATCCAAGATGGCGCTGAGCATGGCTGCCGTGTTTCGAGCTCCGAACAAACTCTGCAGTTTTTCGTCTGTTTTACTTGTTTTGTTGGTGGTCTTTGTGTTGGATGTTGTTAGTCTTATCGTGTATGATAGACGCACACTTCTTGAAATCGGCTCATTCATTGCTAACCGCAAACCGGACTTTGAGTTCAGGAACGCTGGCACTTTGTTTAAAAACACGGCACCAGAGCCCTTTGTCTGGAACGCGCGGCCACCACGGAAAAGAGGGAAGAGAGCTGGCGTCCTCGTCAGACTTAGACGCCGTGCCCACCGGCCTCCGCTACCAACAATTCTGCTGTCCAACGTACAATCGCTGGACATTAAACTCTGTGAATTACATGCGCGTATCTCCTATCAACGAGAAACAAGGGACTGCTGCATTATCTGCTTAACAGAAACCTGGATGTCTGTGGAGGTACCTGATTCAGCCATTGAGCTCACGGGGTTCTCTGTACACCGTGCGGACAGATCAAGGGAGCTCTCGGGGAAAAGCAGAGGAGGGGGCGTCTGTTTCTTTATCAACAACTCGTGGTGTGATCGAAGGAACATACATTCCTTCAAATCCTCCAGCTCTCCTGACTTAGAATACCTTACAGTTCTGTGCCGACCATACTGGCTACCGAGGGAATTTACGGCGATCATCATCACAGCTGTTTACATCCCCCCACAAGCCAACACAGATCAAGCACTCAAGGATCTGTACAAGCATATATGCGGGCAGGAAACCGCACATCCAGATGCAGCATTTATTGTAACTGGGGACTTTAACAAAACAAACATAAGAACAATAGCTCCAAAATACTTTCAACATATCACCACAAACACACGTGGGGATCGTATTTTGGATCACTGCTACTCTCCCTTCCGGGGCGGCTACAAATCCCTCCCCCGCTCACCTTTCGGCAAATCAGATCACGCTTCAGTTCTACTCCTGCCCGCTTACAGGCAGAGACTAAAACAGGAAGTGCCAGCCCTAAGGACGATTCACTGCTGGTCGGACCAATCAGACTCTATACTACAAGACTGTTTTGATCACGCTGACTGGGAAATGTTTCGGGCTGCTTCTGATGACGACATTGAGGTTTACTCGGATACCGTAATGTGCTTTATCAGGAAGTGTATAGAAGACGTGGTGCTGACAAAAACAATCCGCATCTACCCCAACCAAAAACCGTGGATTAATGGCGATGTTCGGACAGCATTATCAGCACGAACCTCCGCTTTCAAATCCGGCAACGCGGTAGATCACAAGCAGGCCAATTATGCTCTCCGGAAAACCATCAAATCTGCCAAACGGGAGTACAGAGACAAAATAGAAGGACAGTTTAACACCAACGACGCGAGAAGCATGTGGAAGGGCATCGGAAACATCACAGACTTCAGAAGGAACACAACAAACACAGCTAACATCGCTGCCTCTCTACCGGACGAGCTAAACACTTTTTACGCTCGCTTCGAAGCGCACAGCAACAACCACATAGAGAGCGCACCCGCGGCTGATACGGACGAGGTCAGTACACTCTCCGTCTCCATAGCGGATGTAACCCGATCTTTCCGGCGGATCTTTCCTGGCGCCCTTAGTACACCCCAGGCCGTGTACTAAGGGCGTGTGCTGACCAGTTAGCTGCCGTTTTCACAGACATCTTCAATCTCTCCCTCTCGCTCTCTGTGGTCCCCTCATGCTTCAAAACGTCCACCATTGTGCCCATCCCAAAACAGACTAAAATCACATGCTTGAATGACTGGTGCCCTGTAGCTTTAACACCCATCTTCAGCAAGTGTTTTGAGAAGCTTATCAGAGACTACATCTGCTCTGTGCTTCCTGCCTCATTAGACCCTCTACAGTTTGCATATCGCAGCAACCGCTCCACCGATGATGCCATCGCCTTCACCCTACACACTGCTCTTTCCCACCTTGACAACAAGAACGCATATGTGAGAATGCTGTTTGTAGACTACAGCTCAGCATTCAATACCATAGTGCCGACCAAACTTGTTCTGAAGCTCCAGGCTCTAGGTTTAGACAGATCCCTGTGTGACTGGATTCTGGACTTCCTGTCAGACAGACGTCAAGTTGTCAGAATGGGAAACAATACTTCCTCCCCACTGACTCTCAACACCGGAGCGCCCCAAGGTTGCGTTCTAAGCCCACTTCTTTACTCCCTGTACACACACGACTGCATAGCCACACACAGCTCCAACACCATCGTGAAATTTGCCGATGACACAACTGTGATAGGCCTGATCACCAACAACGATGAGTCGGCCTACAGAGAGGAGGTGTGCAGTCTGACACACTGGTGTAAGGAGAATCATCTCCTACTTAACATTAATAAAACCAAGGAACTGGTGATAGATTTCAGGAGACAGGATAAGGAACACAGACCCATCACCATCGACGGGACACCTGTGGAGCGGGTAAACAGCTTCAAGTTCCTTGGAGTAAACATCACTAAGGACCTCACATGGACTGTTACCACTGATGCAGTGCTGAAGAAGGCACACCAGCGCCTCTTTTTTCTCAGGCGCCTGAGGAAGTTTGGGATGAGCCCCAAAATCCTTTTACACCTGCACAGTAGAGAGCATTCTAACTGGCTGAATCACCACCTGGTATGGAAACAGCACTGCCGGCAATCGCAAAGCACTGCAGAGAGTTGTGCGAACTGCCCGTCATGTGGTGGGAGATGCGCTTCCCTCTCTTCAGGACATCTACACCAGGTGGTGTATGAGGAAAGCCAGGAAGATCATCCGTCATCCCAGCCACCCGAATCACGGGCTGCTCTCCTTGCTGCCCTCGGGCAGACGATACCGGAGCATCCGGTCCCGCACAAGCCGATTGAAGAACAGCTTTTACCCTCAGACTATTAGACTGCTCAACACTTAAAACTCAACACTTAAACTGACACACTCCACACACTCACTCTTCGCCATACTATACACCACAGTATCATGGACTAATGCAATAACCATCCATTAACAATCTGCACTATGTGCTGAACCATCACACATACACTCCGTGTGCATATCTGTATATTCTGTTATATATATATATATATTTTTTTATATTTAATGTTTATAGACACCGTCCAATGTGTATATCTTGTGTATATAATGTGCATATGTGTAAATGTATATTGTCTTTTTTGTACAGCCCATCTGTTATAATTTGCACTGCTTGCCTGCACTACATACTGTCACTTACTTTACAAGGTTTTGTCATACAGTTGTTTGTCATACAGTTGTTTGTCTGTTCAACTGCATTATGCTTTGTACTGAGCATGCACCCAAGACTTTCACTCACCACTCGTGGTGATGTGACAATAAAGGTGATTTTTTGATTTTGTTTTTTCATTTATAACTACATTCACAAACACAAAAAAATATTATCATGTCACTTACTAATCATTTATGAATGCATAGTCATGTTTTGTAAATCATTAGTTCATCATTAACTAATCACCTGTAAGCTACTTGTAACTGAATTAACAAACATACATAAATTGTTATCATATTAATTATTAATCTTTTATGAATGTCTTGTAAATGATTAGTTAATCACTAATCAACTGGACATTATTATAAAGTGTTACCGAAACTTCCTAACAGGTTTTGGAAATGGTTAGAGCTAAACTTTGCAGAGCTGAGGCCCTCCAGTAATTGAGTTTGACACCCCTGATGCTCCAAATAATGTTGTTGTTTTTATTTAAAAACAAATTTCAAATAAAAAATAGAAAACGCATCTTTAATATAAACCAACTGCCTGTGCTTTTCTTTACATTAAGAAATATTAGTGTGTTCACGTTTAAGTTTGCAGTAAACACAGAAGCCCCTGCTGTTCAAAAAAATGTATTGCCAATCAGATCACATCTCAAACGATTTAAAACGTCACATAGTATAATCGATTTTCAACCAGCTCGCGGTGAATCGTTACATAATTGGGATTGCAAGTACAAAAACGACTGTCATGGAAGCTGAGGTACATAATTTTAATAACTTTCATATAGAGCAGTTTTAAATAGGCTAATTGCTGCTAGTCAGTCATTAAGGCTAATTGTATAGTACTAAAAATACTACCTGGGACATTAAGGTAATACTGTGTAAAAAGAAATATCATCTCATCCACACTCATTTACTTTTAGCTGAAAATTTACCTCAGATAAGATATCAATAAAATCAATTCCGACAAGCACAAGACCACTGATACTTTTACTGTTTAAACATCCTATAAACAGAAACACTTAAACAACGATATGCCTAATTTACTTTAAATCATTTCATTGACAAATTTTGCCATATTTTCTCTTGAGGATTAACGTTACCTCAGAAAATTTTAACTGGGAATGTGCAACTAGTCCTATAATCGTTTAAACTGCAACAAGCAAGGGCTTATAATACAACTTACACAAGTAAAATGTAAGCATATATTCATTTTAAGTAATACATTTAGCATTTTTATATTTTAACTAAAACAAGTTAAATTACTTCTAAAACCAGGACTTACCTGAAACGACAACCTAACGCTAACCGGATCCAGCCATGAGATAGATAGCTTATTAGATATGCATACAGGCCAGGTGTCATTGGCTTAAGCTTACTGCTTGTCAGCTCTTGGTGCTGCCTCGTTTCCATAGCAACTTCCTCCGCTGCGGTGCTTGAATGACACACGTTCAGCACGCAAAGCGCACTGCCATACACGTCAAAAACAGGCAGCATTTAGGCTACGAAAATGGGATTAAAAGACTACTTAAACAATTTAAAATCTCACTAACTCAATCCTTTTAATTCAATTGCAAATTAATAGCCTTTTTAAAAAGAAATATACTAAAATTTCCCTTTGTTAAATACATTTAGCCAGTATATTAAGATAATGACTGTAAAAATAAATATTTATAAAAAGGTCCTGTAATAGCTCAGAAGTGCTTTTGTTAATTAACTATATCATTTATTATAAAACAACTATTTAGCCAGTATTTTTATTCCAACCTTAAGATTACTTTTACTGTAAAAAATAAATATGTCCTGCTAGTGCTCATAGGCCTATCAGTTTGCCACTGCTGTACCAACAGAGTCTCTGGCAATGGCAAGCTGTTGGTGGGATACAGTACCACCTAAAAAAAAGCTGGCAGACCAACCGCATTTTTACATTGGTCGGCTTGCCTACAGTGGTCCGACTGTATCAAGCCGCTGAATCTGTGCCACCCAGTTTGACACTGCTATACCAAGAGAGGCCCAGCAGTGGCAAGCCGCTAGTGGGGTGCCACCCAAAAAAAGCTGGCAGACCGAGAGCATTTTTACATTGGTCGGCCTGCCGACAGTGGTCCGACTGTGTCAAGCCGCTGAATCTGTGCCACCCAAAAAACGCCGGTGGACCACCAGGTCATTGTTTGCTGGGGTGTAACGTGCATTCGACTTAACATGCCTAAAAACATAACCAATAGCATATTGTTTAGCATTCAATGCATAAGATAAGACATGTGTTGAATTTAATTTACAATTAAATAGATTGCAAAACTATTATCACAGGTAATGAAATTATGATTTTTATTGAATGTACAGTTTTATCAAGCTTATTGCGCTATTAAGCACAAATAATTAATGTTTTCTCTCTATAATCCTAAATGCGCACTTTTGTTTATACTATATGTTGATTTTGGACTTTATAACAGATGTAAAACAATCGTTTTTGGAGAAGTCTATCTTTAAAATTTACTAATTTTAGTAAATTCTTTGAAAATGTAGTAAATTATTCATAAGTAGGAAGTTATTACCCTCAGACTTAAACAGGGTAAAACTCAGGTGTGTTACATGTAGTGGTCAGTAAAGTGTCATTTACAAACATTTCAAATACATTAACCTACATTACACTGACATGTTTAGGCAGGCTTTTATGTCATTCTGATGTCTGTTTAATGTTTAGACTGCACTGGCCTTTCCTATTTGTTGTTTTATTGGCTTTGCAATGTGTCTTTAAAAAGGTCCTAAGAAACATTTGTTTCTAAATTGTGGTGTTGTACAATACTTTGTGCATCAACAAGCTGGTGTGTTATGTTGCGAGCCCGATGTTGTGGGCTGTTCCAGGCGAAAAAAGTCCAGGGCCACTTTTTAGTCTCAGTCCACCCCTGTCTGTATACAATTAACTAAGAATTTTAAATTAATGAAAGAAAACTACAGACAGGCCTATAATTAATATATGTTTATTTAATTAATACACAATAACATTATTCTTATTTAAGATGTTCATTTATATCCTATCGGCCCTAATATATGACATTTTATGACATATGACATTTATTAATTGACACTAATTGACATATTACTTTTTTTTGGTAAAATTAGGGTCTAATTGTGAAAAAGTATTGTGAAAGCGTGGCATTTATTAAAACTCATCAGAACTGTGGAGAAAATATGTTGTTACAAAAAAGGATAAAATAATATGTTTATTTTTAAAAAAAGTGTTATTTTTGCAGCAGAGGTAGGCTAAATTTTTCCGTTGCGCGTGAGAAATGCATCCATAAACGGGCTTTATCCGCATGTGTAAACACATTAAAATAACTTAATATAATATACATGTGTTCGCGCAGGATCTTGTTCTGTTCTTTTGGAAGAGGCTTCAATTCCGCTAGTAAAGTTTGCAAAACTACGGTACAGAGAATGAGGTAGTAGAAAGTGACCACGATTTACATAAAACGAGGGAACAAAATAATAAAACGTGGGCACGATTTACCAAAATAAGGCAACGACACAATAAAACGTGGGAATGAATTAATACAACGAGGGAACAAATTAATAAATCAAGTGAACGAGTTCTTAATTCGTGGCCACGATATATATATATATATATATAGCATTTTTTCGCATATCCAGGGCTCCATACAAAGAAAGTCTCAAAATCGAAATGAACCAAACAGGGCTGTGTTTCCTGATAATGATGGATCTTAGCACTTAAGAGCGTTTTCTACGGGCAACTTTGCATACCTTACGTCATCTTACGTTAGAATACGATCGCACGCAGTTGTGCTATAAGTGCTACTTACAGTCACTATCAGTTTGTCAGGTGCTGAAATGTCATCTTATACAATGGTTGGTTTTTGTAGCACACATTTGTTTTCTAAATGTTTGGGCTAATTATTTTCACCCGCTGTGCATGTGGTAGGCGAATGTTGTTTTAACATGTTTTAAAAATGTTTTTGTGCAATTTAAAACTTTTTTCCATATGTATATAGGACTCATCTACTGTAATTGCACAATGTATTTTGCACGTTTAAGGGAAAATATAAAGTAAAAAAAATAAAAATTGTTGAACCACATTTCATTACAATTTTGGGTGGTGTGGGAATTTCAAAATAAGTTTATATTTTATTAGGGACTATGTATTTTATAGCTCACACATTTCAAGGACCTGACAAAATGTGTATTGTACACATGCAGTACCAGCACTTTATTTATAGCCTAATAACCATTATTCACAAAGTTTGGTCATTGTTAATATGAACCTTTCAGTTAGAGAACGAGGGAAGAGCTAACAAATCCAATTTCTCAGCAAATCAGGCGTTCTGTTTCTTTAAGTATTGCCATCTGCAATTAATGGAACAGTGTGTGATATCTTTATAACAGCATGAAAACCTTTACTTACATGGTTTCTATAAATAATAGGAATAGTCTCAATAGTCTCAAAGAGGAAATCATGACTGCACTTAAGCAGTAGGAATAAGACAAAGACACTGAGAATTTTGATCATTTTTCTTTTAAACAATATTTTTACTTTGCCCAAAATGTGGAGTAACTTTAATACAGCAATCCAGCAATAAACATGCATCCTTTGAACCAATAACTTGCCCATACTATACTATCAATTTTTTATTCTTTATTAATATATGTTCAGTCATTACATTTTTATTGTACTGTATTTTTTATTAATTTAGTTTAGTAATTAAATGAATTTAATAAATTAATGAAAACATGATAAACCTAAGTTTAGGTGCAATTCTCCAGTTGTCCTGCTGGTGACTTCATAACTCTGTCTTCCCTACGATGCACTTATGGATTTACGATTACTTCAGAGCACCTGTAGATCTACCACGATTTTCAAGTGCTACACTGAAAAAGAGAACATGTTGGATTCAATTCAATAGTGGACATTGGTTGCACACAGATGTTTTGCTTTGGCAGCAAGTTAAACAACTGAGTTAAATTAACACAAGTTATTGATGTCCAATAAACCTGCATATTTTGTATTGATGCAAAGTGATTGAAACATGTTTTGATGAAGTAATCTGAGCTCTCGGAAGTCTCGGATTTTAATCCTTCCCAATTTTATCATTTTATTTCAACACCATTTAATCACTTTAACTCCAATTCTATTTGGTCACTTAAATACTATGTTATTTTATAATAACAATAGGTAATACATACTATTCATACCATTTATATTAATGTCTAATACCTTTCTATTAATCATTAACATTACTCCAATAAATAATAAAAATGAAAAGTTGCATGTCAAAACATTTATTCAACAGCCATATAAAACAGCAATACAGTGATTGTTAAACATTCCAACAGTGGCCTTATTAGGACATTTTGGTACAAAAGAGTATTCCTAACCATCCCTATTCACACATGATGGGACTATTTAGACTGTATACAGTTCTCCATCCCTTCACCTGTAAAGACAACTACAGGTACAAAGTAAAACAACAAACTAAAATTGAAGAATGCTGCCAATCATGAACTTGTAGCGGAGAGGAAAAACTGGCCTTGTCCACATGGCAGTTAAGGAATAAGAACTTGGTTAAAGGAAATTTTAAACCAACTGACACTTTTTTATTGTTGGTGGACTTAACAATGAACTGATTTGTGGTGGGTTGCTGATTCACCTGGAAATTCAACCTCCAAAATGCAGGACAGCAAGTGTGAGCTTTAAATGTCCTCTCTCAAGTGCACAACAACAGTGAGCTTTCCTTACTGGAGCAGTTTTGTCTTTAAGCTTTGGGCTTTCCTGGAGAGTTGAGTCACATCCAACTCCATTACTACCTTCTGAATCACTTCGAAGGTGTAGCGGAGCTGTGATGGATAGCTCATGTTCAAGGAGTAAAAAAGTCCAAACAACATGGCTGTTGCAAAGGCCACATTATCCAGATCTTGAAGAACAACCACACCCTCAATGATGATGCCAACTTCAGATGTACCTCTGGTGACGTAGATTCCCACTGTCGTTTTCTCAATGGCACTCAGCGCAGAGGCCTCAGTCATGTCCTGGTTAAAGAAAAAACATTTCTTTAAGCATTAAAAAACAACAACAACAACTGATTGCTTTTGAATGCAGCAATTCTAATGTTACAGTTTATTTAAACCCATGTAAACAGCATCGTAGATTACTGCAGCCAAAGAATGCCCCTCCATGCTGCCAATCACAAACAATAACAATATTTTGTCGCCCGGTTTAACCATTTTTTAAATCTTTGCCAAGGTGATTAAGAGGGCAAATGGACCTAAGAAGTCCAAGCAGGACCACAGAGTTAACTGAATATATTTTGAAATGTAGCAAAGCCACATTCTACTCACAAAACACTCACCACTTACTCCTGCACCAAGACATCAGGATTCTCATTCAGATAGATGCAGAGTCCTTTAATGAGGGACTCCCTTCCAGCATCAATGTCATCCTTAAGAATTATAAAAAAGAAAATAGATATATTTGAACTCAAATTTTCAGTAGCATGGAAAGAAAGTGACCAAAGACAAACTTTTAAACTGTCAGCATGTGACACCAGCATCTACGAAACAACATTAAAACTTCTCGTTTGGACCTGACCTTTATGAACTGAACTTTAAAATCTCCAAAGATGATATTAAAAAGATACATTTCTCACAGTAGGACAGTGAATGCATGATAAAAATGTCCACTGGGCAGCCGTGGGCCAGTGGTTAGAGAGTTGGACTTATCACCAGAAGGTTGCTGGTTCGATTCTCAGGGCTGTAATGTAATGTAAGTCGCTTTGGATAAAAGCGTCTGCCAAATGCATAAATGTAAATGTGAAATGACTGGACGCAATGCAATGTACATACACTTTATAGTTAAACAATTTTAAAGTTCTTACTGTCATCATGGCAGCTGTGTCTTTCAGCTTTTTGCCCTGCTCCCCTGATCGCTTTGCAAACACTCTCAGCAGACTTTCAGAGAGTAGGTCAAGCTGCGACAGAAACCTTGATTGTAGAGGCATGGTAGTGATGCGCTTAAACTGTGTGTTAATCTGAAACAAAATGAAATTATTTTTAAATAACAGCACAGCCTACAGGTATTAGACTGTGCATGGTTAATCATCAGGCCTCTGCTATGGAATATTTGGAAACACATCCTAATAAAGCAGAGCATTACTTTTACACATTAACACATTATCTATGAGACAACTAGTCAGGGCACAATTTTTTAATTACCTCCATTGCATCAAAAAGAGCTGGCCATCTCTCTTGTACATTGCTGATCATTGGAGCCTCAAAAATGACTTATTGTCTTCTTAATGCAAATGTTCTGTCCATTTTAGCTCGAATTGTCTCTCTGTTGTTGCGTTTCTTGACATCTGAAAGGAGTTCAACCCTCATCTTCTCCAGGGACTGGGCACTTTCTCCAAGTGGAAAAGACAGTATTCAACTTCACCCCTTTTTGGTCTTTTAACGCCAAAAGCAGGGGAACATTTCTCAGCTGGTTTATTTTTCAAAGAATTCACACATACTTCAGGACATCCTACTTTTCGGAGAGGTGTGCGGTAGTTTGACAATTTATATTTGAGGCTCATCTTCCATCCTTGGTAGCCAGTGGATGAGCCTTTTTCTGCCAAACATGGATGCTTCAGGATGAGTGCTTCTGCAACTTCGTTGAACTTACTGTCTGTGGGATAGACTGTGTGCTTGACTACATCCTGGATCAACCCCTCTAATATATCGGACTTCAGCTTTGGATCAGGGATCAGCAGCACCCCATTTTCTTTGAAAGCTACGTGAGCCTTCTCAAGCTTAATTTCCGCATCATACATAAAACGGGGAACACAGAACAAATCTGGCCATGAACACCGAGACAACGTAGACTCTGACAACGTAGACTCTGGAGATGAAAGTATCACGGTGCTGTCACCAGAACAGGATGAGGTGTCATCAGGAGCACTGGTTGATGAAAAGGAGATATTATCTTGACCTTGATCTTGAGGTTTCCAAGATGTGTACACAACTTTGAGTGTCGCTTTGTCTTGTATTTCTTCCATTGAAGTTAAGTTCATAAACTCGTTGCCAAAAAGCGTGTCCACGAACTGCAGTCAGAAGGGTTCCATTATTTTACACTGTGTCTTTATGTTAGTTTCTAGTTCAGCCACAGTTGAAGGCAGACCAGCAGAAAACATGACCCTCTGACTACTGTCTGGTCCAAGGATAACTCTGAGAATAGCTTGAGTTGTCATGGTGTAACTTCACTATCTTTTAGGAAAGAATAAGAAAATGTAATTAGAATCAGTTTTATTAGTTTGTTAATCACCAAATCTTTTACTGTTGAACACTAATATTTTTTAAAAACTGCCAAAGAACAGACATTCCAAAGAAAAGAAATTGAGTTAATAACAACAACCCCCTGTGGTTTTCCTTCTAGAAAGATTTTGTGCCAAAGTATGAGGCTTATTGGTTTTATCTGTCCACTTGTATGGATAATGCAGAATAGCACTGTTTATATCATCCAAGGTGATATACTTCTTTGATATTAGTAATGTGAGGCAATGTGCTATTTTAACAGGCACAATTCCTTCGAAAAGATCGTGTGCAATGTCAGGAGGGTAGCCACCGATAACATGAAAATGAGACAGTGCTCCTGTAAAAGGACAAGCTCTTTTAACTCCAAAAAGAATACTGCCACTATCTAGCGCTGCTCTGACATGGGTTTCATGAGTTTCTTTTGTTCTGAGGCTGAAAGTTCCTGACCTAACCTCATGCGATTGAATATCTGAAGCTGGTGCTGTACAAAAACGACAAAAGTAGGGGCCTGTAAAGTTCTCCACAAAACCTGCTAGTCCATGTGCTCCTAAATTGTCAGCAGCAATAGTCTGCACTGTACCCTTCAGTGACTTGTTCAGTTGTGGAACAAAAATGCCATCAACTTCCAATAACCTCAGGTCACGTATTAGAGGCTCTAAAACCTTGTCGTAACCAAATGATTTTACATTGTCTGTTTTACACAAAATGGCCAGGAAAATTGAGGACAAACTAGAATGAGACCCTGGGGGAAGGTTACTCAGTACCCAATACACAGCACAAAGTTTGTGGGTTTTGCGAGAGGTGCCCAAAGGGTTACAGACCTCAAAGTCATCAGCATATAAAGTTATGGATAAACTTAGGTCTTCCCCTGACAACAAACTATTTTCGCTAACCATCTTGTCCACAATATCTTTCCTACTCAGCAGCACTTGCAGGGATTCTAGGATGGGGACATACTGGAATGTTTTGTTCTCTTTCGCATCCAAAATATATTCAACTGGTTCAACAACATTGAATTTTGCCTTGTAATATTGTTTACGTTGATATGCAGAACTCAAAGGTCCATCCTTTTCTATGGCCTTTGTTAGAGGATTTGCAGAGCACAGAGAGGAGATTATTTCATCTATGACAGCTCTGTCAACTTGGAGTATGTGCTTCTAAAAAATGTCCACTAGAACACCTTCAGCATGAGATTTTGAGAGACGGCCAGTTATAAGTGGTGAAGTTCAACCAAAAAATCATTGATTGCTCTGCTTGGTACATGGGAAAAATGTTCTAATTTTAATAAAGCTGCTGCCAAACTGTGCTCGATTACATCTGGGAGGTCATTTAGAGCACCAGCACTGCTACCCGTTTCAGCATCGCTACCTGTTTCAGCATCCTCACGAATATCATCATCAGACGTATTTGAAGCAGATTCTGGGGTAGCAAGGGTGACTGATACTACAATTCCTGGTTTAAAATGTTTTGGGGAAAAAGACTTGTGCTTTCTGGTCTTGTGGGATTTAAAAGATCCTAAGATGTTTGTTTGAAATTTGCAATCCAAGAACATACATGTTACAACCTCATTTTTCTTCAAATGTGCATTAACGTGAGACCAGTAATCCCTCTCTGACACAAGATCCTTACAAGGACACAAATGGCAACTAAATGTACATTTCTCTGACTGATGACGACTAGTTGTAATAACATGACATCTATTCAAATGAATTAACAATGCATTCCATGTTCTAAAAGTGCATGGGCAGCTTGCATGCACACATGGAATACGATTGTTATTCCCATAATGTCTATGTCTGACTCAATAGTGCTTAAGAATATGGGACCTACTTGAAAAAACAGAAGGACAAGTCTTGCATTGCCACATTTACTCTGTCAGTGGAACACTTCTAGCACCATTCATTCTAAAAGTGGAAACAAAGGACTAGAGTTGGGATTGGATTTCAGCAGTCCACATTTTAAAAATACAGACAAAAGTCCAAGCTAGACGATTTACACTGGGCGATTTATTTAAATATGGGTCACACTTTACTATTAGGTTCCATACATAGCTAACAATGAACAATACTTGTACAGCATTTATTAATCTTACTTAATGTTCATTTCAGCATTTAATAATACATGTTTGTAATGCAAATTTGTATCTGTTAACATTAGTTAATGCACCATGAACTAACACAAATAGTTGTATTGACATTCAATAACATTAATAATAATTAACAAATACTGAAAAACTGTTATTAGTTCATGTTAGTTAATGCATTTACCAATGTTAACAAATGCCTTCATAAAGAACCTTATTGTTAAGTGTTACCAAATATGTAGTTCGTTATAATTACCATAACTATAAAAGCAAATACAACGTACTGTTCTCACCATAAAAACTTGAGCCCACGTTTGCATCAGCTGACTCCAGGTGCGGACTTCAGTTTGTCTGTCAATCTGCAGCAAAACAGAAAAGAAAAAAATATAGGCATTGCAATGGCATAGGCATTATTTCAATAAACATACATTGGATGACTTTTCCATAGAACACAGCGTCTATTCAACACGGAGACATAGCGGACTACTCTTTAAACTAAACTCTTTAAGAGCTTGAAGGGTTTTCTGTTTTAGGGAAACATTTTTGTTTTACCGTTCCTGAGCCACCTGCGGTTTTGTAAAATTTACGCACTGGTGTCGTATACGACACCGTCGACTCCGAAGGTTAATGCCGTTGATGACATTAGCAGAGGCTGCTTGATGGTCTAATCTAACGTTACGGTGCAGTTAACACACAATATAACTGAACAGTCAGTTAGCAAACCAATTGAAACAGACGACCAAAAGAGCAGTAAATATAACATTAACGGCTCCCGTGCCAAAACAAAACTACTAAAACATGTAACGAAGCGAGCAAATAAGCACACAGCAACGTTACATGATAACTCTCAAGACACTAAACTACATTTGGCTAAGATTTTTACAATACTTAATTTAAACAAATCCAGACTTACCGACCAAGATGCACGTGGAGAGAACCGTTGTAGATTTGCCGCCTTCTACCAACAATGCGAAGCGCGTAAGACGAGATCTCGTGCAGAGATCATGCAGTAGAGGAGTAATGTGAGAGGAACGCGTAGTGAAGGTAAGAACTCTGGCTGCTGACTTTTGCACATACTGCAACCTTGCTATTAGTTTTTTAAGCATGCCAACAAATAGAGCATTGCAATAATCCATACGTGATGTGATTAATGCATGAATTAAGGTTTTAGTGTCAGCTAGAGAGAGGGAAGATCGAAGACATGCAATATTACATAGATGGAAAAAGGAGTTTTTAACAACTGCAGAGATATGAGAGGTAAAAGATAGTGATGAGTCAAATAAGACGCCGAGATTACGGACAGATGAAGAAGGCTTAACATAAATCCTGTCAATTTCAAAGGACCGGTCCATCCTTTTGACTGAGGTAGCAGCGCCAATCATCAATATTTCAGTTTTGTTATCATTTAGTTTAAGAAAATTCAAGGACATCCAGTGCTTGATATTCCTGATGCATGCAGTAAGTGAGTCTGGCAGAGATAGCCTATCAGAGCTGGTAGTAATGTAGATTTGAATGTCATCAGCATAGCAATAAAATTGTGACTTATCGCTGAAGGAGAAGAAATCTGAGTTCCTGGCGATATGGTCAGCTTATATAGCCGTAAGCCCCACCCACCCAGTCTGGCGTGCTCTATCGCCATAGGACGGTGCAGCTCCGCTGCCATTGGTTCGAATTATTTAGGGTTAAGGGGGTGGGGGGGGGGCAGTGCTGTGCAGTTTCACTGTGTGATTCTAATAAAACTTAAGTCCTCTGAAAAAAATGAGTTTTTCCCATAGCGTCTGCTATGTAGTATGCGTGAAGTATCGATAGGGAGCAAAATTGTAAAGTGTAACAAGTGTTACATAATGTTGTTCAATTTAGTATTGATTTATGTATTTTGGGCTAACCCTGAAAGTGTTTTATTTTGAGCTCGGGTCAGAGTTCATTAAACATCCCCAGAGATAACAGCATATTAATGTGTCTCTCTGATTTTTCTGCAGTATTGACACCCTTTTACTTACCCAATCGGGTATCTTTGCTCTGAGACCAGTAACATTTACACAGGGTTTCAAATCAGGCTTTTACACTTGTAAAAATCATCATAAAAAAATTAACCCTATAATATAATACAACTTCTAAAAATCATCATACCACAAAGTTCACAAATGAAAAATTAACCCTATAATCCATAAAACACACTTTCCCCCAAACCCACTGGTCAAGCTATTACAAAAAATAATTGAACATTTTAATTTAATAATAATAACTTATTAATTAAACATTTTTAACAACTTAATAACAAACCTTGTTATTTTTCACATGTATTTTATTATGATTTATCTCAAATTTCAGATATCATTAGCAGATACACACACAAACACAAACACACTCTTAGATCCAAGGATTGTTGTCTAGTCAATCTTCATCTGGTAGTTTAGTCAGAATCTCCACACCATCACAGGTGATGACCACTGTGTGCTCAAACTGTGCCGACCTGATAATGTAACACACAAGACATTTTAAACAGTACATATTATATTGTTAACTTATTTACCTAACAGGATCAATAAAAGGAAAGATGTTGTTTTGATTTTTTTGTGATTTTTCTTGTTACTTTGAAACAATGCAACATTGTGAAAAAGCACCAAATAAATATATTTGAATTTGAATTCTTACATTAAGTAATGAATAGTGAATTTAGGGTAAAGGCTGGAATACACTATGCTAATTCTGACTCAGATTTTTGCCCTGACGGTTGTTGCAGAAAGTCCACACATCTGCATATTTTAGGAAGTCCATCTTGACAGAGAATTGCATAGAGTGTGATGGGCACAGAATTTGACTTTTTAGCTTCAGGCTATAATTATAATATAAAAATACATACAGTGTCAGTGGTGTAGCAGGTCAGCCCTGGGCCCATATAAAAAACAGGGCTCAAACAACAAGTGCAATGGGATGTGTTTAACTGTAATTACACACTCGTTAAGGACATGAACGGTTTTTACATCTAGCAATTGCTTAATTGTGATAAAGGCAGAGTAACCGATTTCTGAAAATAGTTGTTGTTATTTGAAATCACAACAAAACACACTACTGCACAAAAGGAACACGCCCCATTGATTGCTCCGGCCTCAAACGCGCTGTGCAATGCAATGCAGGCTGATTGGCTACAAGTTTATTTTGGTACTCGGCCCGACTCGTCATTTTTCGGATTGCCAAATTGCTTTTTTTAATTTTGGATTGCTTTATTATTATAATATGAGCAGTTTAGAGAATTTTATACAAAGTAAGTTGTGAAAATACCCTGAAGATAATAACAGATTAATTTAACAGAAAATCTTGTAAATGAACAGTTATTATTAATCTTTTAGGCAATGTCATACAGTATGCATGCATTATTAAAAAATGACAGTATCAAATAAGTTAACAAATAAATATGATATAAACGTGTAGTCAGAGTAAACAGCTGACAAATAAATAGTTTTATGCAAAAGTTTGGGCACCCCTTTGAGGGTCACAAAACATTTGCTCTATCTTTATAAGATTAGATGCCAGTGATATGGCATTAAGTATCTAAAGAGAGCTGGATAATTTGATGTTTTTCAGCCAACAATTCTTAGTGTGGCACTATTAAGTGATATAAATTAAAACCAAATGTGAAAAATATGTTGTGCAAAGGTTTGGGCACCTTATCAGTTGCGTTTGATTTGAATACCTGTAGTCACTTATGTAACCCAGAATTAATTTAATTTGACTCATATAACTCTTACACTGCTAAAACAGGTGCAACTAATAATGAAAGGGGATACTTAAGGTCGCTACTTTTTGCTAATTGCTTCTCCTTGATTCTCTACTGGAAAGTAGCAACATGGGAGCCTCAAAAGAGTTGTCCTATTGTCACAGTCATCAGCTGGAGTGCCCTCAAGCTCCACCAGAGGGCACTACAGAAGTTACCTGGACAATCATTCACACTACCCTTCCCATAATCCATTGCCGTACTCGTTATCCATGATTGCACTTACCTGTCTTGTTATTTGTTTCACTTCTGTCTATTTACAGATCTGGCCTTTAAAAATGTGAGTTTTTACGTGCAGGATCCTGAAGGCGATCATGCAGTTTTGCCGCAGGACTGGTCTGACCTGTTTTTTTAATATAAGAAACTGTTACACTTCCCAGAAGATCCACCAGGTGGCACATCCACTTGTTTTAGGCCTGTAGCACGTTGACGTACTGGATCAATCCAATACGTCATGGATGTTGATCTACGCATGCACCGTGGTGTGTTATGAAGACGTATGAGCAATAATTGGCGCGGATGAACAGAATATTTGTTATTGTACGTAGGCCTATATTAATGCTTACAATGTTTTAGTTTAAGGTCAATAGTTTTTCTGAACATACGTGCAAAACGTTCAGTATATTGTTTATTAGGTTCACAGCTTTTATCACAAGATTTTAGCTTTAGAAGCTACATTTTTATGAATAGTATATAAACTAGTATTAACATTAAATTATTATATTTCAAAGTTAAGTAAAATGTAATTATATAACGTATATAATTATAAAGTGTTTATTTTTTCATTTTGCACAGCCATGAAACATCTACCGTTACCAATGTTACACTATACAGTAAACATTTTTATAATAACACAATATATTCATTGCATTTGAGTCATAAGTACTGTCTAGTGGAAGCAAAAATTTGGCAAGTAATTGTGAAGTAAGAATTAATTAAGAAACGCAGTAGGTTTTTTCATAATGTTGGTTTTTTAAACGTGGCAGGCGCAGCAAGTGCACGTCTTTGTGAATGCGCAGAAACGCTTCATGATTCTTGTATCATTCATTTCAGAAACTACTTGTTGAAAGTTAAAACAGATCATAATATTGAATCAAAGTTGTTTGACACACTTGAGGAAGTTAATATAGTGGGGAGTTACATATGAGAACATTTTCGTATTTTGGACATTTTTTGACGCATGATCACACAGCATTCCATTGTCAACTTTAGATATATTTAGATATATAAAATCATTTCCCAAAACAAAATTGTTGAAATGCTGGGTGGCTAGTGTAACGGGGGCGAGCGAGAGAGAAAGAGCTATGCAAGTAATCCTTTACCATGCGTGATCATTTTTCACTAAAATATACTATTATTTGACAAATCCGCAGTTTAAAAATATTTTGTGTGTTGACTTTAACGTGGAATCTATCGACAGGCGCTTAGCATCATCGTTAGACCATCGTTCCACCATTATAACTGCAGCCTACATTCCCCCGGATGCTGATGCCAAGCTTGCTATGAAAGAACTTCATGCAGCCATCAGTAAACAACAGACTGCTCACCCGGAAGCTGCGTTTATTGTTGCGGGAGATTTTAAACTTAAAGTCAGTTCTCCCCAAATTTCACCAGCATGTTTCCTGTCACACCAGAGGAAACAAAACCTTAGACCATGTTTACACAAACATGGCTGAAGCTTACGTTGCGACCCCCCTCCCCCACCTGGGACAGTCAGATCACCTTTCTTTGTTCCTCACCCCCAAGTATTCACCCCTCATCAATCGTGTGAAGCCATCAGTGAAGACCATCAAAGTGTGGCCTGTGGGGGCAGATTTCACACTCCAGGAAAGGTTCCTACACACAGACTGGAGTACATTTGCTTCTCAGGCCACCAGTGGCTCTCACACGGACATTGACTGCTACACCTCTTCAGATCAGATCAGATCAGATCAGATTCAACTTTATTGTCATTACACATGTACAAGTACAAGGCAACGAAATGCAGTTTATGTCTAACCAGAAGTGCAATAGCAGCAAGTGCAGGATATACAGTGGTTGCATAAATTACATAAATAAATATTACAAAAGTAATTTACAGATGGAAATGTACTATGACCATGATTTACAGATGTCTCTAACTATAGACAGAAATTAACAGATGGATATATACTATGAACATAATATACAGATGTCTATTACTATATACAGAGATTTACAGATGGATATATACTATGAACATAATATACAGATGGCTATTACTATAAACAGAGATTTACAGATGGATATGTGTTATGAACATAATGTACAGATGGCTATTACTATAAACAGAAATTTACAGGTGGATGTATACAATAAGTTAGGCTATGGTGAGCAGCAGTGCGATGGATATAGAGTAGTGCAAATAAATTATGGACAGAAGCTATCTAAGTAACAGTGCAGTGGAAGAAGTTGTTGCATATTTCAGTTAAAGTGTAGGAGTGCAAGATGCATAGTAAACAGTCAGTACTGTAAATGAACAGTTGGCAGTGCAAATGAGCAGTCTGGTAGTGCAAATGAACATAAATGTTGTGTATAGACAGTCCATTAGTGCAAATAACAAGTGAAGTCAGGTGTGCAATGGGGGGGAGAAGAGTGTAGTAGTATATGAGGGGCAGTGGGATCAGTGAGGGGCAGAGTTCAATAAAGAGACAGCTCTGGGAAAAAAGCTGTTCTTTAGTCTGCTAGTCCTGGTCCGGAGGCACCTGAAACGCCTGCCGGAGGGCAGGAGAGAAAACAGTCTGTGAGCGGGATGAGAGGAGTCCTTAAGAATGCTGCGAGCTCGACGCAGACAGCGTTTCCTCTGGATGTCCTCCATGGATGGAAGTGGAGTCCCTGTGATGCGCTGGGCGGTTTTCACCACCCGCTACAGTGCCTTGCGCTCTGCAACAGAGCAGCTCCCATGCCAGACTGTGACACAGTTGGTCAGGATGCTTTCTATTGCACAGCGATAGAAGTTCACCAGGATAGCCGAGGACAGCTGATTCTTCTTTAGTGTCCTCAGGAAGAAGAGGCGCTGGTGAGCCTTCTTGACCAGGCTGGAGGTGTTGGTAGTCCAGGACAGGTCTTCCGAGATGTGGATCCCCAGGAACTTGAAACTGGAGACACATTCAACAGCCATCCCATTGATGTGGATGGTGTCATGTGTGCCTCTTGACTCTTTCCTGAAGTCCACAATGAGCTCCTTTGTCTTGGAGGTGTTAAGGAGCAGGTTATTGCTGTTGCACCATGTGGCTAGGTGCTGGATCTCCTCCCTGTAGGCCGTCTCACAGTCCGCTCACAGACTGTTTTCTCTCCTGCCCTCCGGCAGGCGCCTCAGATGCCTCCGGACAAGGACTAGCAGACTGAAAAACAGCTTTTTCCCCAGAGCTGTTTGCCTATTGAACTCTACCCCCCACTGATTCCACAACCCCCTCATATACCTCTAACTTAATGCTGCTATATTGTTTTGTTATTGCACTACAGGCCTGTCAAGCACACAACTGGACTGTCTACACATGTACTACATGTTTACTTGCTCTACCGGACTATTTATACTATACTGCATCATTTGCACTCCAGTACTATGTACTGAATACTGCAATAACTCATCTACTGCACTGTTTACTTTAACTTAATAGCTGCTGTCCCTCATTTATGCACACTTTATACTCATTTGCACTACTGTTCTGCATAGTCTAATTTATATTGTACATATCCATCAGTAAATTTCTGTTTTTAGTAAATAACCATCTGTATATAATGTTCATAGTACATTCCCACTTGTAAATTCTTCATAATATTTGCTTTATTCTGTATTTATGCACAACTGTATATCCTGCACTTGCTTATTGCACTTCTGGTTAGACCTAAACTACATTTCGTTGCCTTGTACTTGTACATGTGTAATGACAATAAAGTTGAATCTAATCATCTAATCTAATGTGAACACACTGGAACACGCAGTGGTAAAATGTTCAGCAAAATGACTGCTTTAAATAGGAGAAACAACAAACCGGGACTAAAACATGCAATTATCTGCTGCAATTAAAATCAGTTCGACTCAACGGTGATCCTTAGAACTTGCCTATGAATCAGCTGTCCTTCAAAATTTTGCGCAGAATCAGGTTTCAGGATATTTATTTTTTTGTACCTGATTTCAGCACCAGGGAAATAAACAAAAACTGAAGTAAACATTTTCTACTGGATTAAAACACGTTTAGCGATTTAACAAATTTAGTCTTACAAGACTTACAATTTTGTATGAAATACATCTGCTTAAAATGGAAGTATTGGATCTCTCCTACTTTAATAATGTAATATTTATTTATTAATATGTCTTAACAGATTTATAACATAGTATAAACTTCAAAATCTGTCTTACAAGTAAAAATACTTGATTTGATTTGGCTAGATAACTTTTTTAACCATTGATGCGTGTCCAAGCTTATTCACCATGCTTGATTGTAAAAACATTACATTTATGCAGAATTATAAAGGTGTAACACTCTCACGGTATGATTTAACAAAAACAATATAACTGAGATAAAATGGTTCTGACATAAAATGGTTAGCAGAGAATCAAGTATCAGTATTCCATTTGTTTCTGCAAACTGCAGCAATCCATTTGTTTATTTTTTATCTTTTGGTTGTCTGTAAAAACAAACCTTTAATTGCGGGCTCTTAAATTGCGTGCTCTACAATCAATCGCACAACAACTTTTTCCCGTTTTACATCGAGTATAGATAGCCGTAAACGCTGCTGTCTTTTTGCCACTCAGTGGGTGTGACTCGCTTTGCTTTTGTGTGCAGTGACATCACGTGCATACGTATGTATAGTGTAATGCTTTAGATAAAAGTGTCTGCCAAATGCCTAAATGTAAATGTACAGCACTTCTCTTACTATTAATATATTTATTATTTGATTCTTACTATTTGATACCTACTACTGTCAATATTAACTTATTTGATACCTTAATAAATCTGCCCGATATCATTGATTTAAAAATCGAAACCAAAATATATATATAAATGCAACGCCATCAGCAAAGCGCTAGCATTTTAGCCTGTCATCTGTTTACACTGTAAAGCACTACTGTCATGAACAAAGCGGGCTAGAGGCTCAGATGCGGGAAAAACTGCTTTTATTGCCAGCCAGAAAATCACAAAAAAACAAAACAAAACAAGTAATCCAAACAACGTCCCCGGGGAGAGAAGCTCGACCCGTACTCCAGAGGAGAGAAGTAATCTGCCAAGAGCAGTGCTGCAGTCTCGACTGGTCCGACTCCGCGAAGGAGAGAAATCTCAGAAGGATGAAAGGCGGGGAGACGATCTCGACCCGCGACTCCAATGGAGAGAAAATCTGAAGAACCAGCTGTGTTCGAAGACGGGGATGACGCTCCTCGAGATACCCCGGGTGATGCCGCGCCACCGCGGGCGGGGAGTCTGGGACGCCACCGGTAGGGGAACACTGGCCAGGGAGAAGCACAGAACACGAGGCGGGGAGAAACGAAAAAGGTCAGCAAAGAATAACAAAAAGCCACTATTTAGGCGTTAAAACCAGAACTGAGGTAAGGCGCTCAAACGGAACGCAAAAACAAAAAAACAAGGCTAATAAATGTCAAACCTATGACAAAACAAGACCAGACTTAGGAGATCTGAACAATGTAACGCAACGGACTGACACCAGACACAGAGACAAGAGGGGAATATAAAGGTCACGTATATCCACGCCGGACGAAGGCCAGGGCCGAGGGAACCGAGGTGTCGAGTTCCTGAGAGGGAAAAAGAGGAGGTTGATAACCAAAAGAACACTTGAAAGGTGACATACCTGATGCTGCGACGGGCAGGGAGTTGTGGGCGATTCAACCCAGGAGAGTTGTTGGCTCCAGGAACTCGGGATGAGATGTCAGGCAGCGCAGGCTCCGTCCGAGATCCTGGTTGGCTCGCTCGCATTGCCCATTGGTCTGGGGATGAAACCCTGAAGACAGACTCACGGAGGCCCCGATCTGTCTGCAGAACTCTTTCCAGAATCGGGAGGTGAACTGTGGACCCCTATCGGACACAACATCGACCGGCAGGCCATGGAGACGGAAGACGTGATCCACCAACAGTTGAGACATCTCCCAAGCGGAGGGTAGTTTGGCCAGAGGGATGAAGTGGACCGCCTTGGAGAATCGATCCACCACCGTGAGAACAACGGTGTAGCCGTTGGAGGGAGGGAGGCCGGTAACAAAGTCCAGAGCAATGTGCGACCAGGGATGAGAAGGGATGGGCAGCGGGCAGAGGAGACCAGCAGGAGGGCGTAGGGATGGCTTACATTGCGCACAGACGGTGCAAGCCAACACAAACTGCCTGACATCGGAGCCCATGGAGGGCCACCAAAACCGCTGACGTACGGAAGCCAGGGTTCCCCGAATCCCTGGATGGCCGAGCAACCTGGAGGAGTGACACCACCGCAGGACATCGGGGCGTAATGCGGCTGGGACGAACAACTTGTCCGCTGGGCACTGACTTGGCACTTCTGCCTCTCGTCCGGCCTCCCTCACGCGGTGTTCAAGCTTCTAAGCGAAAGACCCCACCACCAATCCTGTAGGAAGGATGGGGTCAGGTGAGGCCATTTCGTCCGAGGGCTCGAACAGGCGCGAGAGGGCATCGGGCTTGGTGTTCTTGGAACCAGGCCGGAACGAAAGAGTGAAGGCAAACCTGCCGAAGAACAGTGCCCAACGGGCTTGCCGTGAGTTTAGCCGCTTGGCTGAACGGACATATTCAAGATTCTTATGGTCCGTCCAGACCAAGAACGGCAATCTTGACCCCTCCAGCCAGTGGCGCCACTCTCCCAAGGCTAGGCGGACCGCCAGCAGCTCTCGATTGCCGATGTCGTAGTTCCGTTCAGCAGGGCTTAAGCAATGGGAGTAAAATGGGCAGGGGTGCACCTTCCCATCATGGGCGGTGCGTTGGGACAAGATCGCGCCGACCCCGACATCAGAGGCGTCAACCTCGACAATAAATTGTTGTTCAGGGTCTGGAAAACAAAGCACAGGAGCAGAAACAAAACGGGACTTGAGGTTGTCAAAGGCTACCTGTGCTGAAGGGTTCCACCAAAATAAAACCTTAGTGTAGGTCAGAGTGGTGAGAGGTGCAGCGATCTGACTGAAACCTCGGATGAAACACTGGTAAAAATTGGCGAATCCCAGGAACCGCTGAAGTGCCTCTATGGAGTCGGGAGCCGGCCACTAAACAACCGCCTTAATCTTGGCGGGAACGGCCTTGACGCCCCGGGGAGAGATAATATGGCCAAGGAACGAAACCGTCTCGGCGTGGAACTCGCACTTCTCCGCCTTTACAAAGAGCTGATTCTCGAGTAACCTTTGGAGGACCTCACGCACGTGCCGGGTGTGTTCCTGGAGAGAGGGAGAAAAAAATCAAAATGTCATCCAGGTACACGAAAACAAAGCGATTGAGCATGTCGCCCAGCACGTCGTTGACAAGACCCTGGAAAAAGGCCGGCGCATTGGTGAGACCGAATGGAAGCACCAAATACTCAAAATGTCCCGTGGGGGTGTTGAATGCCATTTTCCACTCATCTCCCTCACGGATGCGGACTAGATGGTAGGCGTTGCGAAGGTCTAGCTTGGTAAAGACCCGGGCACCCTGCAAAAGTTCGAAGGCAGATGACATTAACGGTAAGGGGTATTTATTCTTCACCGTGATCTCGTTCAAACCTCGATAATCAATGCAGGGGCGCAACGAGCCGTCCTTCTTTTGCACGAAGAAGAACCCTGCACCCGCTGGTGAGGAGGAGGGACGGATGAGTCCAGCTTACAATGACTCGTGGATATACTTGTCCATAGCCTCTCTTTCAGGACAGGACAGCGAGTAGAGATGGCCCTTGGGCGGAGAAGAGCCTGGGAGAAGGTCAATGGCACAGTCGTAGGGACGATGGGGAGGGCAGGGAGGCGGCACGAGACTGGCTGAACACGGACCGCAGGTCGTAGTATTCCGTCGGGACCCCCGTTAGATCGACCACATCCACCTGAAACACAGAAGACAAAGAGACAGGAGAGAGAGCAGGACCAAGACAAGATACATGACAAGAAGGACTCCAGGCTAAAACAGTGTTATTAGACCAACACACGTGAGGATTATGCTGTGACAACCAAGGATGCCCTAATGTTATGGGAGTATTGGGGGACTCAAGGATGTACAGCTTAATACGCTCACAGTGGTTACCAGAGAGATAGAGGCTTACGTGAGGAGTGACGTGAGTGATGGTGGATATGGGGCGCCCAGACAGGGAGAAGACACTGATGGAGCGTGGCAATGGAATGGCTGGAATTCCCCTCTCCCGAGCGGTAGCGGCGTCGATGAAGCTTCCCTCGGCTCCTGAGTCTATTAAAGCTTGCGTGGAGTGATAAACCCCATCGTGGACGAGCTGGCAAGGAAGAAGAGTGAGTGACATAGGAGAGGTTGCTGAGGCGGCGCCCACCCGGACTCCCCATTCTACGGGTGGGCGTGCGCTTTTAGCACACACTGAGCGACTTGGTGATCGGCCTTGCCACAGTAAAAACATAAGCCTTGTTGGAGGCGGTGCTGCTTCTCCTGAGGGGTGAGGCGCGAGCGCCCTAACTGCATGGGTTCCCCCTCGGCGGCCCGGGGGGCGGGGGCAGGAACAAGAGGGAGCTCCCAGGTGGCGTCCCGACTGGGTTCCCTGACACGCCAGGATGGCGGAGACGGGCGTCTCTGGCGGCGACGAGCGTCTCTGGCGGCGACGAGCCAGGCGGCTCTCAACACGAAGGCAGAGGTTGGTGAGTTCCTCACGATCCTGTGGGAGATAGAGCGGCGCGATCTCATCTGCGATAGCGTGATTTAACCCCTCGAGGTAACGGGCGCGTAGGGCCGCTTCATTCCAATGACAGGCGGCTGCGAGGGTCTGAAAACGGATGCTATAGTTGGTGACGGAGTCCTTTCCTTGTGAGAGACATGATAGTTGAGCCGCCGCCTCGTCGCCCCGCACAGAACGGTCGAAAAGCCTGGTCATCTCTGCCTTGAAACGGTCAAAAGAACTGCAACAGAGGGCCTGGGATTCCCATATAGCCACGCCCCATTCCCGAGCTTGGCCAGTAAGTAGGGTGAGAACGAACGCCACCTGTGCCTCCTCAGAGGTGTAGTGTCGCGGCTGAAGTGCGAAGATCATCGAGCACTATGTAAGGAATGGTCAGCAGGAGTTCGGATCGCCGTCGTAGACAGGAGGAATGGTAATATGAGGCTCCGGTTCAGGGTTGTGGGGCGTAGATGCGCTGAGCCCTCATGGAGTAGCCCCTCGGTGAAGATCACTGATTTGGGCGAGGAGATCTGCCACCTGAGCCCCGAGGACTTCCACCTCGCGAGATGTACTGCTTAGCCTGGACGAATGATGCCTGAGCAGCACTCCTTGTTGTTGTATGGCTGCCCGGAGGGGGTCCATCCCCGCTGAGCCGTCTTCTTGGTCAGTCCGTCTGTCATGAACAAAGCAGGCTAGAGGCTCAGATGCGGGAAAAACTGCTTTTATTGCCAGCCAGAAAATCACAAAAAAACAAAACAAAACAAAGTAATCCAAACAACGTCCCCGGGGAGAGAAACTCGACCCGTACTCCAGAGGAGAGAAGTAATCCGCCAAGAGCAGTGCTGCAGTCTCGACTGGTCCGACTCCGCGAAGGAGAGAAATCTCAGAAGGATGAAAGGCGGGGAGACGATCTCGACCTGCGACTCCAATGGAGAGAAAATCAGAAGAACCAGCTGTGTTCGAAGACGGGGATGACGCTCCTCGAGATACCCCGGTGATGCCGCGCCGCCGTTGGCGGGGAGTCTGGGACGCCACCAGGAGGGGAACACTGGCCAGGGAGAAGCACAGAACACGAGGCGGGGAGAAACGAAAAAAGTCAGCAAAGAATAACAAAAAGCCACTATTTAGGCGTTAAAACCAGAACTGAGGTAAGGCGCTCAAACGGAATGCAAAAACAAGGCTAATAAATGTCGAACCTATGACAAAACAAGACCAGACTTAGGAGATCTGAACATGTAATGCAACGGACTGACACCAGACTCAGAGACAAGAGGGGAATATAAAGGAGAAATCTTATCGCGGCAACAAGCCGCACGCGATAAGCTACAGGTGTGTAGAGTGAGTAGTGATGGGAAACCAGTGAACGGGGGAAAGCCTGAAGGGAGACACAGGGCGGGGTGAGTGACGCAGACAACCGAGCACATGGCGAGCTGTCACAACAGCAACACGCACGTGCTCGACAGGGAGACAGAGACTCCCCCATGTCAGCAAGAGAGACCGACACACGGGGATCTTGACAACTACGCTTGCCTGCTAGCTTGTCTTGTGTGCTAACTGCTTCTTTATTTTGCATATATATTATGATTTTATCAAGCAACTTTGGTAAGTCGGATTCAATCGTCAAACTTGGTGAGTTATGGCTCTCTCTCCTGTTGTTGTTACATGCACCGCATGTTATATGTTTAGCTTGGCCTTCTCTGTCAGATACAACAATTTTACTTTTGATAAATGCAGGGAAATGGTTAGGCTGACAGAGAAGATTTTATAATTTTATTTGAGGATAGTTAAAGTGAAGGGGCCATAGAAAACTTGACTCAGTGGGGCCCAGGTCAGGGAGCAGACAGAATTTCTTAACCAACCATCTGCTAGTCATCTCATGTCAACAAAATATGCAACATATAGTACCCTCATCTCCAAAACAACATAACATAGAGACTGTGTCTGTCCCCCGAACTAGCAAATATAAAAAACTGTGCAATTCAGTCGAGAGTAATTTAATACATGTTAAACAAATGTAAAACATGTTTATTTAATACATGTAATTTAATACATGTTTAACGAACACAATCCAGATAAAAAATTGATGCGACTCGGTTTGCTAAATATTAGCTCTCTCAATATTAAAGCACTTTTTGTTAATGACATGATCACAGATCATGAGATCGATGTGCTCTGTTTGACAGAATCGTGGCTCAAAACAGATGATTCTCTTATTTTTAATGAGTCTATTCCCAAAGATTTCTGTTATAAACATGAGCCTCGTCTAAAAGGCAGAGGGGAAGGTGTTGCTGCACTTTACAATAATAATTTAAGCATTACTCAAAAGTAGGGACGCAGCGATTACCAAATTTCACTATTAACCGCGCTTAAAAACGTCACGGTTAATTAATCGTAAAGGCTCCGTTACACCGTGTATTTCTGTTGCACGGAACGAAACTGTAGCAACTAGCGTAAAACGAAAAAAGTTACACCAGCGGTGCACCAGCTTAAAGAGCCGTGCTTATCAGAGACACAGAGGCTACTACACACACTTTTAACTATGGCAAAGAGACCAAACAGCAAATCTTATATGTTCATTAACAATCAAGGCTTTAGTGGTGAGCAACGTGAACAAACAAAGCTGCATTTAAGTTACCGGAGTCGCGCGTCGGATGAGCGCCGCAGACAGCGCACAGGACGCGCACATTCTGTATGCACAAGCTCAAATTCAAAGTCTACTCCTGATGCAAGCTGGACCAATATAACTTATTCTGTTATTCTTATTAAACAATAACTGGGCTTTGAACGTTAATTAGCGATTAGGTCCATTATTGTTTGCTATGAACGAAAATAGCAGGGAAACAAAATGCATGTGATCCACACGCAGTAGCTCTTAAAGGAACAGCAGCATAATAAACATATCTGTTTTAATGCTCATCAAACAACAAAAAACGAAGACACAAAATAAAAACACTCTCACTGCTGATGACTGATTAAATTTGATAACTAAGGCTTTTATCCATATTTAATTTATACTGTAAAGACTATGAAGTGTTATTTTACATTTGATTACTTTATTCAGTTTCCTTACCTGATAATCACAGACCAACCTAAAACATCTGAAAAGCACTGTTTATTTCATTTGTGTGTTTGCTTTATTACAAATATAAAATACATAAAAGTTCTGTTAGTTAATTTTTATTGTATTATAACCTTATTTATTTAGATTACATGGGTAAAAAACAAACTACTAACAAGACAATATTATTTATTTATACATTTTTTGTGGTAGGGCAAGTAAGACTTTTGGCAGGGCCATAAAAATGTTGAAATCAATGAATGCATAATCATCATCATAATTGTGCAATCGTGATTATTTCTCAGACTATAATCATGCCAACAAAATCTATAATCGTTGCATCCCTACTCAAAAATCTAATTTTAAATTCAATTCTTTTGAAGTGATGGTACTTTATATAACATCACCTAGGGGTGGTTTCCCGGACAGGGATTATCTTAAACCTGGACTAGGCCTTAGTTTAATTGGGAAATTTAAGTAGTTTTAACAAACATACCTTACTAAAAACATTACTTGTGTGCATTTTGAGACAACACAAAGGTACTTATGTATTTTGAGATATGTCAGTGCAAGTTGTTTTCAGTTTGGACAGCTCTTACATTTCTTTTAGTCTAGGACTAGTCTAATCCCTGTCCGGGATACCACCCCAGTTATGTTAATGATAAAACATCTGTGAAATGTATTTTGGCTACTGAATATATGCCTCCAGGGCACCACACAGACTTTATCAAACAATTTGGGACCCACACACCTTCGTAATCATACTTTAAATGAAATACTGTCATACAGTATAAATGTGGACAACGTTATAATTCTTGAGCAGAGCGAAGACATCTCAGATCATTAGCTTGTATTGTGTATGCTCCACCTGCCTACAGCTGCAAATAAAACTCCATGTAACAAATATGGTACAACAATAACCTCTACTACCAAAGAAGCGTTTCTTGATAATATGCCTGAATTGCCTCTATTCCCTAGCATATCTGATAACTTAGAAGATCTTGATATCCTCACCGAGAATATTAACTCTGTCTTCTCAGAAACACTAAACACAGTTGCTCCTCTTTGCCTAAAGAAGATTAAAGATGGAAGTCCAACACTGTGGTATGAGCACACGCACACTCTAAAGAGAGCTAAATTAGAGTTATTTCGCTTAGCTTGGAAGGATAGTGTTTTAACACAGAAAAGCATTAAAAGCTTCTAGATCCGCCTACTTTTCATCACTAATAGAACAAAACCATCACGACCCTAGGTTTTTATATAACACAGTGGCTAATATAACAAAAAATAAATCAGTATCTTCAAATATTGGACATAAACATAGTAGTGATGAATTTATGAATTTCTTCACAAATAAAATGTAAAATATTAGGGAAAAATTACAACTATGCAACCTGAGGCTGCACAAGCAGATCAGACAACAATTTACAGCTCCCCTAAAGAGCAAATGCAAATATTTCTATTATAGGTAAGGTTGAATTGTCTAAAATTGTCTATTAGATCCTCTAAATCAACAACATGCATGCTAGATACCTGCTAGTTTACTGAAAGAGATGCTACCTGAAATTATAGCTCCTTTGCTTAGTATTATTAACTCATCTTTGTCTTTAGGGCATGTCCCTAAAGCGTATAAGGTGGCTGCCCCTTATTAAAAAACCTTAACTTGATCCTAGGGAATAGGTTAAGACTAGATTACTGTAACACACTATTAGGTGGCTGTCCTATGAGATTATTACAACAACTCCAGTTAGTTCAAAACGCAGCAGCTCAAGTTCTTACATGAACAAAAGAGTATGAGCATATTAGCCCGGTTCTGTCAGCATTGCAATGGTTGCCTATCAAGCAACGTATTAACTTTAAAATCTTACTGCTTACCTATAAGGCCCTACATGGTTTAGCTCCTCAGTACCTGAGTGAGCTTTTATTGCATTACAGCTCTTCTCGTTCACTACGCTCTTAGGGCTCTGGTCAGTTGTTAACCCTCTGGGGTCTAAGAGTATTTTGGGGACTTGGAGCAGCTCTGACATGTCCTGACATTTGTGGATTTTTCAGTTGCTTTTAAAAATATAAATGGTTAAACTCTGATGACACTGTAAAGAGCACAAATTGGGCTACAATAATATGTGAGTAGCATGTATGCAAAAAAAGTTAAGTATTTAGAAAAAAAATGTTATGCGCAGTTATTGAAAAAACAAAAAAAGAAGTTACTGAAATAAGGCCAGAAAACACATTTAAAACTTATGTTCTCAAGACTTTTGAGAACTGGATGTTGTAGCCTAGAGTATTTGCTTCCAAATTATGTGTACATCATTCTGCTCACTCATTCACAAAAAACAATACATTGATTTATATTTTCGAAGTCACTTTTTGCTAAGAAAGGCCATATACGAGGAGGCGTAAATGATCATGAATAATAATGTGAGTGCACCTGAGAAGACAAAGACCTGCATAATGAGCTGCATAATGAGCCTTTCAGTCAGGAATGTGACTGAGAAAGAAGGGCTACAACAGAGAATGTGAGGCAAGAGAAATATTTTGTTTGTAGTTTATTTAGAACAGGGGTGTCAAACTCAATTTCATTCTATAAATAAATGTAACAAAAATACATTTTCTAAATTAAATTAATTAAGAAAATTAAGAAACAAATACTTATATATAAAAAAATTAGAATTTGTTCCAACAGCTAATCTGCTGGGATCATTTATGACAGAAACTTTGATTAAAAAACATGTTTCTGTATGAACACAACCACCTACACATACACACCTACAACATGATAAATGTACAGTATTAAAGCCACAAGAGAAATAACTTCAGCTAAGTTCTTAACTATACTTGTCAGCTTCTGGTTGAGGTTGATGCGATTATGCTGCCTGGTCTTGTACACTCAAACTATCCCTCCACTTCTTGACACACCATCATCATCCACTGATCAATCCCTGCATACAGAATACCATAAACAAAATTCAATTGCAACCATTAGAATGCATACACTTTGACCTGTTGTAATATATTACATGACATTGCATATCTAATAGTTTAAAAAAAAAGCTTACCTATGTGCTTTTCTGACTGAATGACTGACACCGTTTTCCTGAGGTCAGTCCGTCGATATCTGGCTTCAGGTCTTGTGCAGTAGCAATACGTAAAACGGCATGGAGGTTATCATCGTTGATGCGTGATCTGTGCTTGGTCTTATTCAGATTTAGAATTGAAAACATTTGTTCACACAAGTAGGTACTTCCAAACATGGAAAGAACACGGGCAGCTTGAAGTCGGAGCTGTGGCATTGACGCAGGGGGGAGAAGACGATAAAAGTCCTCGATTGCCGCATCCTGGAACTTTTTTCTCAGGCTACTGTTGCACTGAAGTTCTATTAACTCCATCTGCAGATAGTGTGGCGCACTGTGGGCATCGGTGGTAAAAGGATTGGCAAAGATTGCAAAGTTTAAGCGTTGCGCTTTAAAGTCAGAGAAGCGCCTATCAAATTCATTAATCAGTCAATTTACTTTGGTACCCAATCTGGCGCATGAAAAAGCACCCGGGAATGAGGCTGAGATGCTCTGACAGACAGGAAAGTGGACAAGATTGTCCTGTTCCAGTTGAGATTTCCACAGGCGCAGTTTTTGCTGGAAAGCTGTGACTGCATCGTACATCCCCGTTATGACCTGCTTGCAGCCCTGAAGCCTCTGATTCAGCTGGGCAAGATGCTCCGTTATATCACACAACATGGCAAAATCACATAGCCAGTTTGGATCCGACAGTTCTGGCATAGGTTTCCCTTTTCTTTGAACAAAGGTAATTATTTCTTCCCGAAGCTCAAAAACACGCTTGAGAACTTCATTCCTACCAAGCCACCTTACTTCTGTATGATACGGCACATCTCCGTGTTTAGTACCGATCTCCTCCAGAAACTGCCGAAACGGGCGGTGAATCAGGCCCCGTGCCCGTATGAAGTTCACTGTTTTTGTGACAGTGGTCATTATGTTGCCCAGTTCCAGAATCTTACCACACAAAGCTTCTTGGTGGATAATGCAATGGTATGTTATCAGGGGAGTGAAGCAATTACTGTTTTGCATTTTCTCTTTCACCAATCCAACCAAGCCAGCTCTCTCTCCACACATTGCAGGTGCACTATCGGTAGTAAGCCCCACCAACTTTTCCCAGGGTAATTTCAATTTACTAATAGATTTCTCCACTGCAGTGTAGATGTCCCTACCTGTTGTCGTTCCATGCATAGCAACCACATCCAAGAGCTCTTCACTGACAGACAAGTCTGCATTTATACCTCTTATAAAAATGGCTAGATGCACCGTATCAGTAATATCTGTACTTTCGTCAACCGCTAATGAAAATGCGATGAAAGTCCGTGCTTCTTCCTCCAGTTGTGTCGTCAGCTTTCCCGCTAAATCCCTGGCTCGATCTGCGATAGTGTTTCTCGACAAGCTAACATTTTTAAATGCCTGTTTCTGTTCATCTGTTCATACATATCTTCAGCATACACTGCTTTAAAAATGCACCTTCTGAAAAACACTTGGAAGCTCGGGCGATTTCTTCGGCCACTAGAAAGCTGGCTTTCACGGCTGCATAATTTTTGGCAGAAGCGTTTGCAAACAAATTCTGCTGAAAATTCAAGGTTTTTTTTCAACTCTTGTACCTTTTGTTGCTTTTCTTGGTGGCTAAAGTTAGCATACTTTGCTCTGTGTTTGGTTTCGAAGTGCCGACGTAAATTGTATTCTTTAAGCACAGCGACGGCCTCCTGGCAAAGACGACACACCGGCTTGTTTTCATTAAGCACCAACATGTATTCGCTTTCCCATCTCTCTTGAAATAGCCTTCCCTCTGCATCAATTTTTCTTTTCTTTGACATGATGTGTCTAATTATTTTTATCAATCACTCACTCGACTACACCGCTAAAAGAAAAGATGTGCAGACATTGTCACCTACTGGCTAGATGTCGTCATTGCGCAGGTAATAACGTTGAATTGCATTTTCAGGCCGTGGACATACAACAATAATTTCTATGCTCTGGCGGGCCACATTAAATGAGGGGGTGGGCCAGATTTGGCCCGCAGGCCTTGAGTTTGACACCTGTGATTTAGAATGTCATGCAAAACAATGAAACATGTAGGGGTACATAAGATACATTTAGTGCAACAAAAAAAATATGAGCCCGATATACCTGTCCATCTCACTGATGCTTATATCTGTCCACTTATATTTGCAATTGCCCTGCCAGCCTAAACATTGGTGTTGTGGCACTACACTGACACAGCACTCTCTGAAAAAAAAAACAGCTTGAACAAACTCAGGGGAGTGTGTGTGTCATCAGAGCTCAATTTTGGTCCGGGTTCCTGAGAAGGAATGAATCTCAGAGTCTGTGGAACAGTGTCATCTTCGGTTTCTGCTTTCCATGACAGAGTTGGAGACCGTTTACGTCCTGCCTGACGGTTGGAATTCGCCCTCTTTTATCATTTTCACAGTCCTGTGTGTTGAAAAATAAAATATATATGAGCATGCTGATAACAAAATAAGATCATCTTTTTATAATAGTCATCATCATCAATCACTAATGATAAAAAAGACAAGTTGTTATATCATGTGTATACATACACTTACTCTGTAAGATTCTCGATAGCAATGAAAACTGAACGACACATGCATGTCCTGGTGCTAGGTGAAGGTGATACAGCCACAGTACTAAAAAGAAAATAAATAAAACATTGTTAGCATAGCCTACATGTTCAGTCAGTGAAAGTTGAGTTGATGGGCAATAGGCCTGATAAATATGTTGATGGGCAATAGGCCTGATAAATATGTTGATGGGCAATAGGCCTGATACATATTTTTAAACACAAGCAATGTTGAAAATTCAGTACTCAGTATTTTATCGTAAGCCAAATGTTTGCGCACGTTGTGGATAAGCAGTCTAATAAGCTTACCAAACCGGAGTTATAAGATTAGCAACCGTAAGCTAAAGTTAACGTTACATAGCTACCCGAAATACATTACAATACATCAGCTATTCACAAATATCACGCAGCTAATAACGAAGCGTTAGCATTACAGTGTTAGCGTTTAGTTGCCGTTATAACTAAAATGAAAACAATATTATAGAAATAATATTTAGAATGTAACTTACCACATTACAAACATTTAGGTCTAACGTTACACTTGAGCAGATATTTGCGGACAATTGTAATTGTCATTGACAACAGTCAATGTTTCTCATAATAATATTACTTAACACTACTTTTATATTATCAGAATAAGAATTAAGACTAAATAACTTACTCGCTACAACTTGCTGTAAGATCCTCAGCTGGATCAATTCGCTCTTCAAAATGCAGCTGTTCATCGTCAGAGTTGCACTCTTCTTCTGAGGAAAGGGTGAATTCTTCATCGCTATCCAAAACCATGTGAAGAGCTTCTTGACCGGTAAAGCGTGCCATCTTCTCAATGCTTAGTAAAGTCGAATGAAATGAATCTAATGTGAAAATCTGTTGTTTTTTATGCCATTGTCCGAGCCGAGGGGGCCTGTGCCTTGCGCGTGACTCACCCAAACTTTTACCTGTGAATAGCGTGTGGGTGTGTCTGGTAGCAGCTTATTATCAGATAATGAAGTGAAAGAGATAAACTGAGCCTCTGTTTGGATTTATGCGGATTACATAAACTCAGAATATTTAGTTTATGTAATAAGTTTATAGAAATAACTTGTTCAAATAGTACCCAGACCAGATGATAGAGCTGAAAGAGGGAAGCGGCAACCCGAGAAGTCCACACTACAAAACTGCAACTGCAATTAGCTACAGGAACAATAATGATAATTGTACTAATATATGTACCATTCTATTTTATTTTAGCCTAGTTGTGCAAGCACTGTCGAGCTTGTAGAGATGCTGCAGTTTTTGCCAGAGGGTAACTGGTTTACCTACTTGGGTCTGGTTTCTGGTTGGGTCTGAGTTGTTTTTTGAGGGGCTACTGACATACATGCTTGTGTGCGTGTATGTCAGTGCATGTGTGTCTTGTGCGTCTGTTTTGTGTATGTGTGCACATGGGTGTGTATGTACTTGTGTGTCTGTGTGTTGTGTGTAGATGTGTGTGTGTTGTGTGCCTGTGTTTTCTTACATGTGCGCTTGTAAGCATGAGCGTATGTGGTTGCATGTGTTTGTGTGTGTGCCATATTTTCTTTTTTTTTTGGGTGGTAAGTGAAATGAAGGTGTATATTCAATTTGTTGTTCTTACTTTCCTTTTACAAATTTTATGTTTTGCTTATAGTCATTTTGTCTTATGTACAGCTGCTTAGTAACAATGACAATTGTAAAAAAGCAGTATATAAATAAACCTGAGTTGAGAACATGTTCACAAAGTAATGTCACGCTGACAAAATGAAGACTAACTGGAGGAGTCTTCAGAGTTTGTGACACACACTGTAAAAAATTTTTTAGATTGTAGTCAGCTGAACTTAGTTTAGTAAGTTAATCCAATGGTTTTGTCCAATCTTGTTAAGTTGACTCAATAATGTAAGTTATCTCAACTTTTGGAAGTCAGTACAACTCAAAAAATCCAATGCAAAAAAGAAACTTAAAAAGATAAGTTTAAAAATTGCAGATATTTTACAGTGCACTTATAATGCTTTTTATTAACTGTGCATCTCATATCTCTCTTCAATATGGCAGCACAAGACATCACCAGGAAAAAGGTTACTTACTCATCTTGCAATAAAAATATCAGCAAACAAGAGCAAGCAAGCCCATAAAAAAGTATATTTAAATGATTAATATTGAAAAGTGACCAAAATATCGCAACCCACACTTGTCCACTTTTAAAATTTTAATAACCTCTGTCAATTTATGAGTTTAAGCCCAACATAGACATGTGATGCGGTGGGAGTCTGTTGTGTTTAGAATTTTATAAAAATATGGCAGTATGTAGTCCTTAGTCGGCTAGTGTTTGATGCCCAGTTTTCTTCTGCAAACATTCAAAAAGTGTGTGCCTGTATTTCAAATCTGCTCAAATAAAAAGAATGTGTAGTGTATTCCAGCCTTAAGTTTATATGGCTTTTATTAGAAACAGTGTATGAGTGCAAAGTGAACATAACACCTTTTGTCATCCACAGATATAGCAGTCCACTTGTCACTCAAGATCCTGAATTCTGAGGATCCCTCCATAAGAATTGGTTCTTGAAAAATAGGAATGGTTAGGCTTGTCTGGCCATTCTGAAATGATAGTTAATTATCTGTAATGTACAGAACAGAAACATACCTATAGTAAAAGACATGCCCTCTTCCATCTGTAGATAATTGTCATTGGCTGTTAAAAAGAAAGCAAAAATATTAAGTCTAGTAAAATAACTTGTGCTCTCCTCTGGCTAAGCTTTGGTGCAAACATTCCATTCACAATAACTGAATTAGGAATATGGAAATCTGTCAAAAAATAAACTCTCACCATGATGCCATATCTCTGGATGACCATGAAAGTAAGTTCCGATCCCATGGCCAATAAAATATGGACAGACACTAAACCCATTTGAATTTGCTAATTTGCTGTAATAAAAAACAAGTTTATGTTGGTTACTGTATCATAAATAGATTAGATTAGATTAGATTCAACTTTATTGTCATTACACATGTACAAGTACAAGGCAACGAAATGCAGTTTGGGTCTAACCAGAAGTGCAATAGCAGCAAGTGCAGGATATACATTGGTTGCATAAGTTACATAAATAAATATACAGAAGTAATTTACAGATGGAAATGTACTATGACCATGATTTACAGATGTCTCTTACTATAAACAGAAATTTACAGATGGATATATACTATGATCATGATATACAGATGGCTATTACTATAAACAGAAATTAACAGATGGATATATACTATGCACATAATATACAGATGTCTATTGCTATAGACAGAGATTTACAGATGGATATATACTATGAACATAATATACAGATGGCTTTTACTATAAACAGAAATTTACAGATGGATATGTATTATGAACATAATGTACAGATGGCTTTTACTATAAACAGAAATTTACAGGTGGCTGTATACAATAAATTAGGCTATGGTGAGCAGCAGTGCGATGGATATAGAGTAGTGCAAATAAATTATGGACAGAAGCTATCGAAGTAACAGTGCAATGGAAGAAGTTATTGCATATTTCAGTTAAAGTGTAGGAGTGCAAGATGCATAGTAAACAGTAAACAGTCGGTACTGTAATGAACAGTTGGCAGTGCAAATGAGCAGTCTGGTAGTGCAAATGAACATAAATGTTATGTATAGACAGTCCATTAGTGCAAATAACAAGTGAAGACATGTGTGCAATGAGGGGGGAGAGAAGAGTGTAGTAGTATATGAGGGGCAGTGGGATCAGTGAGGGGCAGAGTTCAATAAAGAGACAGCTCTGGGAAAAAAGCTGTTCTTTAGTCTGCTGGTGCTGGTCCTGGTCCGGAGGCACCTGAAACGACTGCCGGAGGGCAGGAGAGAAAACAGTCTGTGAGCGGGATGAGAGGAGTCCTTAAGAATGCTGCGAGCTCGACGCAGACAGCGTTTCCTCTGGATGTCCTCCATGGATGGAAGTGGAGTTCCTGTGATGCGCTGGGCGGTTTTCACCACCCGCGGCAGTGCCTTGCGCTCTGCAACAGAGCAGCTCCCATGCCAGACTGTGACACAGTTGGTCAGGATGCTTTCTATTGCACAGCGATAGAAGTTCACCAGGATAGCCGAGGACAGCCGATTCTTCTTTAGTGTCCTCAGGAAGAAGAGGCGCTGGTGAGCCTTGTTGACCAGGCTGGAGGTGTTGGTAGTCCAGGACAGGTCCTCCGAGATGTGGATCCCCAGGAACTTGAAACTGGAGACACGTTCAACAGCCATCCCATTGATGTGGATGGTGTCATGTGTGCCTCTTGACTCTTTCCTGAAGTCCACAATGAGCTCCTTTGTCTTAGAGGTGTTAAGGAGCAGGTTATTGTTGTTGCACCATGTGGCTAGGTGCTGGATCTCCTTCCTGTAGGCCGTCTCATCGTTGTTGCTGATGAGACCAATCACCGTAGTGTCGTCCGCAAACTTGATGATGGAGTTAGATCCGTTCACAGGCTTGCAGTCGGAGGTGAAGAGGGAGTAGAGGAAGGGGCTTAGCACACAGCCCTGTGGTACACCAGTGTTGAGTGTGATAGTGGTGGAGCAGATGGAGCCTGATCTCACCTGCTGTGGTCTGTTGGTCAGAAAGTCCATAATCCAATTGCATAGGGAGGTGTTAATGCCCAGGTCTTCAAGTTTGGCTATTAACTTGGATGGAATGATAGTGTTGAATGCTGAGCTGAAGTCAACAAACAACATACGTGCATAAGTGTTCTTATTGTCCAGATGTGTGAGCACAGAGTGCAGTGCCATGGAAACTGCATCTTCTGTGCTCCTATTGCTGCGGTAGGCAAACTGGTGTGGGTCCAATGTGGATGGCAGAAAGTCCTTCAGGTGTGCCAGGACCAGCCGCTCAAAGCACTTCATGACAATGGGTGTCAGTGCTACAGGACGGTAGTCGTTCAGGCACTTTGGGCTGGAGTGTTTTGGCACTGGCACAATGGAGGTGCATTTAAAGCATGTTGGCACAGCTGCTTGGGCAAGAGACAGGTTGAAGATGTCAGTGAAAACCCCAGCAAGCTGCTCAGCACATGCCCTGAGTACACGTCCAGGGATGTTGTCTGGTCCAGCGGCTTTGTGCGCACTGATCCGGCTCAGTGCATTACAGACGTCTGTGGAGGAGAGTGTGATTGGAGGGTGATCAACTGAGGGTTTGAGCTTGGTGGCAGTTTCTCTATTGTCTCTCTCAAAGCGAGCATAAAAGTCATTGAGCTCGTTCAGGAAGAGGACATCAGTGGCTGCGGGGGTGGGTTTGTAATCACTGATGGCCTGGATGCCTTGCCACATGCGTCGAGGGTCGGAGTTGGAAAAGTGCTCCTCTACCTTTAGCTTGTAGCAGTGCTTGGCCTCTTTGATGCCCCTCTTCAGGTTAGCTCTGGATGTGCTGTAGGCTTGTGCATCACCTGATCTGAAGGCAGTATTGCGTGCCTTCAACAGGAGGCGCACCTCCTTGTTCATCCATGGCTTGTGATTTGGGTACGTGATGATCTGTTTGTGAGTTGTGACACTGTCTATGGTGATGTTGATGTAATCCAGTACAGAGGAGTTGTAGCAGTCAATGTCCGTGTGAGAGCCACTGGTGGCCTGAGAAGCAAATGTACTCCAGTCTGTGTGTAGAAACCTTTCCTGGAGTGTGAAATCTGCCCCCACAGGCCACACTTTGATGGTCTTCACTGATGGCTTCACACGATTGATGAGGGGTGAATACTTGGGGGTGAGGAACAAAGAAAGGTGATCTGACTGTCCCAGGTGGGGGAGGGGGGTCGCAACGTAAGCTTCAGCCATGTTTGTGTAAACATGGTCTAAGGTTTTGTTTCCTCTGGTGTGACAGGAAACATGCTGGTGAAATTTGGGGAGAACTGACTTTAAGTTTGAATGATTAAAATCTCCCGCAACAATAAACGCAGCTTCCGGGTGAGCAGTCTGTTGTTTACTGATGGCCGCATGAAGTTCTTTCATAGCAAGCTTGGCATCAGCATCCGGGGGAATGTAGGCTGCAGTTATAATGGTGGAAGTGAACTCCCGTGGCAGATAAAACGGTCTACATTTAACCATGAGAAACTCAAGGTTAGCTGAACAATGTTTTCCGACAATAACAGAGTTCGTGCACCAAGCTTTGTTAATGTAAATGCACAATCCACCACCTCTGGTCTTACCGGAGCCATCTAACGTTCTATCCGCCCGAAGTGTGTGGCGTCCTGCTAAATCAATAGCATTGTCCGGTATGCCGCTGTGTAGCCATGTTTCCGTGAAGATCTTGACATTATAGTTTAAAAGTCTCTTGCTGTAAGTGATGCTGTGTCGAATCTCCTCCATTTTGTTCACCAGTGACCGAACATTGGCGAGGAAAATGCTGGGTAAAGAGAGCCGGTGCGGTGTTAGCTTTAGCTTAGCTCTTAGTCCTCCGCGCTTCCCCCGCCTTTGTTTACGATCTCGACGCCGCCTGTGAGCACTTCCGCCCGGCCGGGTAGAGTGAGCGGCCTCGGTTGTTCTGGCGATCTCAGGAAAGAGTTGAAGGTTGTCGATAAAACTGTCAGGAAGTCGCAAACCAATATCCAAGAGCTCATGTCGGGTGTACGATGTAAGGGCACAGCTGTTCTGCACGAACAGACCCGAGATGAGCAAGAAAAATACCACAAAATTGCAGAATCTGGAGAGACCCTGAGCCTCGCGATGTGATCGCGCCGCCATCTTGGATCTCAAATACTTGATGATTTTCCTTATTCTTGCATTGGATGTACTGTATATGTCTGCTAAATACTTTAATGCAGTGGTTCCCAACCATGGTACTCGGGGCACCCTTTCCAGGATGTTTTAGAAGTCTACCTATTTAGAACCACTGCTTTAATGTACATTTAGCAATGAAAGAATCACATTTACTCATGATTCTGCACCCAGATAGGTAAGATGTTAAATACCTTGTAACCATGTCACATTAAATAAAATATAATTACATAAATATTTCAATTAAATAGTAGGGGTAGGGAGTCCCCCTCGATGCAATATAAACCCATCCCCTTTGGATCGCGTGTCAATGCTGTGAACACATTCTAGGGCTTGTGCTTGTCTACTAAACTTTCTCTTGTTTTGCTGATCACCTGCGTCCCCCCCCCTTCTAATTTAATAGCAACAGTTTGGGAAGGGCCCTTTTCTATTACATCATGACAATGCCCCTGTCTAAGAGACAATGTTCAGAAAGAAATAATTGATTCAGGCAGTGTGGAAGAACTTGACTGGTCTGCATAAAGCCAAGCCCTGAACCCAGCTCAAACCGTTTTTTTAGATAGGGTGACCCAATACTTTTGGCAATATAACTCATGACAGTTTCTGTGTTTAATGCTCACAAATAATGTCTTGCTATCTGCTCTGTAAAGTTCTGTAAAGTAGAGATGTGTTGTATTCAATGGCAGAAGATAATGTTTCTTAGAAATAATAAGATCGCAGATGCATTCGCTAGCTCAGATGTATACTGGCTCAAGCCCCTGCCCTTTTTGTCAAAATGTAAATGTGCCCTTCTGGTCATACTTAATAAAGTTATATTAACTATAAAAGTGATAATTATACCACAAAACCATATCTTTCTACCATCGCAACGAAAACAAAAAGTATTTTTTATGATCAAATTTGTGAGTGGGATGAGCAGTAAGCAAAGGTTCTTTGCGGGGCTGCACCTGCAACTTTTCTGTGTCTCTTCAGTTACTTCACCAGCAGCAGGTAACACAATGCGTTTACCATACTGTTGTAGCTGATGCGGCAGCATGTGTTTTATTATTATTTAATTCAAGGTAATTTAACATCCCAGTGTGCTTTTTTAAATATTAGTTATAAGCAGGATCGGAAATTAATTGAGGCAAAGAACAATATGCCCCCAAATATATGATAAATGGGGAAGAAAAGCCCCATGCACAATAAAACAAAATATATTACAACTGTTGCGACTGAAATAAAGTGTGAAAATGACAAAAAAAAGTTGATTACAGCATTACATGTAGACTGTGTAGTTGTTCCCATTTAGTCTCGTGCTGGTTTTGCTTGTTTGTTGCATGTTATTAGAAGGCGTGTCCAATGCCAGGTAAAGTATTTAAAACGTGCACTCAGTCCAGTCAGTAGGAGAAGCAGTTAGCAGCAGAAGTCTACAAACATAGCTTGTTAGCCTGTCTTCTGTTTACACTGTGAAGCACTACGTTTGCCTGCTAGCTTGTCTTGTGTGCTAACTGCTTCTTTATTTAGCATATATTTCATCAAGCAACCTTGGTAAGTCGGATTCAATCATCCTTGTGAGTGAATCATCCCACAGACATCTGCGGAGCTGTGGGTTGGGCTACATCCTACACCCTCGCAAGGTCTGACAGCCTCTGTGTGGATCCGGTCTCGCTTACATCTCACCTGACGGCAAGTGAGGCCGGCAGCCCGGCGGGCGTATGCCTGCATAGCGCCTTCTCCCCGTTCAGTGCGAGTACAGTGCACTTTTTAGCCTTCGACTTCCTTGCAACGAAAGCCATTCCATCCAAGTTACTTCTTCCATCACTAAGCACCTTTGGGTGACGGACCGTGCAGAGCAGTCTGTCCCTAGGCCAGGTTTTGATCGAGTCTCCCCTGTCCAGACCGACCCCGTTTACCTGAGCTAGTGTTCCATACGTAGTGACTCCACAGGCTGGGCTGTCCCATATGATGTATTCTCGCCTGCTCCCCAGTCAATAAACGGTGACCTCCCCCAGTGGGCTTCATTGTTCCACTGCCTCTTGATCCCCCTCAAGGTTCTCTCACACCCATTCGCATGTAGTTCTCCCATTGGTGAGTCTATGCCGATATCTCTACATGTCACCCCCTGCGGCAGGATGTGGCCTCTTTAGGGCTTCCCAGTGTTCCCTTACGGTGCCGGGCGGCTTTATTTGAGGATAGTCAGAGTAAAAGGGCCATAGAAAACACTTTGTATGCGAGTTGGGCACATTGTTCGGTTCCGGTTGAAAATCCCCCACAGCAGGGAAACTTCATAACCGTGAGACGGCATAGTCACAGATCAAAGCACTGTTCCAATTACAGTCTCGAACTGGTTTGCTCCACTCAGTGACACCTGACGCACCGACTGAGAAACCTGCTGAAAGTGCCTAGTTATTGGTGATTCTATTGTACGGAACGTTAACATAGAGGCACCAGCCACCATAGTAAAATGTTTACCGGGAGCCAGAGCACCTGACATCAAATCAAATTTAAATGTGCTGGCTAAGGCTAATCGTAAATTCTGTAAGATTGTTATTCATGTCAGCACAAACGACGTTCGACTCCGTACAGAAAAGCTTAAAAAGCTTCTAGATCCACCTACTTTTCATAACTAATAGAACAAAGCCAGCACAACCCTAGGTTTTTATTTAACACAGTGGTTAATTTAACGGCAGACAGACTCAGGTGACAAGATGTTAGCATCCAGACAGGTATTTATTGAATACAGAGAATAATGACACCAGGTAAGTAATGCAGACACTGAATTTGGTAAACACAAAAAACTAGGAGATGACTTGACTCTTTATAATGCTTTTACCAGGAGTTGGTGGACGACAGGGAATGGGTACTCCAGCTGGAGAACACAAAAACTCAGGAGCTGTGGGAGTATGGTGGAGACACACTGGAGAAAACACTGGGAACACAGAGGTAGGGATACACTGGGAACACAGAGGTAGGGATACACTGGCAACACGGAGGTAGGGATACTCCAAGAGTATTCTTAAGGGGGTGATTAAATCCACAGAAGCGATACGGTGAGTCCTATTCCTTAACAGAGACCAGACCGTGAGTGAAAGTGGCTGGCTTTTGAAGGGAAGAGTGCAGTGATTAGTGATCAGGAACAGGTGCGCAGGCTAGTATTCGGGTGAGTGGGAGCATGATAGCGGAGTGGCATCAGGTGTGTCCGTGACACAGATATTGGACATCAACATAGTAGTGATGAATTTATGAATTTTTCACAAATAATATGTATAATATTAGGGAAAAAATTACAAGTATGCAACCTGAGGCTGCACAAGCAGATCAGACAACAATATACAGCTCCCCTAAAGAGCAAATGCAATTATTTTCTATTATAGGTAAGGATGAATTGTCTAAAGTTATTAGATCCTCTAAATCAACAACATGCAATACCTGATAGTTTACTGAAAGAGATGCTCCCTGAAATTATAGATCCTTTGCTTAGTATTATTAACTCATATCTGTCTTTAGGGCATGTCCCTAAAGCGTAAAAGGTGGCTGTTATTAAGCCCCTTATCAAAAAAACTCAACTTGATCCTAGGGAATTGGTTAATTATAGACCTATTTCGAATCTACCTTTCATCTCTAAAGTATTTGAAAAGGTGGTCTCATCACAGCTTTGCTCCTTCCTCCAAAGTAACGACATCTATGAACAATTCCAGTCAGGATTTACGGCACATCACAGTACAGAGACTGCTCTGATCAGAGTTACAAATGACTTGCTTTTGCTCGCAAATCACAAGTCTAGTTCGGCGTGCCACAGGACTCAGTTTTTGGGCCTCTGCTCTTTACTCTACATTTTACCCCTAGGAGCTATAATTAAGAGACATGGAGAATCTGGGTGTTTTATTCTATTTTAATCTGACATTTGAAAGTCATCTCGCCAACACCTGTAAAACTGAGTTTTTCCACCTTAAGAATATTTCCAAACTACGTCATATGCTGTCACTATCAGATGCAGAAAAGTTAATTTATGCATTCATGATGTCAAGACTAGATTACTGTAACGCTGTAACAACTCCCGCCTCTATGCCGGCTACACCTCCCACATCTACATCCACGCCCCGTTTCACCCGGTCACTATCACCTGAATATTGAGAACTACACCTCCCATCATGCACCGCACCTTCACCCGGCCATCTTTGATTGGACTCCTCACCTGTGTTTGATTTGTGTCTGCACCTGTTTTGTGTTTGCCATGTGTTCGTGTCTGTATTTAAGTCCCATTTGAGTTCTGTTCTGTGTTCGGTCTAGTTGTTATTTTCATGTCCGTTGCCTTGATTGTTGGAATACTTACCTGAATACTTGATTGTTGGAATACTTACCTGAATACTTGATTGTTGGAATACTTACCTGAATACTTGATTGTTGGAATACTTACCTGAATACTTGATTGTTGTAATATTTACCTGAAAACCTGATTGTTGGAATACTAACCTGAACGCTTGACTGTTGGATTACTTACCTGAAAACCTGATTGTTGGGAGTCTCGTCTGTTTTTCTAGTTTGGAATTTTACCCGTTTCGTTTATTTTTTGTGCCTGTGGCAATAAAACCATCTTCACTCCATTCCTTGTGGCGTCCTCACCTGCCTACACACCCGTACCGTGACAAACGCACTATTAGATGGCTGTCCTGTGAGATTATTACAAAAACTCCAGCTAGTTCAAAACGCAGCAGTTCGAGTTCTTACACAAACAAAAAAGTATGAGCATACTAGCCTGGTTCTGTCAGCATTGCACTGGTTACCTATCAAGCAATGTATTAACTTTAAAATCTTACTGCTTACCTATAAGGCCCTACATGTTTTAGCTCCTCAGTATCTGAGTGAGCTTCTATGGCATTACAGCCCTTCTTGTTCACTACGTTCTCAGGGCTCTGGACAGTTGGTAATACCTAGAATTTTTAAATCAAGAGCAAGTGGTAGATTGTTTCCCTATCTAGCGCCTGAACTTTGGAATAGTCTTCCTAGTACTGTGCAGGAGGCAGACACACTCTGTCAGTTTAAATCTAAAATTAAAAACGCATCTTTTCAACCTTGCATACACCACTTCAATAATACAAATCCTATAAGGGATTTAGGCTGCATTAGTTAGATCAACCGGAACCACAAAAACTGCATTAAAGATTGTTGAACAGTATTTTGCTCTCAGTTGTCTTTTCTCAATATTTCCGAGGTTACCATAGTGAGCAGGGTGCAGTCCATACCCAGACCATATGGTAGAGATGAAAGAGGGAAGCGGCGACCCGACAAGTCTTCACTACAAAACTGCAACTAGCTACAGAAATATTAATGATAATCGTACACCTATATCTTTATTTTATTTTAACCTAGTTGTGCCACTGTCGAGCTTGTAGAGATGCTGCAGTTTTTGCCAGAGGGGAACTGGTTCAGCTGGTTGGGTCTGGGTTGTACCATGTTTTTTTTCCACTGGAGTTTTGGGTTCCTTCTCATTGTTTGCATATTGTTTTGCACTATTTGCCTGACCAGGGGGGCTGCTGACATCAGCTTCAGAACTTAACGTTTTTTGTATTTCTGCATAATTTATTTGATTTATTTAATACTCCACATAGGAATTTATAGTTCATATAATATGTTTCTCTTTCCTATATTTTCTGTGTGTGCTTCTCTGTAATAACAATGTGTGTGTGTGTGTGTGTGTGTGTGTGTGTGTGTGTGTGTCTGTGTGTGTGGTCCTGGTAAACCCTATGGTATGGCGACAAAATGTCTCCACAAAAATGGCAATATCCAAAATCTTTGTTCTTGTGGGGACATTTTTTTGTCCCCATGATGAAACAAGCCTATAAATCATACAGAATGATGAATTGTTTGAAAATATAAAAGAGCAGAAAGTTTTATGTGATTCTTAAGTTTAGGGGATAGAATATACAGTTTGTACAGTATATGGGGACAGTCTATGGAATGTCCCCATAAAATGTGTGTGTGTGTGTGTGTGTGTGTGTGTGCGTGCGTACATATATATATATATTTCTACCTCTCTTTTCCTTTTCTAATGTTCTCTATATACTTGCTTATACTATCTTGAGGTTGTATCTGAAACTTTGTATTACTAGCACTTCTCGTGAATATTGCTTACTTAGACGAATCGCTTGCTGTTTTCCTCAATTGTAAGTCGCTTTGGATAAAAGCGTCTGCCAAATGAATAAATGTAAATGTAAAATGTGTGTGTCAGTGTATGTGTCTTGTGCATTTGTTTTGTATATGGGTGGGTATGTACTTGTGTGTTTGATGACTGTATGTTGTGTGCCTGTGTTTTCTTACATGCTCTTACATTTTGGTGGTGTGTGAAATTGGGGTGTATTTTTCTCAGTTTGTTGTTTTTACTTTAATTATATATCATGAACAGCTGCTTTGCAACAATGCAAATTGTAAAAAGCACTATATAAATAAACTTGACTTGACTTGACTGTGTCTGTCCCTGGACTAGCAAATACAAAAAACTGTGCAATTCATTCGAGAGTAATTTAATAAATGTTAAACAAATAAAACACAGACATAATCCGGATAAACAATTGATATGACTTGGTTTGCTAGATATTAGATCTCTAAATTATAAAATTATAAATTATAAAGCTATAAAGCTTTTTGTTAATGACATGATCACAGATCATAAAATAGATGTGCTGTCTGACAGAAACCTGGATAAAACCAGATTATTATATTACTTTAAATGAGTCTATTCCCAATGATTACTTTTATAAGCACAAGCCTCATCTAAAAGGTAGAAGGGTAGGTGTTGCTGCACTTTAAAATAATACTTTTAGTATTTCTCAAAAGAAGTGCTGTTAATCACTAATTTGCTTTAATTTGCTTTGATTTAATTTAATTTGAACTTGTATGGGATGAATTTAGACTCAAAATTATGAACAAATGCATGCACAGTCATCTGTGAACGTGATACATGTTACATTTGTATTTTACTATTTACAAACAAATGCCTTATGATTTGAATCTGTGAAATTTAGATTTGAATAAACATAAGGCGATTTGTACAAATAAAGACAGATTTGAGAATATAATGTTTTATGTTGAGTTCATGTATAATCATTTTGCACATACCAATAAGAAGCTGTTCATCTATTCACCCTGTTTGGTTCATTTGGATTTTGAGACTTTCTTTATGCAGTTTTCAGCATTACACTAACATGTACAATCAACTATCGATGAATAAACCGACGCCTATTTGTTATGATCCAAATGCAAATGTCTTTCATTTTGTGTCGACAAAATTCTGAATTAAATGAATCTGCATGGGAGATATATTTGTGAATACAGATGTTCTCTTTTGTATTAATATATCTTAATTTGCGCATAGAATAGAATAGAATAGAATATGCGCATTTGACATGCGTTCAATCATGCTGTCCGGTTTGTTTCGATTTTGAGACTTTCTGTTCGCGGTTTTGCATTGGACAATCTACACACAAACAACTTCAGATCCATGCACAATAAAAAACTACGAACTACCACTAGGTGGCTCTCACGGAGCGATACAGAAGTTGGAGGAAGAAACTGTACAGTCAATTTAGTGTCTATTTGTACAAATCACCTCATGTTTATTAAAATCTAAATTTCACAGATTCAAATCATAAGGCATTTGTTTGTGAATAGTAAAATACAAATGTAACATGTATCATGTTCACGGATGACTATGCATGCATTTGTTAATAATTTTGAGTCTAAACTCATCCCATAGATCCCGGGTCAAGCATGTCAACTGAGTGGTGCATATAAACCGATAAACCGCTCGCCTCTGGTACAATAGGTCTCGCGTTCGAAGCTCAAGTGGTGCGAGCGTTGTGTTTAATTGCAAAGTCTAAAATTGCATTTCATTCTCTTTTATTTGTCTACAGTTTGATTTCAATCGAACTCTTCATATCCTGTTTGGTTCTCACGTACGTTTGATATGTGCCAGTTATTGTTACATATTGCTACTTACACCTCTATCAGCTTTGCTCAGCAGTCCGGTTGTGGGATGTTGGATCAGTGGCAAGACTCGCAAGTCACAAGTGTGGTCTCATTGGGGTCGGCGGTTTGAATCCAGTCATGGAAGTATTATATACTTGTGCACAAATTGTGCACTTTGAGTTTGTTCTCACCAATTCTTCACAAACTGTCCCTTTTCAAGCATTTTCTGTCCCTGCCTTCTTCGTTCTAATGGTTCTGTTCTTCATGGTTCTGTTCTTCAGGAGCTTAGCCCTGTGGTGTTGCCTGCAGCTCATTGGCTAGTTCTAATTTGTTTACCTCATTTGTAAGTCGCTTTAGATAAAAGAGTCTGCTAAATGACTAAATGTAAATAAACAAATGGTATGCAGCTTCTGCAGTATAACAATGTTTTTGTTAATGTTAACATTATTAACATTCTGTAATATACCTGCGCAAAAAAACTATAGAAACCATCACAATAATTGAAATGCTTTTTTCCATTGAGACCATTAACAAAATTCCTTTCTGTATAAGATAACATATATATGTTATATATATATAGATAGGGTCACCCTATCTAATAAACAGGTTTGATGACTTTAGTAATTTCCATGAGTACAAATCTTAATGCTGCAGCATATCATGATATTCTACGAAACTGTTTGCTTCTAATTTAATAGCAACAGTTTGAGAGGGGCCCTTTTCTATTCCAACATGACAATGCCCCTGTGTATGAGACAAGGTTCAGAAAGAAATAATTGATTCAGTCAGTGTTGAAAAACTTGACTGGTCTGCATAAAACGAAGTCCTGAACCCAGCAGAACACATTTGGTGTGACTTAAACATTTAAACATTTTCTCAATAACCGTTAATCATCTGGTCTAGCAGCAGGGCTCCGAATAGGTCGGCACGTCCTCAAAATAAATGTCGAACTCAGTGAATTACTAACCCTAGCGTGTGCTGTGTCGTCTCAAGTTATTCTACTCCATGATTTCAATATTCATGTTGATACTGCTTGCTCTAGTGCTACTCAGCTAAATGCTGTCTTGGACAGTTTTGACCTTATTCAGAATAATAATTTTCCAACTCATACTCATGGGGTGTTTCTCAATATGAGTCCTTGTTTCCTCGCTCCTCTGTCCTCCGTCCTATGACCCGGAAACCGTTCGAGCTCAGCCATCTTTAAGGACATCTCAATTCTCTAATTGCACCAGGAGGAGGTGAGGATCGAAGAGTGAGGGTGCTTTCTGAGGAGTCAAGAGCGAGCATACACGTGTATCCTTTGCGGAAGTGTTTTATCGATTAAACCCGATTCGCGAATAAATTCCCCTCCCCCTGCACAGAGTCATATCTTCAAATGATATTGAAACACAAATAAATGTGTTAATGAAGCATTATATTATTGTAAATGTAGTATCTCAAACAGCATAGTTAATATTAATATAAATAATTTATCAATATAGTTAATATTTATGTATACCATATATTTGGCATACTTCATATACATTTCTGAGCACTTTTAAGCAACTTTATTTAAATGTAGTGGGGATTATTAACTTCTGTATTTGAGTTAATTTTTTATATTTTCAATGTGCAATGTATACGGTCTTCATTAACTGACGATGCTTTGAAGTGACGCTCAAGAGAGCGAGGATATGCCATTCACTTGATTTAATTCCTCGACTTTGCGTCTTTTCCTTCCTTCTTTCGCTTGCATCCTGAAGGGGTGGAGCTAAGATGCGAGGAAAGGAAGTGAGGAATGTAACACTCCCGTTCTGTCCCTGTTTGGTTTTTGTGTTCCTGGACCTTTAATTTCATAAGACTCCATTTCCCAGAATCCCCTGCACCGCACCGCCACCATCTTGATTGGACTTTCACCTGCTGCTCGTTTGTTTCTCACCTGTCTTGTGTTTGCACCAGTGTATTTAAGTTCTGTCTTTTGCATTGTCTTGTTGTAAGTTAACTCCGTGTGGTTAGGCTTTTGTTTATTTTACCCGAGTACCTGTTTTTGAATTACTTACCTGAAAACCTGTATTGGATTGACTTACCTGAAAACCTGTATTGGATTGACTTACCTGAAAACCTGTATTGGATTGACTTACCTGAAAACCCGTATTGGATTGACTTACCTGAAAACCTGTATTGGATTGACTTACCTGAAAACCTGTATTGGATTGACTTACCTGAAAACCTGTATTGGATTGACTTACCTGAAAACCTGTGTTGGATTTACTCACCTGAAAACCTGTGTTGGATTTACTTACCTGAAAACCTGTATTGGATTTACTTACCTGAAAACCTGTGTTGGATATACTTACCCGGATACCTGTTGGAGTTACTTGTGCCTGCTTAATTAAACCATCATTATACTCTAACCTGTGGTGTGCTCTTCTGCCCGAGACCAGTCCCGTTTGTTACAAGAAAAGGAAACAAGGATGCATAAATAAGAATTGAGAAACGCCCATGGTCACACAAGCTTGACCTGGTTTGCACATCTGGGTTGAATAATATCTCTGTTGATAGTCTAGCTACTCCTATTTCTGACCATAGACTCATCTCTTTTGATTTTACATCTATCTGTCCAGTTAAACTGCCACCACTAACTTAACCATATCATATCGTCATGTAAATGCTGTTGACAGGATTCTGTTGCCGCCTCTATTTCTGATGTGTTAAACTTCACCTGTCCATCTATGATTTTTGATACGTATTGCTGTTTTGTTACTAATACCTTAGATGAGTTTGCACCAATTAAGATTAGGTCTGTCCTATTCCTCCCCATGGTTTAATACATAGCTGCGTGGTATGAAGGTAAAATGTAGACAACATGAACGTCTCTACAGGAAAACTGGTTTAACTGTCCACTTTCTTTATTTGCGGACTATCTTCAGAAATATAAATTGGCCTTAAACGCAGCACGCTCTTCCCACTTCTCTAGTATCATTAACAAAGCTGGCAACAGGCCAAAAGTGTTATTTAGCATGATTAACAAATTGACTCCGGCACCAAAGCATAGCCTCAGTGATTCTGATTCCCTTGATTTGTGTTGCACTTTCCTGCATCACTTTCAGCGTAAGCTAGATGCTTTGTATGCAACCTTTGGTGAGGAACCAACTACTTATAATCATGTGCAATCTCAATCTATTGATCCAATGACTAACCTAGCTTTAACTAACCCTTCTTTAATTACTGAATTAATACAGAAATCTAACTCCTCATCAAGCACACTTGACCCTGCACCTACTTTTCTGCTGAAACACTATGCATCGCCTATTTCTGCCCCCATCTCCCACCTTATTAATATGTAATTTATCTCTTCCACTGTACCTGTGTCACTTAAGACTGCTGCTGTTACCCCCATACTCAAAAAGATTAATCTGGATCCGGCTAATTTATCTAACTACCGCCCTATTTCCAATCTGCCATTTGTATCAAAAATCAAGGAAAAGGCTGTTGCCTCTCAGCTGCAGTCATTTCTAACTGGTAACAGTCTCTTTGATATTTTTCAATCTGGCTTCTGCCTACAGCATAGTACAGAGACTGCACTAGTAAAGGTGACTCGGACTATGGTGACTCGGGTAGTCTTTCTCTACTTCTGTTACTTGACCTCAGCTCTGCCTTTGATACTGTCTGTCATAAGATACTACTTTCTCGCCTAGCGGAGTTTGGCATATCTGGCTCCGCACTATCCTGGTTTAATTCATATCTCATGGGTAGGCAATATTACTTCTCCATACACCGTTCTAAATCTCCCACTGTCTCATTTAAACAGTGTGTCCCACAGGGCTCCGTTCTTAGTCCACTACTATTTATTCTGTACATTCAGCTGCTTGGCAAAATCATTTGTCTCCATGGTTTTAACTATCACTGTTATGTAGATGATATTCAGTTACATACTGCTTGTCAAACAGAGTCCATCCACATGCTATCCTCACTTTCCTCATGTGTCAGTGAGTTAAAACTATGGTTACACTCAAATTTTCTTAGTCTGAATCTGGGAAAAACTGACATTCTAATAACTGGTCCCCCATCTCTAATAAAAAACAATTCTGTGGATTTTAGCCTTGATCTTGATGCTACTACTATCTTCCCTTCGGCTACTGTAAGAAATTTAGATATCATACTTGACCCCTCACTATCCTTTGATGACTATATTTGCAGCCTCTCTAAAACGGCTTTTTTCCACCTACGACGTATTGTCCAGCTGCGCCCTTTTATCAGTAGACATGATGCTGAAACATTAGTACATGCACTAATCACGTCCCATCTTGATTATTGCAATGCACTCTTCTCTGGTTTATCAACTAACTCAATTTCCCGCTTACAGGACATACAAAATTCTGCTGCCAGAATGCTAACCGCCACCAAGAAATCTGCCCACATCACCCCTATCTTATTTGATCTTCACTGGTTGCCACTATCATCGTGTAAAATACAAAATCATACTGCTCACTTTTAAGGCAGTGAATGATCTGGCCCCCTCTTATCTTTCGGAGCGATTTTCCTCCTACATACCTTCTCGTTCTCTCCGGTCTTCAAATTCTGAACTTCTTCATGTCCCTAGATTCTGTCTATTCTCTATGGGCAGCAGATCCTTTTCTGTCACTGCTCCGAAACTTTGGAACACGCTCCCTATTGCACTCAGAACTACCACCACCTTGTCTGAATTTAAATCTAAGCTCAAAACCTACCTGTTCAACCTTCACTATCAGTAAATACGTATTATGTCTTAGAAGTCCCTGTCTCCTATCTGACATCCTTGAATGTTTTGTATGTATTATGTTTTATGTATAGTTTTTTGTTCGGTTTACAATCTCATGTAACTGCACGTGACCCTTCATCCTGTGCAAATGCCCGACGAATATGTATTTTGTTACAATGTATTTATTTGTGTTGAATTGGTGTACCATGTAAAGCGCTATATAAATTAAACATTATTATTATTATTATTATTATTATTATTATTATATGCTGCAGCATTAAGATTTGTACTGAGGGAAATTACTAAAGTCATTAAACCTGTTTATTAGATAGGGTGACCCAATACTTTTGGCAATATAGTGCAAATACAGTGGAAGACAAAAATATTAGCCCTCTTAGTAAATATGAGCAAAGAATGCTGTGAAAATAAATCTGCATTGTTTTTCTTTTGAGTTTTATTTAAAAAGTTCACAAAAATCCAAAGTTTAATTGAAGTAAAACAATTGAAAGTGTGGGGGGGGGTAACATTATGAAATGTTCTGAGAAAAAACAGCTCTGAGTCTATTATACTATTCCTCCATACAGAATTTCTCCAGATCCTTCAAATGTCCCCACTCATTTTCTATAGGGTTCAGATCAGGGAACTGGGATGGCTATGGCGGGACCTTGATTTTGTACTCTTTTAATGTTTAATGTTTGTTTTAAACCAATGTGCTGATGGAAGATGTAACCACGGCCCATTATAAGATTTTTAATAGAGCAAGTCAGGTTTAGATTTTTTTATCTGTTGTTATTTGATATAATCCATGATGCCATGTATCTAAACAAGATGTCCAGAACCTCTGGCATAAATGTAGGTCCACAACAATGAAGTTCCAGTGGTATTTTTACCTGTGTACATGGGCACTTTTTTTATCCCTGTTGCACACTTTTATCCCTTGTTGTGAAAACACTTTTTACTAATATGGGAATTTTGGGAAGTCTGGGCGTGCGCATAAAATGTGTCAAACAACCTGAGAGAACTGAAGGCTGCACTGATACGGATGTTGTTTCCTGCATTAGCCTCACACTGTATCACAACATATTTCGTTATATTTACTGTTTTGTACAGTTGCTGTCAAAATTCTTGCATTCTGCAGGCAAAACATATTTATTTTATTTGCAAAAGTGAGCGCTTCACTCATTAGCTCTGTCGATCCTTCAGCTTCATCTGTAGCACTGAATGCGCCTCCGTCTGTGCATTACAGAGGCGGGGCACTGATAGATAAGCAAATGGCTGAAGGAGGGGAGTAAAATGGAGTGACTGGATGCGCTGCTTGCGCAATATAACATTTCTGGGCATTATATTTATAACGTGCAAAATTTTATATTGATCAGCTGGCAGTGGCACTGGTCGCACCGGCAGGAAAAATTGTTGCAAAATGCGACCATTTGGTCGCAGTCTAGAGCCCTGATACAATTCATTGCCTCCATGCAGTAAATTAATAAACCATTGGTATCTGCCTTTTTCACGCTATTGCCAATATGCTGCTGGTCTTAAATTAATCCACTATATCGGCCGATTCATACCGATTCATATATCCCAAATATATATGTATAATGGATGAACAAGGAGGTGCGTCTCCTGTTGAAGGCACGCAATACTGCTTCAGATCAGGTGATGCACAAGCCTACAGCACATCCAGAGCTAACCTGAAGAGGGGCATCAAAGAGGCCAAGCACTGCTACAAGCTAAAGATAGAGAGGCACTTTTCCAACTCAGACCCTTGACGCATGTGGCAGGGCATCCAGGCCATCAGTGACTACAAACCCACCCACTCCACCCCCGCAGCCACTGATGTCCTCTTCCTGAACGAGCTTAATGACTTTTATGCTCGCTTTGAGAGGGACAATAGAGAAACTGCCACCAAGCTCAAACCCTCAGCTGATCACCCTCCAATCACACTCTCCTCCATAGACGTCTGCAATGCACTGAGCCGGATCAGTGCGCACAAAGCCGCTGGACCAGACAACATCCCTGGACGCA